>JAODTK010004935.1:0-11956 GCA_026419785.1 Sclerodactyla briareus | reverse complement strand
AAACCAGAAGCCTCCCTCCACCAGAATTTGTGTAGTCCATGGAAGTTTACAAAACAGTCACATAAATTATTCAACTAGCGGCCCCCCGCATGCATTATGCCCACCTTTCATTGCATGTATGCCATCATACCATCCTTGTTATGATGGCCAACATTGAGGGGGTGCATCTGTTGTGCCCCGCCATCCTCCCCTCTGTTCTATAGAAAGAATCCATTAGAGCCAAGGGTTACTAACTGCTGCATTTCACATGGGGGCTCGAGAAATCTCCCCGCTTCATTTCAAAGCCTTGCTGCCTACGGGAACCGTCCACAGTCTATCCAAGTTCACACGCGCACCCTATTCAGTACATGTTAAAAATTATTACAAAATTTTACTCCTTGATTTCAAACTCCTCCACCCAAAGGTATCCGATACTCCAAATTTATGGTACCCCCGCCTCTACCCTAACCATTTGGGACATACATACCACAGTAGGAACTAAGGGGTTGTCTTCTCATAATACTGGCCCACAGAAGGGGGAGGACAGGTAGGCCTTGTCGTTGAATTCTTTCTTCTTTCTCTTTGTCACCACAGACATAACCTGCCAATATCCCCACAGTAGCTACCTCATAAGTGACATGTACCATTCCTTGGGACAGGCAAAAAAGAAAGAAACCCCGTTTTTTACTAGAACATCTAGAGTTAGGTCTGGTATGTTTATCGAAATACCATCTAGTAGTGGAGGACAAGCCCTAGGGATGCCCACCTGGCACCCAGTACACCCTTCACCTGTTCCTATGGGAAGAGGGGGGGAGTTAGGTCCCAACACTAGCCCCTGGTGGAGAGTGGTCCTGGTGGCCGTAAATCATAAACCATTCCCTTGCCAGTTTGATCAAAGACTGCTACACTGTTCTGGTATGTGGGCAGGGCTTCATACCAATCAGCTCAGACAGTGTAGCTCGTGTAGTCTGGTGATTACCTGGTTATGGAGTGAAATTCACCAGAGGAATATTTACGGGGAGGGGGGGGGTTGACAGATTCTGTGGGGGATTATGGGGCAAGGTTTTAGACTACCAGGGACCAATTTGGATTATTTTGTAAAATATTAGTTTTCAACTCATCACCAATGGGTGAAGCCATTTCATTGCAATTTTAGGCTTGCAAGTGAAAGCCTATCAAATGCCCTGTTTTTGAAGTGGACACGCTCTTCACATTCAGCAGTTCTTCTCCCCCCTTGAAATCTCTGGATACTCCATTCCTTGTTGACAGACACTGAATTATTAACGTCCAGAGGGTTTTTTGGTCTCTCTTGAATTGACAAAATTTTTTGGGGGGCCAGGAAGAAACCTATGGGGAACTCACATCTAATATTTATTAAATATACTTTGTTTCACAAACCGGAGAAGAAAGCAACACATTCAAACTTCTTCAATTTGAAATACTTACAGTGAATAATTCAGCATTTATGACTACTAAGCCTGGCCACCTCTGGTCTGGGATGATTGCCAAAACCCTCGGCCAATAAGAAGGACTTACAATCCTCGAAATGACCCACTAATAGACCAGCTTTTTTCTCTGGCCAAAAACCCTCGGCCACTAATAGAGGACTTACAAATCCGTCGAAAATGGCCCCACTAATAGACCAATTTTTCTCTACTTATATCCCCACGACACGGCGTGTCCATTGATATTATGGTTTTGGGATGTAGCCGCCCGCAAACTTCAGGCGTTAGCGCAATAACGCAATTATTCGATTGATCTTAACCTGGTACACTGTCCTTCCTATTGGAATCTCAGATGAGTTCGAAAGTCAGCTTCACTGCAATGCTGTTGGCCGCCAATTTGCACAATTTACGTGGATTTCTAAGTTAGTTTGATTTAACAAACGAAACTTGGTGGATGGGGCTACATTTGTTCCCTACAAACGTTAAAGGTCTTTCAAGGTCATTGTGGTCAAATTTGCATCAATATGTGACTCTTTTTGTACGTCCATGGATTACACAAAACTTGGTGGATGAAGGCTATTCTTGGTCTGACCAAATGGAGATCCTAGGGGGTAGATCTTCTTCCCAATTATTGCTCCAAAGACGTAGATATCACCTGGGCGTTTCCCGCCTGCACATGTCTATCTCTCCACATGGTCAGTGGTAGAATGACACAAGCCCCAAAAGTCACTCATGACTGATATCCAGGGTAGGTGATGATGCACATCAAGCAGGGATCACAATAAGGGATCAAATCCGGGGTTGCTGTCCAAAGAAAGAGCCCCTGGTTCATGGAACCTGCATGCGACCAGGGGTATTTTGGTAACCAGTGCAAATCTGATCACTTTTCTTCAACTTGCTGCATTGGGAGACCGAGCGCTTCCAAATGATAAAACCCCAGAGGCTATAAAACCTAGCTCAAAGGCATTACAGGTCACTGACGTGTCAGTCGTCCACCAACCCTTGAAATAGTGCTGCTGCTTCATTATTAGGCCTACCTAAATGTGACCAGTAGGCTCCCGGGGGCAAATTTGCCCCACACCCCCCCGAAAAAAGAGCCCCTGGTTAATACAATTCCATTAGGACCTGTGGTTATTGAGGTATTTTTTGATGATAATAGCTCCTGCCCCAGCCTGACCCCCGCTCTCCTGACCATGATTTTGGGGGAGTGTCATGCACTGAGAGTACATCATGCAACAGATTGTTCATATAGACAGAACCCAAGCGAATAAGTAGAGGATTATACACAGTAGTACAGCTGTTAACCCCTTTGGCTGGATGTGTGACTGGTACAATGGGGTGTCGTGCCCTGGGCTTCTTGATGTTTTCCTTGACAACGACCTTCCGTGAAGACCCATTGAGCCTGGCTACCTCGATCCTCTCCCTCCCCAGTCTGGCCATTACTTTGCGGGCCACCCAGCGATTAGCAACGCCGTCCTGGCTTCTGGTCCATTTGGTTCGGCAAGGCTGGCTCTCTGTTAGACATGCAATCATTATAACCTGATTTGATAATTTGAAGACATTTGACAGCCTCCAAAAGAAAATCCTAGGTCTATTTCCTGCTGCAGATCGGTTTCAGATATAATTGATAATTGGATTGATCCCCTGGTTCAGGACCATCCCAAGCCTAAACCTTGCTTCAGTTGACATTTGCAGTTCATCTCCGCATGGCACCATATTCGCATAGTGCAGTCTTGTGCTGGAATCTATACTTTTGTAGTTATTTCCTCAAAGGAAGCCAACTGCATCTTTAAAGGCCACAACTGTTGAGATTATATTGCTAACTGACGTCAGTTGCATTTCTTGTACCTCTAACCCTCCGCCCCCCCCTTCACCCACTCACCCCCTCCCCCCCTTTTACCACCTGTAGCTGCAGCTACACCAGGCAGAGACAAACAGTGCTAATGTTACAGCCCTGTAGCTGCAGCGAACAACAGCAGAGACAAACAGTGGCATAATGTTAGGACAGCCATTTCACCGTGAAAAAAAAGGGTCGTGAGTCGAACCTTAACTCCACCACTCCTGATAAATCATGTTTAGTTACTTCTCCTTTCCACCACCCCCCCCCCTCTTCAGTAGGAACCGCAAATTTCACAATTACAGTTCCTAAGGTAAGAAGATGACGCAGAACTAATCAATTCTCATGGGTTGACTACTTTGACGCTATCGCCTTCGAAGAAATAGGACCTCGAGTACAATAGCAGTCAATCTGTCAAGGTTTACAGTCATGTCCTGTTGAAGGAAAGGTTGTTACGTAAAAGACCATTAGTGAGAGCACTGACGCGTGGCAGGTCTGACGTCGTTTTCAAAGCTCCGTCAGCCATTACTCTTCCGATAGGTTGATTCCCGCTTCGAGCCGAAGCCCTTCTCGGTTTCAGTCACTGCATAGGTAGCCTCCCCTCTGACTGCGGCCAATTACCTCCAGTAGTGGCTGCAATGATTCATGTAGAGATCTGTCGTATCACAGTCATGTGGGCGTTAGTGGGGGTTGACAGAGGAACAAGGGCTAAAGAGGTTGTCAGACTAGGTTGCGAAAATCTCATCCTACTTTTCTGTAACCCCCACCTCATTCTTTGAAATAGAAGCCCTCTTGCAAATTATCCAGCATCATCAAGACTTGCAGAGAAGAGTTCTTAGGTAGAGGGCAAACCATTAAAAATTTTTGTGGTTGCAAAGTCCCTCGGATTGATTTTAAGTCACTGGAGGTTCCATTTGTTTGTTTTTTCTGCAAAATAGTCAGTCCTGCCTTTCACCACAGACCTTGGTGTGCGGGACAAAAGTTGGTCCGATCCGGACTTTGATTTCAGGTCCACATAGGTACATTTGTGTTTTTTTTTTTTCTCATTTTTGAACTTGGTCAGATTCGGACTGTTATTATCCTAACAACATGAAAGTCCTTTTGAGGTCACAGGAGTGAGGTCATATGCCTAATCACATTTGGTTTCCTCCAACTGATGTCCACAAAGGCTGTTTCTGCCCGGGATATACACTTCGGCGGTTTACCCACCTGCACAATTCTAGTTTAGTCCTTAACTGAGGGGGTGTGTCATGTACATTATATTAGTACCCACCTTGGCCATGACTCACCCTGTCCGTGTACCTGGGTGCGTCATACAATTGACATAACATTACTATGTTGAAGTGACCGAGCTGCCTAGGCCTGCATTGCTTGATGTTTGACCATCCCTAGAGAACTCCCTTGCGGACACCATACTGCCATAGTGTCCTTAGGGATGAATATTATGGGCACTATTTACATAATAATCCCCCGGGATGGGTTTGGAGGTCCAGGCTACAGGGCTGTGGATGGGTGTGTGTTTCATCCACTGCCTGCACTATGCACGACAGCAGTGCTGCTATCGAATCATACTATTGGCTGCGGGTGCAATGAGCTCATTATTGATTAGCACCACTGCTTCTGGTTTAGTAGGAGATAGTAGCATGAGTAATAAGAGATTTCCACCTTCATGGTAGTAGGTGGGGATAAACCTTTGCTGGGGGATTCTAATCACACTTCTGGAGGGGTCTGCAAGTCTCGATTTTTTCCCGCAATTAGGAGCTAGTTAGGAATGACATAGCATATGTTGTACAGTGAGGACAACTGCAGTGAATATAAATTTAGTGCTTCCAAGACCAGGGGGAGAGGATTGCAGTTTTTCTCCTGAAATATGGCCAGATCCCGCGCATTGCTAGGGGGCGCAAGACCATGCCAAATCGTAGAAATTAGTGTTCCAAAACGAATATGTTTTTTTCCATATCGGTCCGATTCCGATGCCGATCCCGATTATTCAAGTCAGCCATTACAACTTCACATGTCTTCATTACGTAAGGCAACTTGCCTGTTAAATCCCATCAATGGGATGACCTACAGGGGTAGTCAGAGTTCAGCTTTAGTTTTCAAGTTAATACTTAACAGATTCCATCTTTTTATTGCATGCATATGTTTGTTCCCATGCAGGAAACAAAAGAATATCTCCAGCTTCCGAAATGGATTCGGAGGCTCCGATAACTTGTGAATACAAAAGTTGATTACCGCGTACAGCTGCACTCAAAGCCTTGAAATCTTTCCGTGCTACCCGTACACAAACACAGTGTGTATGTGTGTACACAAGTGTAGTGCGTAACATCAACCGTTCGATCTCTCTCTCCACACACACTTCACGCCATGGGTTTGCCCAATTGACTCTGTGGTTAAGACCGAAAACTCGAGTGGTAAGCGTCCGTCCATTCACTAAATGTTGCTGTGGCCTGTGCTCGCGGAGACACCTAATAACCAATGCCATGAATTGAATAGTTTAATTCACCAATTTCTCGCTGGATACAACGATGATAATTATTAGTTTTTCGCAAGGATTTTAGTCACTTCCATCAAATTCCAGGCCGTGTCTTGCTTCGGTACCCATGCAAATCGTAGCAATGGTTATGCGTAGCACATGCCTTCGTAGTTTGCGTGTGTCTCATGTCCGTATGTGCAGTGCATACTATCGCGATGCACAGCATATAACCTAGTTCTGTTATGCTTGAATGAACTCGTTTTTGTGAGTTTTATTTACGTGATGATCGGGTTTCGGAGGTGGGGGGGGGGGATGACCAGCGCTTGTGGAAATTGCAATACATTGTTTGCTTTCAAACCCCGTTGTGATATTTTGAAGTGTGTTTTTACTTTACATAGTGTGTCCATTTGGTGGAAATGTTGAAATTTTCTGCTGCACCTGTGTCATGGTAATCGGTATCTCGTGTTCGGAACTAGATGAGTAATTGTACCGATTCCGATACCGATTCCGTTCATGCCATAATCGTGCCGATTCCGATTCCGATACCGATAATCTTTTGAACACTCGTAGAAATCTCCCCTATGAGAGTAAAACAGCCTCTCAAAATTGCATTGAGGTTTCCTGCAGCTAATGAAGAAACCTATCACTGAAATGACTGAGGGGTGGGGTGGGGTGGGGGTACAATCAACACCAAATCCAAACTGAAGGGAAACTGTCAACTGACCAAACCTGGTCCTCTGAAAGTCCATAAGGAGCAGGTGGGGGAGCCATGGGGTAGAGCTCTAGAAAAATGCATCGAGTTTGGCAGGATTCATTCCAAAATGAATATGAAAATATATCAGGAGTCAGGGAGAAATTCCAGAAGTTGCAGAAGCTCTCTCAGAGCATTGAGTTGGGAACAAAAATGACTTCATGGAGAAAATCCAGAAAAACTCAATTTAATCTCAATGAGACCTGTTCTTTGTAATGAAAATATTTACAGAATAACAACTAGACCCAATGTGCGTAGCTCAAACCGCACAAATTAACAAAACGACTAATACAAATAATGTTGATAATGTTCAAGAAATAGGCAAGAAGGCAGTTTCAAACAATGGGCCTATTGTGTCCCCTGTAATGAACTTTTGACCTTATCTCATATGATTGTCTTAGTCAGTCAATAAACATTCCACACGATGGGCCCGCAGGGCCCACGCTGGGCTTTGGTGCTGGCTCTGGTCACCCTGAAAGGTCATTCTCAGACCGAACTCAGTACTGTGCAACATAACTTTTGTCGGAGACACAAGATTTTGCCATACGCTATGATGGGCACTAAAGCCCAAACTGGGCTGGACCCCTATTCCTGAAACCCCCAATGGCACTCTACTCAGGACCATTACCTGTAACTTTGAAGAGAAACATTTTACGTGTTGAGGAAAGGGATGCATTTCAAGTACATTGTGTGAGATTTCATTAAATGGGCCCTTTGGGCCCAAGTGGGACCTTGGACTCAAAAATATTCCTGAACAAACCCCAAGGTCGTGTCAGAACATCATGATGACCGAAACATCCATCATGTGTACCAAACTTGTAAAAGGAGATACATCTTGAAATTTTACACATAAAGGCTGTATCTCCCCTTCAATGACCTTTGACCTTGAACTTAGAAAGTCAACCCGTCTAATGTTCAATGCTTGTGTCCAAATTTTGTTGACATCCATCACCGAATGACTGTTTGGGGGGGCCAAACAAAAATGCAATTGTTGACACACTGGGCAGATAGAGTAGATAGAGTGACAGTGATTCCAATAGCTCAACCAGCTAGCTGGTTTGAGCTAAAAATTACAGTAATATCTTGCACTAGCACTGCCTGAGGCCAATTTTGTTAAATGTTTCCCCCATAGTCTGCACTGCACTGTTATTGTTAAAATGCTACAAAGCCCTGGGTCCCTAGTGTTATAACATGGTGGTTGCAACCCGCTTTTAATAATTTCTGTGGAAGCATTTCCAACATCTTCCGATTTCAATATGATCTGAACTGTTTTATTCTTGCATGGAATTTTTTTTTATTGGCCATAAATCCCACACTAATATCAATGTCCACCCTTTCTAGAATGGTTGGAGTATATTGTTCTACTTTCCCATCACCAACGGAAATGTACTGTGCTATTCATGTGTGAATGATTCTATTTCTTATTTTGATCATGAACTTCATTACCGCCGTGTATGTCCATTTGTGGCCGTTTCCAATTAGTTGGTAGACACAAAAGTAAACTGATGTATATTCATAGGCATTTATAGAAGCCAAATGATGCTCATCAAGGACTGAGCCCTAGCTGGCCAATCGTGGATGAGCCTGTTCCACGTGATTAGCACAGGCTATAACTTTTCTTCTGTCTTTCTAGTGCTCATATATAAAGGCAGGAGGGGTGGACCATTCGTACCTCATCCTGGACTTGCCTTTTTCACACAAAATCGACTGGATTGGTCATATTTCACATATTGAAACTATGAATACTTACCCATATTTGACCTCCTCATTTTGCCAGGCTTTGACCGGCAATTCCATTACCTTTTGCATTAAATTTCACAAACTGGTCAAACAAGTTGACATCCAACATCTTAATGAAATTCATATACGAGACCTTAAGCGATGGACATCTTTCTCACATATGTTGGACGGTAAACTAACGACCAGTGAACTCCAGGACCTGATCACTTCCCTCAGAACCTGGAGGACCAGAAGCTCATGTTTCACCGTGACTGGTTCTCACAGCCGAGGACGCTGTTTGCAAATATCCGGTAACAACCCCGTAAACCCTAGTAATTCCCGCAATCACAGCGCAACCATGAAAGTGGGGACCAAGACTTCGCCCATCGCAACTGCAATGTACAGCCACCTAGGGAAAAATCTGGTTGACTGCTGGATCAAACCCAGAATATTTGCTTGCAAAGCGTCACTGAAACCTGCTCTATTCTTCGCGCTCAGTAGAGCACTAACGATTCAGTTGGCCTTTGCCATAACCAAGTCCTCCTACATCGTTTTTTTTTTTTTTTCAAGGATGTCCACGACCAGTGTTCACGATAAGCGGGGCCAGGGCTATTAGCCCCCCAAATCATCAATATCCCCTGGTCCTAATAAATTGTATAACCCGGGGCTATTTTTGGATGCAAATAGCCCCCTGGCTCTTCAACTTGTTCACCATTAGGTATGCCTAACTAATAAATGCAGCAGCACTATTGCAATGTTTGTTATCAGACGACAATTCAGTGTATGCAGTAAGGCATGTAGCTAGGTTTGTAGCATCTGGGTTGAGTTTTTATTTGAAGCTTGGTTTTCCTCAATGCAGAAGTCAGAAAGTGATCAGAGCCCCTGGTCTACCAAAATAACCCCTGGTTCCCCATGCCAGATTCCACGAACCAGGGGCTCTTACTTTGCGAAAGGAACCCATGGACTTTAATCCCTTATGTCGATCCCTGCCACTGACTGGCTTGGAAAAAAAAAAAAAAAATGCCCAACGCCTTTGCTGCTTCGGCACAACATACATTTGACAAATAAATTTTATAGAATTTTTAGCACAGGGCACGACGCGCCCCCGCATTCACAGTTGGCCAATTCTCCCATAGTAGTTTCTTGTTCAAGTCTATTTACTAAGCCCCATGAGGCAGCTGGGAGGTTTTTGTGCGTTTGACGCTCTGCTTTCGACGCACCCGATATTCTGTGTCTCAGGTGTGTAAAGGGGACGGGACGCCAGCCAAGTCACACTCACTTCGAGAATGTTGACCTCCGTCAGCCACAAAGGATATTGATCAAACACATTAGTGCACATGGACTGATATGTAGTAGGTTCCTGTCAGATGGATGGTCAGGGGAATTAGAACTATAGGTTGAATGTTGGAATGGCACTACAGGGTCCTTGGATTTTTACAGAGATGTTAAGGGCTGGCGGCACTTTTCTCTTCAGAGGACTTTTTATTTCTCATAATTTCTAGAATTTCTGGATATAATATCCCAGGACACTTTGTATCAAAGGAGATATTAGATGGCGCACACATGGACCAAGCTCGAAACTTCAGTGAAGGAGGTACCAGGTCGCAACCTACATGTAACGTTGTGAGGTTCAAATTAACATGGAAGGAACCGACCAATGAACACACTGGACCAGCAGAAGCAGAGACTAAAATTACCGAGGGAAGAGGAGGTTGGTTCCCAAAAAGGAGGAAATAAGGGCAAAGTTTCCGGCATTGTAACAGATTTGGGGTAGGTAAACTTTATCATTCTCGAGTAATAACTGTTGTAGTGCACCAAGGTGGCAGGAGTACAGCAATTGGACAAAGCGAACTGAGTGACTCAACTCTAACTTCGAAATTTTATCAAGACCAAATCCATAGTCCATATCCAATTGATTTGTTCAACTCGGGAAACTTTTATTGTATTACATGAGTTTGTGTACATTTGGAGCACCCGATGAGCTAGTGAAATCCTCGAAAGTAAAAAAATCACAAGATTATGTATATGTAAATATGTAAAATAGGCCCAACATGGGTCCATCTCATCAAGCCAAGCTGAGTTCACACTCCAACAAGTTTTGTCGTATTTGACAAAAAAAGGAGCAGAATCATGCAATGTGGCAAGGCCCAGTGGCTACCCACGAGGGTGTCATCTTTTTCACCACAAATTATTTTTTTTTTTTGCAGTGCAGTGAGGTTTTGCAGTGGTTATATAGCAATATTGCAGCGCATGGTTAGGGGCCCATAACAAGTGTACTTTATATTTTGCAATAGGGAGGGTGGGGCCATTTATGAGGGCGCACTTTCTTGGGTTCCGACCTCAAACCCCCCCCCCACCAGACAAATTTTCTTGGTACGCACCTGCGATGGCCACTCTCGACCCATGCTCAACCCCAGTGTTCCCTATAGGCGGACATATGATGTGTGTGATGTGAGTTCTAGCCCAATCAGACAATATGTTGTAGTGCTATGCAAAGCAAAGTTTCAAGGAGAGGGCAGCAGTGGCTACAAAGCCACCAAAAGTTATAATCCTGGACACTTTTTGGGGTGTTTGGGGATATAATAATAAAAGAGTGGAAACACTAGGTTGGAGACCTACATATTGATGCAAATTTGGTGAAGGCAACTCTGGACAAGAATAATCAGATGAGTCCTCCACTACCAGCTGTAGGGGTGTTAAAACTAACTATTTATCACCAGAAGCCAGCTGGGGTGTAAAATCCTCACCCCTTAATTTGAATGTTGTTCCAGTTGACGGTGACCAGGGGACCATCCAAGGATTAGAGGGGGGGACCAACGGAGGACAAGGGGTCAGAGGGGTAGGATATGATAAATTGGCAACAGTCAGGGACACAATTCCGGGATCAGTACTGAGTTATGGGGGGCTCCTGGTTCAGCCTGGGTGGACTACAGATTTGGTAGACACAACATCCCTGGTAGAGTGGAGGAAGGTAATCGAGGCCCTACTAGTATGAAGCTCACAATCATATTTGAACCAGAAGTTGGGACAGAAGTCAGCCCATGGGGTAGTAGGGCATGGCACACTAGATAATTAGTTCAAGCTCATAATCCCTGAGGAGTGTGTGATTGTGAGATGGATTTCAGTGAATATGTAGTGTGTGTTGCAAGGCCCAACCTCCACTATAAGGGATAAGGTTGAGAGAAAGAGGCATTGTCATTCCATTTTTGGATTCCTGCAGGCTGGCGGAACCGTATTCAATGTCTGAATAACATATTATGCCTAGAGTCAGTGCATAGGTACCGTACCTGACACTTTGACGGGCAAAAGGGGAGGGCGTTGGGGGGCCACGTGCCAGCTGGCAGCCAATACTCTGTAATCGCTAGATGCTTCTTATATGGCATAAATTCAGGCGCAGGGTCAATCAGGGGTAAGAAGGTGCGGGTAATCAGGGGTAAATAAAGTTGGTGAAATAGAGTGAGTGATGATTGGTTGCCAGTTGCTAGTTCTGCATTCCCAGATTGGAAAAACTAAATAAGTAAAACATTGGCAGAAACCAATTTATTAGTGCCCTGAGATTTGGTGGCCCAGTAGGATCACTTGCCTCACCTGTGCCTCTAACTTTTGCCCTCCTTATTGCCTGACCATCATCGTCCAGTACACGGAAATCATCCACGGGGTCGTAGTCTATGGCGAGGCATGCTTGACGGGGTCAAGGGAGCTTGATGTCGGTAGTCCGGCGTGAGGGATATCTGTATCCAGTCAATCTC
>JAODTK010004932.1:0-386366 GCA_026419785.1 Sclerodactyla briareus | reverse complement strand
TCAATATTTCTCAAAACGTATTCATATGGTTATTGCACATATCGTGCTTGTACGACCTGATTGATCATATAGCACATGCTCACGTCAATGGATTGCTCAAAGTGCGTCACAGGTATTGTTACCCTGATTATAGGAACGTGTGATACATTGGCTGTTCTGATAATACCTGGCAGATATCATGTAGGTCTCCCTCTTCATAGGGAGTATTTTTCAAAGGCTGTCCAGAGTCACAATCGAAGCGCCGCCTGGTATCTCAGGTTTTTCACGTCATCGTGTTAGAGCAACACACATATTGTCAACGGTCAGTTTGGTCATCTGTGTGATATATGTATGGCTTCGACGTACGAATCTGGTACCGTTTTCATTGATTGGAGAAACTAAATCGTTTATTAGAAATTTGACATAGAATAAAATTATTATGCCAAGTATGATTATATTTTGCCCTTCAAAATATGAAAACATCACTATGTGGTATTGGTAAATTCACTTTTATAACTTATGCCTACAAGAAAGTATTTTTTAACTTGCCATATTTCAGGAATTTTGGTTGCGCAAGTAACACTTAATTTTCGTATTGGCAGAGAAATCAAAACCTTTGTGGTGACCAGATAACATAGTATATTGGTGTGGTGGCTTAGGAAGTGGAGGGCAGTTTGTAATTGGTATTTTGCTTTCCTATAGATATCGATCCAAAAGCCCAAATTGACTGAAATGAACAGCAAATTACAGCTGGAAAAAACATATTCTAAAAAATTACTCCCAAAGATTAATTGAAATCATGGTCGTCATAGGAATTTGTATAGTTGTGCCTTGAGGTCTGCAAAAAACCATTGTATTTGTTACGATTACTTCCAGTCATGCATCACAGAGGGGTCAGGCAGGGCAGCCTCCCCCCTCTACACGTCCGGGAGACCCAATGAAGGTACGTCCGGGTTTTTCCCTAAATGAATAAAAGTAAAAGAAAAATCAAGGCAAATGTTGAAGGAAGTAAATTGAAAATGGTGATCCGCCACAGGGAGGGTGTTAGCCCCCCAGAGGGTGGGGTGTAGCCACCCAGGGGTAGGGTGGAGCCACCCCGAAGCCAGGTGTAGCCACCCCGGGGTAGGGTCAGCTTCAATTACATTAGGATGAGACAAAATCAGGTGATGGTTCAGCCTCTGGGGCGCAAATCAAGACTTTCGACCCCCCCTACAAATAACGCCGTGTGACGTCACTTCTCCCGCTGGAGTCTCCTTCCATCTCGGGAAGGAGAGGTGTTTTCTCTAGAGCCTCATGCCTTCATTTGTCAAACTACACCCCATTGGATCGTTATGATACTCACTATTGCTCAGGACTTTCGCATGAGGGGCTGGCCTTCCAACTAGTGAGCGGATGCCTCCATGCTCCAGTCCGTGGTTAAATTCAGTGAGCCTTGAGGAAATATTATCATAGTATTCCAGGGGTTAAAGGAAAAGTCCAGCCCACATAAGATCACTCTGTTCCAAGTTTATAGCACGTTCCGGTTGAGAAGAATATGGCTTCCTCAAATTCCTCAAACCGGTACGCCGATTATGACAAAATTTTGTGATTAATTGCGACAGCAAAGTCATTAGTTGGGTAAACTAGGCTCCTTTTATTGTTACAAGCTCATTAGCAGATACACAAGAACCGTATGGCTACAGTGATGTAGTTTGGCATGTAGGACCTGGTGACAAGGTAAGATGAACTGATTAGATTTTCAGCCTGAAATATGCTAACTAAGGGGTCTTATTGCATAATTTATGCACTTCTTCAAGTCTGTCGGATTTTCACGAAACTGGGTGGTGTGGTCTCTCAGGTTCTGAGAAATTAAAAGGAGTCGGGGTCACGGAGGTAATTAAGTTTCTAATTTGCATCTTTTTATGCAATGTTTGAAATTTTGGATTCACAAAACTTGGTAGATGTGATCCACCTTCCGATCTGATCATTTTGAAGGTACAGCTGGGGTAGTAGAGGTCAGTGTATGTGCACTAATTTGCATAATTATTCAATTTCCAACTTGGTAAGATTGCGCCAAACTAGTAGGTATGGTCCGTTAACATTTTTGTGGATTGATGTGTTTGATTTTCCTGAATTTGATGAACCCTCATATAATAGCTTCTGTTAGAATAAGCACTGAGGTGAATGAGTAAACAATAGTCCTGGGACAATTGTGCTGTTGAAGCTGCCCTCAAGCCAACCTCTATACCCAACCAAGTTGATAGGTGATTAGACCTTCAAAAATACTGTAACATTTTTCTTCCCTCTATGCTTGCCTGGGCCAACTGTGGAAGTTTTCTGAAGATATATTTTGGGACATACTTGACTGTTGCGTGGGATAGTTTGTTGGTGTGTGGGGAGGCCGGGGGGGTGTTTACTGCCTGGGGGGGGGCCACTCTTCTCTCCATAAAATACCACCCCACTTTGAATAATTTTATCGCTCAGTCAACTTCCAACTCACTTCTTTGACGACAAAATTCCAACTTGAAAACTTGAAACGTTCTAAATCCCCTTCAGCAGCCCAGGCTTCTTTGCCTTCTAAAATCATTTCTTCATTATTATTCATTGCCTTTTATTTACCGAGCAGCCAGGACATGCCCATCCCCCGGGGCATGACGAAGAAAAAAACATTAAGGAAGGTGACTTTGAATAAGAGTCAAACTTATGGTCAGTTATTTTATGATTTTTAATGGTGTTATATGTGAAAGATTGATTTGTTTGACATCACGATGGTCTGCATGAACTAGTTTGTTGTGTATATTGTGTAGTGTATGGAATAATAGAAACCACGATCGCGCAACCCGGCGAGATACTTTGCGATCGCCTTGTTATGTCATATCTACCAAGTTATAAGGGGAAAAAAATTAAGACATTTACTTTTTTAAACCTTTCTTCTTTCCTTTTCTTCAAAATTGGTAATATGACGTCATCAAATGTTGCCAATTCGCAAAATTGCCAACTTAGCAGTGATAAATTGATTATCTTTGAAAAATTGTCACTTATAACCGAACATGCTAATGAACATTAAGTTCCGTTTGGACTTATTTTCAATCACCATCATATACATTCAAATATTTTTGGCTGAACTTGCCCTGATGCTGCTTCGACTCTGCCTTTCCTGCTGTAGCATCCCAGCCTTTGCTTACCTACTAAGAGTGATTCTGGTCAAGTTCACCACTGATACATATGCTACGAACGGAGAAGGCCCGCCACGTGTAAATGAATATGTCTCGACAACATCATCCTAATAAGACATGATTAACGGTTCCAGTAGTTGAGCTAAAATAGTATGGTGTCAGAGGTCATAGACACTTTGCCCGCTCGACGTTGCATGTACAGCGACGGTCCAAAACAATCTTTCGAACTCCCCTTCAAAACTACTCCACCTACCGGCACACAACTTGTAACCCCCCCCCCCCCCCACCACCACCCCACCCCCCCCCCACATGCAGCGCGGACGGAACGGAAAATTATTGGGAGGCTAATTGGGGGAAGACTATCTCACCGAAGCGCCAACATCGTTGCGCGGAGTGTCAATTTTTTGGGTTTTTCAAACCCCCAGATGACAGGAAACAGCACTTCCGATGTTTTATGCGCGAAAACCTACAGTAAAATATGGGGTCTCAAACCTGCAATTTCTCAAATTGCACGTAAAAATCTGTAAAAACATTGTGATTTGTATATTCGATGAGGCATGATACAGATACTCAACTATCCTATCGGTTTAAAATGCCCTGGCTGCATGATCCGCACCTATGCCCCCCCCCCCCCCTTCCTGTTCGCCTGCTCCCCGTCATCACCCGCACCCCAGCCCTTTTGTGATTCCTCACCCAACCACCAGCATCCTAATTGTTTTTTTATTTTTTACCATCGTATCGACTGAAACTCTTTCAGAAAACAACAGAGGCATAGATTCTCGATGCAATGTTGGAAGTTACCAAAAAGTCCAAATAACAAATGGTCATCATATAGTCCTCCATTATATTTTAACGTTTCCCGAGGTATCAAGCACTCTCGTCGACCAACGCCGTTGATTAATTTTCTCGCAATGATTCTTTCGTCCCATTTGTTGTCCGATGTTTTTGTGTATAATTATACTGGATTGTGAGGTCTTAAGCCGCTGTTGGTCACGTTGATCGCATGTATGTTTTCATACGTCGAAAAGAGAGAGAACGACCGTTTCTGCTGGTGTACGATGTTAGGAACGCCTAAGATGAAGTTGTGTCCTGCTTACTGGTACTCATTCTCACAGCTCCACTTCTTACGGCGCCGAAGACGCAGTTAGGTGACAAAGTCGTCCTATGGCCAGTGGACGGGCCGAGGGTCCCCAGCATTTACAAATTATTACACCATATTATGTAATACACGTTTGCATCTGACTGATTCACAAGTATGCATTGAAAAAAGGGCAGATGCATGTTTCGGAGCCTTGGTAAATATGGGGAGAGGCTTACATGCATTCCCCCCCACCCTTTTCATTTGGGGGGATAAGCCCCACGCCCCCCCCCCCCCCGGTTGGCGCCCCACGCATACCTGTGAATATAATATTTATATCAACTAAAAGATGGATTAATTGTTGCGTACTCGGAGAGTGGTTACCGTTTGGAAATAGGCCGTAATAGTAGAGCTTTGAGGAGAATAAAATGGTGAGCTTGCGCAACATAAACCGTGGAGATGTCCTAGATGTTTAACCCTGTATACTGATTCAAGGACCACATACCCCAGAATGATGACTCTAAAAGAAATAGGTACGGTGTCACATATTAATCTGTGATTGTGTTGTATTCAAATGGCCGCCACCGTTAGATGTGGCTACTTTCCTAGTTGTTCAATCGCATAAAGCCCCTCAAGGCACCCGCTGTAGACGCCTACAAAAGTGTTCAGGTCGGCCATTCACCTGGTTAAGCCTTTTGTGTCTTACAAACTGAGCAATGGGCAATTATTGAATGATTTTTTTCTTGCAATAATAACCGCTGTAGGCCTGTAATTCTCAGCAACAGGAAACATATATACAAACAGACAACATATATAGACAACATAACAAATATAGCGATGTTGAATTGCATTTACAAGTGGTAATTTATAGGATCCTGGAACAAAATTAATGATAACTTCGCCCATCACAAACGACACGCTTGCTTAGTTTATCCACTGCAGCGCCAGGTCCGGCCAGTGTAGTTCTCGCACCTCTCTTCGCTCTCATCTGAGAAATCACCACAATCCTTGAATCCATCACACAGGTCGCACTCGGTGATGCACAACCGTTGGTGCAGCAGAATGTTGAAGTTTTCAGATCTTCTGCGAGGAGAGCCCGCGCTCACAGCTGGCTGTGGATGGTAAGAAGCAGTCAATGGTCGACTGTTACTCTTGTTGGTTCAGACGTAGAGACGCCCTTCACCCACCCCGCACCCACTATCTGGGCCCGGTCCACCCCCAACCCACCCCCCGGCCCGTTCACTTGTTGTAACAAGCGCAAGTCGAAACGTCTTGATAGCTGCGGACGGCAAAATTCCTGTGGCGAATACACTTCAGGTTCTTCACAACCATCTACATGGTTTGTTTGATTCACATTTATGTGACCTTTACTGACATCTGTCATAACCTTGCAATGGCTTGGAACATGTACCAGATTAGCATAATGTTCGCTATCGTGCCCGGCCCAAAGTACACAAACGCACTCAATTCCTAGGACTATATACTATAACTTCATGTGACCCAGCACAACTCCTAGGCTGTAGCGTGGAACAGTGGAAACACCTTGATCCACAATGGAGTCCAGCCAGCCAACTACACAGGAGAAGGTGATAACAATCTTCCCACAGAACTGCCTGTTATCCCCCATTGCCTGTATTCATTCCACCTCAGTGCTGACCGATGAATTAAACAGTCCCCTTCTACCTGCGCTGCTCTACAGCTGAGGGAGTAGGTAAATAAACTCCTCTCACAGAGAGCTCAATGGGAGGGGCTGTGGGTAGACAAAATTTGGTAATCAATGATTCAATCAAAAATCTAATCACGCTATGCAAAAAAAAAAAAAAAATGTAACTTAGCCTAGCCCAGTGCAGTGGCATGCTCATCCACCCACCAAGTTTCAACCTGATCGCATGTACGGTTTAAAAGTTATGAAGACGTGACGACACAGAACAGACGAACTACGAACGGACGGCGGACGGAGAGGCATGATGATCGTAGAGGTGTCATCTGCAGCTAAAACGAGTATGGCTGGGGTTCCGTATATGCGGATGCCCCATGACGCGATCAGTCCAAACCACCCGAGCACAGACGGGGGAAGTTTCTGAATAAGCTGGTTATTGGTTGGATCTTCCGCAAAATGCCTTTTTCAACATTTTGCCGTATATCTAGGGTCGGACAAATGCGCGATGTTGAGGACCAAAAAAAACGCATCCACTTTGGGAAAAAAAAAAAAAACGCAAAAAAGCGCATCCTAATCGCAAAAAACGCGATCGATTTGTAAGAATTATCATGGCACAACTGTCGTCAATCAGGCCATTTGTTTTGACTAAAACTATGTGAGAAAAAAACATGACGAGAGAAATAATACTCTTTCAAGCTTGTACTTTTAGCAGAAAAAAATAATAATACCAACAAACAATTATGCTTTGAACGGGCCTCTTCTTTGACTATTCAAGACCAATTTTCGTTCGTTTAGAGGTTTGGTAAAATCCACAAAGTACCAAAAAAACGCCAATGATTCGCAAGAAAGAAGAAGAAGGCAATTTGCGCGCAAAACGCGATCGCGCATTTGTCCGAGCCCTATACGTAATCCCCACTCCATACCTGAAGATGGAATTCCATATGTGCGGCATGCAGAGGTGCGGTATAAATCAGTAAATGCAAATTTGTGAAGCGCGTGAGCTAGTGTCTGTGAAAGTGTTCTCATTGCTATGTTCCATCTCCGTGGAGATAGGTCCAGCTTGAGATGGGAGCAGAACTTATTCCAAATAGAATGGAACGAGCACCGCGTAGGCGATAGGCCTATTAGGAATGGGATTTCCCATAGATGCGTCTGCGTATCCGGGAAGGATGTGAAAATCACATATTCACGGAAGCGAACGTATTTTCAGTAGAGAAAACCACTATGTTTCATGCGAAAAGACTATATGAGAAATGCAGCAGTCCATGATTAATGTCGGGATTGGCTTTTTAGGAGGAGATATTCCATAGAATACATTGCGGTGTACGCATCCGTTTGTGCATGTGCTTATTTTGCCTAGATTCAGGTTTGGTTTTGCTTTCATTGTAGAATATTTATTTATCTTCTCAAACTGAATAGGCTATATTTCTACCAGGGCGTCATGCAGGATTTGTCCCCCGGGGGGCGCGGAAAGAAACCCCTCCGGGACGCTGAGACGCGTTTATACTCACACTATGGGTTAAACGAGCGCCTGCTCGTGTAGAATGCCTAAAACAAAAATAGTCTATGCCCTCACTGGAATATTTGAATCGAATGTGAGGGTTGGATGTTCCTTCTAACACCTCTCATTCATCTGCATGTCATTCTAATATGATAAGCATTTTTTAGTAGCTGTATAACCCCCCCCCCCCCCTCCCCCACCTCTCTCTCCATATAGGCACCGACGCAAGACCAGGGGGTGTCGATCCGTATCGAAAAATGTGGGGAGGTGAAGCTGGAAGGGGACTGCAATTGACTATAGCGGAGCGCATCCCCTTGGTGTAATTTGTAACGCGAAAATGTTCTTTTTATACCTCCTAGATCTCCGGAATAGCACTTGCCGGGCAATAATGCGACATCTGAATGTGCAATGTTAGTAAAAGAAGAATGTTTAAAGGTTGTCGTTCTGCTGATATATCTCCGAATAATCATAGGCAACCCATCATCTACGGCCGTCTAATTTATGTGAAAAAATATGTCGCAAGGGATCAAACCAATATCAAGAACTCACTGCAAGATTACAATTTACGTAAACAGGAGGACTGGAAAATCCCCTCGATTTAGTGTTAATATCTGATTGTCAATGTGCACTATGGAGTAATGTACACCCCGTGGTGAAATGTGGGAGAATATTTTCGCCGTATTCTCCGGATCGTTGGGACGTTTCGAAGAAATAGGTCACTCAGATCGCAGGAAATTGTACTTTCGGTCCTCGAAAGTTGAATCCATTGGCGGCGCTAGGCGGAGGAGGGGTGGGGGGGTGGATAATGCTCTATGGAGCGTGAGTTCTATCCGAGGCGGAGAGCCAGCATGGTGGCGCGTAGCGTACACGAAATTTTGTGAAGATAACTGGCCTCCCAGATCCAGGATATGGCACTTCCTGTCTTTCTGACCTATTTCACGAAACTGATGTAGGGGGGGGGGGGGGGGGGGGGGGGGGGGGGGGGGGGGGGGTGGACGTATCCATAGTTTATGTGGGGCGCTGGATTTGAAATGGTTGGCTTATCGTATTATTATCCGCTTAAAATTGCCCAAATCTCGAAAAGGTTTCCTAAATTTCATTGAAACTCAGTGCAGTACATATGAAGAGAGACCACAATTTTTGTAGGCACTCGGTAAATAATTTGGGTTAACAATCACTTTTGGCTTCATCCTGGCTGCCCGTATCTACCATTCTTCACCCGAATTGCGCTACTCGATATCACGATCTCAACTCGATATGCACAGTCTGCCGCGGATGTCTGGAAAATGGGTGCCCTTAACTTGGTTTGTTATGTCACCTGACTGTACTGAAAAAATAAGTTTCTCCAAGGTTTACCGAATAGCGAGTATGCGGTGTAGCCGCTAGGGCTAAACTGTAAAGCATGTGTATTGCCACAGCCAGACAAGAAACTCGTTTGAGTTAAGCATATCGTCACACGATAACGATTTTCTAAAGAAGAGTTGAATTCAAACAGAGCAAAACGTTAGTGTTTCTCTGCCCTATATGAACCTTTTGCGCCTATATGGGGCAGGCTCGTTTGTGAAGGCAGTATCATTATTTTTCTTCGGGGAGGTTTTCTAAAGACGTGGCCCTCTAAGCATGGGCACCATCATTAAGCTGATGGCGATCGTATAAAGGACTTCCTGTCGGGGGGGGGGGGGGGGGATTAGTGGAATCGCGCCAATAATTGGTTTTCATTGATGATGGTGTTATGGGTGTATTGTTGTGCTATTTAGCTCGGCAGCTTCCATAGAGGCAGATTATGGTCCATCTTCTTCAAAAAATGTAACATTAATTTAATATTAATTTATGTCGAAACAGAATTCCACTCAGCGTGCCTCATAGTGGGTATGGGGCGGATCCACCGGATCATTATTCCGCGATATGCCTGCAGTATGAGTGGAGGGGGGGGGGGGGGGGTGGGATCCAGCCCCGATAAAATTTGTTTTAATCCGAGATACCGGAAGCTGACGATGTAAACAAGATTGGACTGGCGGGGGGGGGGGATTATTAGCAGGCATAGATATATATATATATCTATATATATATATATATATATATATATATATTATATATATAATATATATATAGATATATATATATATATATAGTATATATATATATATATATATATATTATTTATATATATATAGATATATATATATCAGTTTGATGCATGGGGCGGAATGGAGGGGAGGGTAGTGGGCTAAAATCGTGGTATTCATTTGCTTATAGGTTCTCAATAGCCGACGTCTCTTTCCAGTTTTCTCTTCTTACTACTCTCCTTTCGTCCCCTGCCTCCCCTTTTTCTCTCCTCCTCCCACCCGCCCCCCCCCTTCTTCCTTCCCTACCCGGGTGGCGCTCAAAGCCCAAAGGATAGGCGTCCTGAAAAGATCAACACCTACAGGAGAGTCACGAGGCGAAAGTCAATTTGAACTTTAAATTTATCAGTGGCTTCAATCTGTTTCATCCTTTCTACAGAGTACTACTGGAGATAACGTACGAAGAAGTGTTTTTAATCGTCTACAATTGATTATTGTTTTGCTGGCAGTGAGACGAGCTGGCGTCACGAGAACGACCCCGAAGGTCACAGGGACATTAGGTCAAATGAAGTTAAGACCAAAGTAAGTCAAGTAGGTCCCAGATGTAGTTTGGGCACGGAAGAACAAAAAATTTTCCATTACGCCACACCCCCCCCCAGCCTTCCCCCCCCAGGAAAAAAAAGTTTCGTTGCGAAGATATATGAAGATTTGAAATGTTGTCAGTGTTTTAGAGGCTTTTTGACTCTTTCACAGAAGACATAACTTGAGATAGCATGTGTGATACAGTGTTTTAGTAGTAAGGCAAGGGACCCGTTGGTTCGTGGCTGGGTTCGTCCACAAAAAAACATGACCTCCAAGGTTACAAGGCCATTAGGTCAAATGATGGTCAATAGGTCACCCGATGTAGTTAAACCTAGACGACTAAAACTTTCCATTACGACATTGATCTGAAATGTTCCGTTGCCAAGATATAGAAGGATTGCCCTTAATGTGACCTGCAATGACCCTTGACCTGGACACCAAAAAACAATAGAGGTATTCTCACCATATGTGCAATACAACCTAATATGAACTGTAGATCTGCCATCATTAGATATCGTGCTGCAAGTTTTTTTTTTTAACTTTGCCCTGTGGTGACTTGAATGACCTCGAACTTGCACTCAAACAATAGGGGGTTATCCTCACCACACGAGCAACCAACGGCTGAATTGTGAATGGAACAACTTAATAACTGCTTGCGTTCGTTAGATATCGTGCTGACAAGGAGTTGGCACACCACACACACACACGCACACTCGAACGCACACATACACACTTGAAAACATAACAAGAACGCAATATTGCGTAGTGATTCCTGCCTTTTTCTGACATGTTCCCGTACTCAGTATATCAAACCCTGCAGATGTGTGTTGCCAACTCAAACCACAACTTGACGCAAAACGATCACCTGCAATATGTACTAACCGCAAGAGATGCTTGTTGTTTTGCCAGGGTCAACAAGTCAATGAGGGCAATTGAAGTGAAATATGAAAGACTAAACTGGTAAGTAAGTTATCTGGACATTGAAGAGTGAAGGTAAGTCACAAAGTCATAACCAGCGAGGGCCAATGTTTTCCATTCAGCGTGGAAAGTACCAGCGACCGAAACAGAGTCGGCAGACTGAGGCAGGGCTAAATATGAGGATCCTTTAGCGAAATAGTCACTCTTAAGTGAATGGTGTGGTCAAAGCAGAGGGATGAAGGAAGTGGCAGTTCTTTGAATGGACGACCACAATTATCAACAAATGTGAAAAACCTCTTTTTTTTTGGGGGGGGGGGGAATTTGTGTGTGGAAAGAGAAGTGTATACAGGCCTATATATTGTCATTGCGTCCCTCCACTACCGTGGACAGGTTGAGTAAGTGTAGTCCATTATGTCATAATGTTCCTCACATGGTGGGTTTTCATTGTACCATATGTCGTTAATCACAAGGTGACTGAGGGGTAAGTCATATGCCCGTCAATCGTTCAGTTTGTACGCAGAGTAGTCTGTGGTTCAAAGTGACTGTGGTTGGATCAATTTCATTATTTTTCAGGCAAAAACAGTGACTGAGCGGGTTGCATCATTTTGTGACCACATTAGTGCAATGATCACCCTTGTCTGGTAACAAGGGGTGGGTATGCAATGACAATGTAGAACATGTTCAGAATAATTGTATTCAATAGCCATTTTACCAGTCCATCAAGTGTATTATTGCCATTTTTAGGGTCAACTTTTCACAAGGATTTCAACATAATTCTCTCCTAATTAGTGGGGTGGGGAATGTCTCTCTTTATGGCCCACCCATGCAGCACCTCCATAACAATATATCTGGCTGCCATGATAATAATACAAATATATAATAGATAGATAATAGCACAAACAAGATCTTTGTAATGTTCTAGTGTTATATAATATATGTGAGACTTTTCTGAATTATGGGGGCTCAGTTATTGTTGATCCAGTATGACTTATGGCCAATTGTTTAACGTGTTATTATCCAGGCCAAACACTTTTCCCAAATAGTACATCATGCTGACAGTCAACACCAGATAAGAGGCACTGGGGAAGAAGAGAGAACTTTATAGAACTAACACCCTGCCCATTGCATGCCGGGGTGGGGGTACAGGGTTAATGCCCTCACCTTGTTGACTCCGCAATCAATAGCAAAAAAATGCCACAAATGTTGTGCCCCTCCTTTCCCACTTCAGAAGCTTCCTTGCTTTCTTCTTCTCAACTCAATACCTCTACTGCTTTTCTACACACACCACAGTTTATCCCCTCATTGGGGTGTCTATGAATCAAGGTAATAATTACCAATGGTCCAGTCCTGCCTGTCAGTCATTATTTACAACATTAAAGTTTGAAGTGCTGATTTTTGCAATTCCCAATAGGGAAGTGTAAACAATCAGATAATCAGTAGACATGAGTGCACACACACACAGAGAATAATTGGATAACACACTCACAATTTCCTGAGCATTGCCAGTGCCACAGGTACATTTCACACGAATGGTCTGAAGGCAGTCGACAATTTATTATGCGTTTGTTTACTTCTCACTTCTTTGCAGTCTCAGATACACAACTAGAGAGGTTAAATCCTTTTGGGATGAGGAATGTTGACCAGTCAACAGAAGGCTTATGATAGTATACACACACTGCAGGCTGTGGTGAGAGGATAATGGCTGGGCCACATAGGTGTTCTAATTGAATGGAGTGGAAGCAACCCAGGATTTATATGAAGAGGGCAAACACAACACTTGGTGTCGAAACTATAACACTAAATGCGAGGAAGTATACGCAAGAAGAGGCGCGTTTCTGCTTTGCAATTAGAATTTGTCAATGAATATGCAGTTGATGGGGTGTGTGGAGGCCTTCTCAAAAGGGTAATTTAATTTTTCTAGGCTGCATATGAAACCTGAGGGGGAGGGGCGTGCAAGACCAAAATGCCAACCCCCCCCGTAGCAACACCATACTGATCAGGAGGTACATAGAAGCTGCGTCACTGGTTGCTATAGTCCATATTAACCATATCGGGTGTGAGTAATAACCAAATGACAATTCAAGACTTTGTACTGCGTCTGGGGGAACTATTTGGGTGTGCTTAGTCCAATACTCAAAATTATCAGGCATAACAATAAAATTTGACAATTCAAGAATTTGTACTGTCTCAATGGGGAAATATTGTTTGGTTGGCTATATGCTTGTTCTAATCTGTACACGAATCGGTGCAAAGATACAAGGATGTCCTATGGTGACCTGGAATGACCTTGACCTGATACCAAAAAACAATAGGGTTAATCTTCATCATGTGTACAACCCACACACATAATTTGAACTTGATAGATACTTGCATTCTTTAGATATCATGCTGACGAGCAGATGTCAAATGCCAAATTTATCCACCTTTCAGTGTTTTAGCGTATTGACCTTCCACATTCATTGAGATAGCTTGGAATAAAGGATCGTAGTATGGTAGGTCATTGACTTTTTTGTTGTCTTAAAAAAAGACCGCTCGGCAACACAAAAAAAGCCAGGCAACTCACCAGGGTCAAAAGGTCAAATGAGGTAAAAAATCAGTAGTCAAATGAGGTCAAAGCGGTCACCAGATGTATTTCACCCGACGAACGAACGAAACTTCCAATTACGACAGTCCTCCAAAATGTTTCGTTGCCGAGTATATGACGATTTTAGCTGTCTTGAACCTTCCAAAACATTCATTGAGATAGCTTGTATTAAGAGTATCGTAGTATGGTACGTGTCTTTGGACTTTGTTGTTTGTCGTAACAAGACGCTCCCGCAACACAGAAGAAAAAAAAGCAGGCAAAAGCACCAGGTCAGAGGTCACAAATGAGCGGTCGAAAGGTCAGTAGGTCACATGGGTCAAAGTCGGTCACCAATGTATTTCACCCAGACGACGAAAAACTTCCATTACGACAGTCCTCCAAAAAATGTTTCGTTGCCGAGATAATATGACGATTGCCTATGGTGACTTGAATGACCGTGACCTGACACCAAAAACAATAGGGTTCACCTCACTATAAATGCTACCCCACATACCCATTTGAACTTGATAGATACTTGCGTTCGTTTAGATATCGTGCTGACAAGCTTTTGAACTTTGCCTCTCGTGACCTTTGAATGAACTTGAACGGGCACCACCGAAACAATAGGGCGTCAGCCTCCCATATGGCAACCCACCATACCGAATTTAAACTTGGATCCCGTTTGCGTATTTAGATATCGTGCCTGCAAGGGGTTGTCACCACACACAACACACAAAACCACAGACAAACACACACCCCATAGCCGTGCATGACTGCATAGATTCCTGGTTGCCTTCGGCAGGAATCAAAAAACGAAGATATGGCCAACGCCAGCTTACTTCAGTCAACCGACACGCAGGCCTGGGCCTGAGAGCAATCCGCCCAACTCTCTGAGGTACCGCGAAAAAATGGGCGCCAACTATAGCTGCGAAGCCGTTCTGGCGGCGCGCTCCAACATACTCCAACTCAACCGACGCCGAGTTATAGTGGCTCCAGTGCAAAATGCTACACGTCGATATCTTCCCCCGACTGCTCATTGTGTACCGTCCATATTCGCCATTTTCAAAATCCAATTCGTAACAAGCCTGGTTTATACCAGCAGAATCCTATTTTATTATACGTGTACCTACCATACCAAAATAGATTTATGCAAATGCCATATCCAATGCCTAATCAACAAAGAGCCACAAAAAGCAAATTCAAAAATAGAATCGTTGTTAGACGCCGTCGCTGGATAATAATTTTTACGAAGAGAATCTCTGTCTGCTGGCAAAACAATTTATCATTATGGATGTATGTGAAAAAACGCAAGCGAAATAGTGCAAGCCACCCGTTTGCTGCCATAGGGTCTACATTTAGCCTGGTGAACATAAGTAAACCCTATATTCTTAACAGTTAAACAGGCCCGTCTAAAATTTAGCGTTCATTCGCGTAACAATTCTGATGGCTGAATAGTGCTCATAAAAGTGTTCGAATTAAGAACCAGTTCTTTTTTAGAGCAGAGTTACATTTATCTACCTTTTACCCTCACTGCATACTTCTTTTTTGCCATGGCATCCTCTCTCCTGTGTCATATCCCACCCCCTACAAATTCCTGTAATAGGGGATGACATTTCGCCCCCAATTCACTGTTGGATTTCATTTCTACGGGTTCCGGAAGCAGGTAATGCTCATCAAGGAACGCCTGGTCCATCTTATCGTGGATGAACACCGCGATAACTCATCACCTTCTCTTCCCGACTGTACTCAGATGATATCGGAGCAGGGGATGAATGATGTCCGCACCTGCTCCCGTGACCGCCATTTTACATCCACTCAAGGAACGATCTGTCAAGCGTCATTATTCATTTAATATATGCATCAATAGATATCACTGTAAAAATGTTAGGTACTCACGTGTTTAACATCTATAGCTATCACGTTCTTCTTCGGACCCATGAACATATAATTCGGCCTATTACTGCTGGCGTTTTTGAAAGCTTCGGTATCCGTCAGACGGAATTCCATCCCTCAGAGGTGCATCGTTTTGTTCTCCCCCTTTGTCCAAATTATTTGGCATCATATCTGCTGCGTTCCACGCCGTGGTGGCACTCGCAATTGTACCCTTTGACAGTTTACATTGATCACAATCAACTGTTTAGGACACACTCACTGTTTAGTTTAAGACCCATCTATCGTCTAGTTTTCGTCATGCTCCACATTTTTTTCCGTGCTGCTCGTGCTGGCCCCCCCCCCCCCCCCCGCCCCGGACCCCCTGCTGATGCCGCTCTGCAATGCCTTTTCAATGCCACCGATTACGGCATCGATTTATCTCAGACAGCTGTTTTAACTGCAGGGGGTCGAACCCTCGGCTGGCAAACGATTCCATTTACCTTGAGGGTGGTACCTGCTATTCAGTGGTGCTCCTCGTTTGTGAGATGCGGTCAAACACCAAGATTGTTATAACGGACTGGTACATCTTCTAAAGAGAGGAACATCTCCGTGTTCAAGCGCTCCCCATTTTGTCAATGTCGTAATCGGCTTCTACTCTTGGAGTAAGAACATCATTTTAGTCAGCTTGTTCAAGATTTGTTCACCTCAACCTTACATTTTGGAGTTTTGAATAACATGGTAGGCTTAGTAACGTCATTTGTGCTTTTGAGGCCTTATTCGCAACACCACAATCTACATCAGTAGAATGACCACGCTTTTGCTCCTCCAGCTGTCAAAACAAACCTTTACGACAGTTGTCTTACCCACAATTCTGGTGTGATCTGCAGAATGACACTGTCAGCGGTTTTCCTATTCGTGTCTTATATATAAACGAATTACAGAATATGGACACCCTGCCATCAAGGGTTTGACAACTGACAGCAGGGCGCATGGCAGGATTTGTCAAACGGGATGCGCAGGTTAACTATATAAGAGGAGCGCCACCATGGGTTGCGCGGATCGTACGAGAAATTTGTGGGTTTAACCCCTCCTACATGCGCTGGAAATGAACCCCTTTTGGGTGCCCTAGAGGACCGTTTATATACCCACAATATCGGTTGAAAACGAAAAGTGCCTGCTCCTGTAAATGACACTACAAGCAAAAATAATCTATGCACGCTAGCTGAAATTTTTGAATCTGAATATGAGGTGGGTGTACCTTCTTCCACATATCAGACTCACACATACATAGGGCCATACCATCCGAGGGAGCACCATTGATTCCGCCGCCCTCAGCCCATACCGTATAGGCCCGACGCTAAACCACCTCCCTGTCATGTTTCTGTTTTATGGTTAGCAAGCATTTTTCGCAAACAATCCCCCCCCCCCCGTGCGGCGTTCGTTTGTGCAAAAGTGTGCAGTTACCCCCTCCGAAAAAAACCCCCTCCCACTCTCCTCCCCCTCTCTCCCCTCTCTCTTATCCCTCTCCCCCCCCCCCCTCTCTCTCTCGACGTTTCCTCTCATAGGTAACCTGAATGCCGATTCATGGGCTTCGAGCCGTTTGGAAACAATGGTTCGCCACTTCGATTGACTAGCTACGAGTGCCACCATTGTTGGCGCGTAGCGTAGTTGTAAATTCGCTTTTTGTACTCCCAGTTCTATCTCGCCGGAAATGGCACTTGGCTTGGGCCTAATTTGCGACAGATCTGATGTGCGAATTTAGTAGAGAGAATGTGAAAAGTTTGTCATTCTGCAGGATATACGCATGATTATTCATAGCAACCAGCTATCGTCTCCATATTTTTGTAAAAGAATATGTCAGCAACTGATTACAACTAGCTAATTACCAAGAGCCCACTGAGATGTTTCACAGATCCGTAAACAGGTGGAACTAGGACCCAACTCCCTTCATTTTTTGCCATCAAATATCTGACCGGGTCTGATTGACAATATGTTAATCCTTACACACCCGTTGCGAAATGTGGGAAATGAGGCTGGGTATCTAACGCAGCCCAACTACAGTTTGGCAACGGATCGTTAGAAAGTTTCGAGAGAAATAGGTCCCTCACATGCATTGCAGGAAATTGACTTCGGTACTTGACAATTGCATCCTGTGGGGCTCCTATGAGGGGGGGGGGGTATATTCTTCCTTAGGTTCGTCGAGCAACTAACTAAGGGACAAAACAAGCATCGGTTGGCGCGTAGGTTACACGTAAATTTTGGGAAGATAAGGCCTCCCAGATGCCCAGGAAATAGCACTTCCCAGTCCTTCCTGACCATTAAACGGAGCTGATTCAGTGGACGTAGCCATAGTTTTTGTGGGGGCGCTGGACATTGACATGGGGGTGGGGGTTGTAATATTACCCCACCCTATTAAAATTGTCTCAAAGCAGTCTAAACTAAAAAAAAGTTTCTAATTTAGTGGAGTTCATTTTCATTACATATATAAAGAAACCCATATTTGGGGGCACTCGTAATATTCGGGTAAACATTTCAATTTTTGCATCACCCTGGCCCGTATCCTCCATTCTCGCGCGGATTCGCTACTCAAGTTATCGATCTCAACTTGAAGATGCCCTGCCTGCGGATGCCTGTGATAGTGGGTTTGCCCTAACTTGATTGCTATGTCACACCTAACTGTACTGTCCTAACTATCTTGGGCATTATTGACGCATGAGATATCGAACCTTTTTTGAATACTTTCCCAAGGGTACACCGAATAGCGAGTATGCGGTGTACCAGCTCTGGCTAAAATGTAAAGCCTGTGTAATGCCACAGCCAACAGACCCCAGAGTTAGACAACTCTTACACGAGTCATACAGTCTCCATAAATCATAGGCGTCCAGCGCGTCACCAGGGGTGTCGGACCGTTCTGAAAAGTGGGGGGGGGGGTTTTGTGAATTTTTGGGTGGGGGGACCAAATTATCATCAACGCGGAGCGCCACTATCTGTTGGCGTGGAGCGTACAAAGGAAATTTTCAGATTTTCAATACCCTCCAGATCGACGGAAACAGCCCTTGCCAGCCTCAATAGCACTGCATCTACATGTGTGGATTTGAGTAAAGAACAGACTGAATGTTGTCCATTGCTGCATACTGAGATATTTACCGAGTAGCAACACACATGGTTTTTTTTTATTACCTTTTCTACTCTGGCTTTGTTTGCGTCTGGGGATCCCAGGGGTCTACCGAACGGTCTCTGGTGGGGATCGAAGGGAAAGCCATAGGCGCACGGGAACCACTCCAATTTGGGAGCAGAAAATTTGGTCCCGAATTTTAACAAGTCAGTCATCGGAAACGACCGAAGGCGCGCGAAGCGCGCGAATTTTTTTTTTGCATGTTTTTCCGGGCATTTTATGGAAAACGTCTGCAAAAAATTATCGAAATTTTCACTTTGCTTTTTTCCTTCCCAAAATTTTCCACGAAATTTTCCCCGAATTTTTTTTGTTGTTCATCTCTAAGACTGGGGGGGGGGGCAGTCTGGCCCCCCAAATTTCGAAATTAATCGAGTGAATAAAATGAGTCGAGGGCATTACATCGCATATTGAGCCTCAACGCCTGGAAGAAAACGGGCCATTGCGCGCGAAAACCTCGGAAAATTATGCACTTTTGGCTATTCCGATTTAAAATTCGGAACTCGGTATGAACAATGGTTAATCCTTCCACCTTTCTGCCCTAGTGGGTCGCAGATCTTTCACCTTGGTCCGTACCTTGGAATTGTGGACTTAAGACAAGTTCCAACGCAATTATTGTTGGTTATAACAAAAATTGAAATCAGTTTAGAGTGTAACAAAATCGGCATGAGTCCTATTATTTTTTATTACGGTTCCGGAAAGTGGGGGGGACAAACGCTATAATATTCCCCACTGTGAAAGTGGGGGACATTTCCTCCCCCCCCTCCCGTCCCCACCTGGTTACTAGAAACCCATTTCGTCAACGAGAATTGAATCAAATAGAGCAAGAACGTTACACTTCCGCCTATACCGCTTTGCGCCTATAGCATGACAGGCCGCTTTTGTCCATTTTGTAGAATTCAGTATTAATATTTTTTTTCCTTGGGAGGGGGAGGTGGGGGGAGTATTTATTCCATCTAGGCGGAGTACCATTACCCGCTGGTGCGGATCGTGTTAAGGATTGTTGGGGGATGGAGGCTTAGTAGAGTCTCGCTTAGTAAGTTGGATGGAACGAGTGTAATGTTGTGCTAGTTGAGCTGATATTCTGCAGGCTTGCTGCTTCTTAAAGCCGATTATGGTCCAGCTTTCGTCAGAGCAGTTAAACATTAATTTATGTCGAAAGTGAATCGGTATGTGGCGGATCCCACCGAATCATCATAGATCCCATGACTTACTTCGCAGATACGCCTTAGTGGGTATAGAGAGGTAGGGGGCTCCCGGCCTCCGTCCATCCAATAGTGTATCATTCGAGATGCCAGAAGCTGATGATGTAATACTGATTGGACTGGCTGTGGGGGTCATTTTTGAGCAGGCATTATAGGCCTAAGCCTATATAATACAGTTGGTAGATGGGCGGAGTGGAGGGAGAGCTAGTGCTAAAGTCGTGAGAACATCACGAACAACAGATTCATTTGCATATATAACCACTTCCCGACGTCCTCTTTCCATTATCTTGGTTTCTCTTGTATCTCCCCACTCTTCCCTTCCCTCTCTCCCTTCTCTGTTTTTCTTTTCATTACTCTCTTTCTTATCTCGCTCCTCTTTCTTTCTTTCTCCCCTGTCGTTTCCTCTCGTTCCTCTCTTTTTTTTTCCCCCTCCCCTTTTCCCTCCCCTTCTGCTCTCCCCCCCCCGCCTTTCCTTTTTTCCTCCTTTTCCTGTACCCGGGGGCGCGCACCCCCAAAGCCACTCCGATACGCGCCGGGTCACCCACGACACACACACACACTACCCACACGCACCACACACACACACACACACACACATACACACGCTCGCGCGCGCGCGCGCGCCACGGTGACCACTGAGTCTCTTCCTGAATTTCATTCAGGCTAGACAAAGGTGTGGATGTGGCCGTGGAAGAGAGCAATTTCATCTCTATGCTTTTCAATCTAGATAATGCAAGGCGGCACACATCTTCCAAATTCATATCTTATATTTTTTTGGAATGTATTTTGCACTGTATATTTACCCACCAGGCCTACAAGAATGACTCCCATTTGTGTTTTCACCCAAAGTATAGTAATTATGCCCTATTTTTGGGGTTTATCTCGGTTTCAGAGTAAAAGCTGAACCAATCGAATATGATATTTGGCACTGGGCATGAGGTATGACAGCCCAGTTTCTCTATTTCAAATTCTTATTATTTCAGTACATTGTTAATCAGTAGCCGCTGCATTCAAACGTTTTGCCTGGTAGCAAGCCTACCATCGTTGTTCAGTTATGCCCTTCATTCTGTGAAATGTACAGGTCAAATTTGCATAAGGACTCGAGACCGGTGACCCGGAACTCGGACACGGAAGCCATGCTCGGACTCGGATTCGATACTGATGACTCTGACGCGGATTGAGAGGACCTCGACTCAGCACTTGTGTCTCACTATTGGTCGGGTATGTGGCGATCCACCGAAATAATAATTACCCCACGCTTTTTCCCCCCCTGATATCCTGTAGTGGGTGTGGGGGGGGGGCAGCCTTATCCAATATTGCATCATCCGAAGCTTGATATTGTAACGCTGATTCGACACGCGAGGGGGGGGGGATGCTGCTAAAATCGTGGAAACCTTCTTCGACACGGTTCATTTGCGTATGTGACACACAATAGCTTCGTCCTTTTCAGTGTTTGTTTCCTGTATTTTTCACCACTCTTCTCCTCTCTCTTATTACTCTTCCCCCTCTCTGTTTATCCTCCTTCTTTCTTTTCCTCTCTTCTCTCTCTCTCTCCCCTCTCTCCCCCTCTCTCTATTTTTTCTCCTCCTCCCCTTTCCTTCTTACCCTTTCCTTTTCCCCTCTTTCTCTCACCCGGAGCGCGCGCCCCCAAAGCCCCCCCTGAATACGCGCCTCTAACACTGGCCCCATCCCAGTTCACGTGAATTCGCGATTTTCACATCGCGTCGTACCGGACCCGCATAAGATGTATGGAATTCCTAGCCTTACTACAACTTGTTACCATTAATGTGGCGTCATACGCAGGTCGCAAATAGAATATAATGGAGGAGAATCATGGATAGCGGCATTTTTTTTTTTTTGTCTATCGGCATCGGTATAGGGATAGGCCTAAAGTTCATTTGACTTATTCGCTTCTTTATCAACCTAACAGTTCGATTTTTACACAATAACGCTCCCCAGCCCATACGGCCACCTCGCCCTCATGATCTTGCTTTTAGTTTAAGCAATCCAGCATTAATCAGTTAATGCGGAGATCTCGACTATAAGTAAACTTGATGACGGCATCACCACAAATGTATATATTCGAGGAATATCTCTCACTAGGCAATTTATCATCCATACTGTACCATCCTTCATTATAGTTAAATCAATCCCTCTTTTTTCAACGCCACCCCCCCCCCCATCCAATCTTGGAATTTTTTCCCATCCGAACCGACGCCCTCAATATCCCGGCGTACCCTTACCCACCGACCACCCCCCCCCCCCACTTCATGGTGAAGTAACCTGGTTTTTTGGTAACGTACCGGGCCATTTCTCTTGGAGCTGTATTGTCCGTAGATTGGTCCGCCCCGTTCAAACATTCAATACGGATTTTTCACCAAGCCCGCCGACTTATCGACACGCAACTGCCGTTTGCCGCAGTCGAACAGCGCATCCGTGCCATCGATCCTCTTAAACTCTCCTGCAAATTGAACCATCCGCAGTCGAACGCGTACTGGAAGGCCTGTATGGAAAACTATTGTTAGAACAGTGGTTGAAGCCAGTAACCTCAACTCATCTTTGATGGGATGACTTACTTGTCGACCGAGAATCAAAACTCTACAAGACAGATACGACACAAGGCCTGCGATTGCATTTCTGTCCTGCTGCGCATCTTCTACCAGGTACACGGAATAGTTCATATCTTTTTTCCACTGTACCTTAGGTGACAAAGTTGTTACGAACAACCCCGTAGTTCCAACATTTCCCCTGGACACTTTTTTTTTTTTTTTTTTTTTTTTTTTTTTTTTTTTTTTTTTTTTTTTTGTGGTGTCACTTGCAGTTCTGTTATGCGAGATATAGGTTTGACTATAATGCAGAGGACTTTTCCTCTGGATTTGTTCTTCTGGATTTTTTCTTCTCAAGAATGGGTCTCGAACGGGGGTACTGAGCAGCCACGTGGAGTCTCCCTCCATGTTCAGTTCCTGGGTCTTCTCTATCGAATGGATACGTGAAATACAAATGGCGTATGGAATTGGTTACACCCTTGCCTCCTTATCATCTGTGCACTGGTCCGTAATAAAATTGCCAGATCTTCAGTCTTGGTGCTCATCCACGAACAATACGACCAGCGTTCAATGACGGGCCTTAATCGACCTCCTGAAACCATCGAATTTGAATCAGCCGCGTGGATGTGAGAGAACTGCACTAATACCAAATTGTCATAAGCCTTGGTACCCCTGTTTCCCGTCTGCCAGTGCCCCCGAGCTCGAGACCTTTGTCCTACACTCACTTCTTATGTTTCGCAGCAGCACTATCAAACGTTATTAGGGACATGGTTATGTTATTGGTCATGATGCCTTCGATTTCCTTCCCGATTTTGGTTTGCCCTCCTCGATCTTTCTGTCGGCGGAACCTTCCCTCCCTCTTCCGCTGGCTAAGCCATCTGTTGGTAGGCCCGCGAAACATTCTCGGTGATAGCCTATATATGGTACACTATGTACTGTGTAATTAAAGTAATTTTCGACTATATGAGCACGATTTGCATTTCCATTATCGTTGTCGCCATTAATTACGTATAAAATTTTGCATGTGCATTATTGTACCACTCCCGATCTATGTCGAAACCGTGACGTCACTGTAAACATTCTCGGATTGGTCTAATCGAATCTTCTTGCTCCCGGATGGAAAATCGCTGGTGACCATCCCAACTCAGGACCAGGATTAGGACAGATGTGTTCATGTGACCGTCAAACGTATCGAGTTACGACTTGACCGATTTGTCTTCATGTTTCAGGAGCAGGAATCGTCGGTTAAGTGTTACGGGCGGGCCTTTAGAATGGGTACCTTGTGAGGTGGACTTGTGGAAAAGTATCGAGCACCGTATGTGGCAGCTCCGGCCTGCTAGTAAGCTGGGAGTCCCCAAAGGACAAGATGAAGTGACCTACTGAACGGTGCGTCGGGAGAGAACAATTAGCAAGAGGCGCGTGCTGTATCAGAGTAGGGTTGACACGTACTAATTAATCAGAGGGCACTAATTTGTAAGCCTTCGAGCATGTTTTCGACCTATTCTTATTATTATTATTATTATTATTATTATTATTATTATTATTATTATTATTATTATTTTATTATTATTAGTATTATATTATTATATTCCTGTTCCTTCCACTACTTCTTTGATTTTCCAATGTTACTGCAAATATAGGTCACTGTCTCCAAAAAGCTTCGTGCAACCCTGCAGATTGGACATTCCGTAATATTTCTTCTCGTAGAGAGTGAGCAATTAGTGAAATTGTCTTCCTGCAAATGTTGTTCTCTCTAAGAGATGTGAAGCGTTCAAGAGAACAGTATTGATTATTTTCAGGAATCACGAGGGAATTATTTAGAGTGGGTCTTGGTTCATTTTTCTTTCCTGGAGATGTTGTGGCTCCGGGTGGTCGTTTATGAGATTTTGTCCTTCCTGACCCTTATTCACTAACTAAACTAAACTATTATTATTTTTATTTAGTTCTTATTCTTATTATTATGTATTATTATTATTATTATTATATTATTATTATTATTAGTATTATTATGTACGTTGTTGTTGTTTTGTTGTTATTATCATTATTATTATTATTGATTATAATCGTATTATTTACCGCGCCCCTGTGAGGGGGCACGCTCGTCAGGTCTACCAATCAGCATTCCGGTTTTAGCAGTAGTCAGCATAACGTTCACACGGCTGTTACCGCAATGTCAGCCCCGTTTTGCGTTCGTGTGCTGGTAACGGACACATGAACACCAGTATTGTGGCTGTGGAGTCCATTCAAGTTTGTTGGACCAACTCTCCAACCCCCCGCAAACACAAAAACGGTTTGAAAACGGTTTATGAAAATGTTTCGTCTAATTTGCAAAAAACATTTTTTGGTGGTTGTCATAATTCTGTTAATAATAAAAGAACCTTTGTTTCTTCGCAACATGTTATTTGTTATAAAAGAAGTATTAATAAATATTATTTAAAAAAAAAAAACGTTTAAATCCTTTTTCGACCATTAAACAAAAGCGTTATAAGATGTTTTAGTACCACCTCACAACCAACACCACATCCAACTTTATGAAAACAATTTTTGGAAGCAACTTTTCAAAATGTTATGACAAATGTTTTGTGTTCGTGGGGAAGGGTAGATCTGTATATAGACACATTACATATCTACAAAGTGACGTTAACGTCAGGTGAATGATTACGAGTGCACTGGGCAGTTGGGTTTTGCACTTGCAGCATACAGGCACTGACAGGTTACTGAGTGAGGTGGGATGTTTTTTGTGGCTAGTGGTAAATTCGCCGCAAAATACTCTCAGTTGTTTGCAGCAACGTGTTGCCCTCCAAATTCTGTACTGGTGAATATTGGGCCTACAGATGTGACTCACTTATTGGCTATAGGGTGCCACACCAATCCAACCCCTTTGAAGATAACCCAAGAAAATTCGGTTCCATTGTACCGTTTTGGGTATTTGAGCCGAATTTCACATATATCTCTATAACCCCTGCACATTTTCAAAGTGCAATGGGAAAGAAGAAAGATGAACCCCATGGCATGCATCTTACGCTAACATTTCAATACAATATCAACAATTATTTTATTTTATTATTATGTTGAAAAAAAATCTTTCAAATAGCGATGAATCACGTTCTTCACTGCGTGAACCAACAATTCCGAAAATAGTGTCTAGTGATGTAATTTGTCAAAATAAGCACATCTCTTGACTTGTATTGAGAAATGGGACTCATTTGAAGATTTCGAGTCCCTATTAAGCTGTTCGTAATACCATGTCTCTTACGTCCACTTCGATTTCTTCCAGGAGTTGAATACAAATTATCTTTTATTCAAAATGGAACTCTGAATCACCATGGATGCACATTTTGCACCCTAAAGGATGAGACCTTATTCCATCATTTCTGTGAATGCCATATTGAAGACCATTCCGGGCAGATGTGATGATTTATTGTGCTAACATGGATCATGATTGTTCTTTTTCTGATATTCTACTTTGGTTGTATGTGATATATGGACCCAGTCAACAAAAAAAAAACACAACAAAAAACAATTACTTATAATCATCATTCGAGAAGTGTATTTACAAAGCAAACTGCAATGCGGCAGCTTTCTACTAGTAGTTTCCATTTCGAATTGGATTGTTGAATGTTGTTATCCTAAAGAAGAACGAACCACGTCGATTATCTAAATGAAAAAATAATGTTATCTGAATATATTACAATACTTGATTCGTTGAAGTACTTTACAAATCTGTTTTTTTTTTTCAAGCATACTGATATGTAAATATGTCAAGTACGTGAATACCAAATGTTGAAGAAACACGGATGTGGCCTACATAGGATACTAACGCAGTGTGGGGCCACCCGCCTACTGGCCTAGGGCTTGTATCTTTTCGAAGACACATCCTGGTATACGGAATTAGGCTTTCCCGTCCACTGGGCAATAATCACAGAAATTCATTCGTTGACCTCTCACCATTGTGTCGGGACTGTACTGCTCAAAATACGCCTCGGATATGGGAGGCCTGCTATGGGCATATGCTCTTCGTTAATACCCGAATTCACCCCACTTCTTAAACAGTTCTTAAACTGTCTGGTACACAACGCCTCAATGGAGGCCAAATAACGTCAACTCCTAATAATAAATCGACAGCATTGTATAATTCAGTCGTGAGCATCGACAATATGGTCCGAAAATGACATTATCTAATGATCGAGCTTTGAACAGTGGTCTAGCATTTGAACAGTATCCAGTTCCCCTGGGTCGTAAAAATTTAAAAAACAGGTTGCGCTAGGAAGGGCATCCAGTCCGTGAAACACTGCTCCAATAAATCCTCACGTGCATGATGGCAACAAATATGCATGGGCACTGCTGTCATGTAAGGTGGATACGCCACCCGTCGCGTTCGGGGACACACCGATTAAAAACTGTATGATTAATGATGACGATTATGATGATGATCGAGCATTTGCACCCCTTAGGAGGCCACGGAACTCTTCTATTCCAACATAAATTCATAAGGTGCGCATACGGCATCCGCATAGTGAAATCCTAATCCTTTTGTCATCCGGACCTCCTATAAACTTCAATACCACTCTATTCTTTGTTCCCGCGTGCGCAGGCGAGGTGACTACGCTTCTTCGAGTCAGAATTCTAGGCAGGAGATTTTCGCAGGGAAACCGACAACAAAAATTCCAGAGAGGCGAGTGTAAGCATTCAGAGTCGAATTTTGCAGAAATTCTAGTCTACACGCATGGCTGCTTGAAAATTCGACCAATGGTCAGGAAATTAGCTGTTATTCTCTATTGTGTTCTTCCCGTTTTTAGATTGAAGTTGATCGACAAAAATTGTTTGCCGGTCTGTTGATATTAAGCTGCATGAGCCCGTTCGCCTATTGTTGAAAATTTCAGTCCCTTTGCCTCATCGACATTATGTCTGCCTACATAATTCATTTTAGACTCGCCGATAGAATGAAATGAATAAAAGAGTTTGCAGATAAATGGATGAGAGAATGAATATATACGTTTTTAAAAGATTAACTTTTAAAACACTCACCCCGGATCGTTGATAGCCACGACAACAGCGTGGCCAAGACAGCGGAATGTGAAACGCATCCGTAGTTGCCACATTTTCTTGACTGCAACATAAATATTTCAGGAGAGGCATATGGTATTAGCAATGAAATTATTGTATAGTGCTTTTTAAAGTCTGAAGTACGGCAGTCAGCGTGTTTGGTTCCAGACCTGTGCTGAGCGGGTTGGATTCAGTGTCAAAGGCGCAGCCACTCACTAGGGGGCTCTGGGGGTCATGTCCCCCAACTTTTGGGAAGGCCTCCATACATAATGATTTTTTTCACACACAAAATCTTTCCCATCACTGCTTTGGACCCCCCCCCCCCCCCCTCCCCCCGAATTGCTGAGCAGTGGCTGCGCCTTTGATCAGTGGTCGTATCGTATCTAGTGTCTGCATGGGACAGCAGGTAAATAGGACATCGAATATATAGTCGTCGAGGTTGTCGCGGCTGTTCACATTCGACTTTATTGAACGTGCAGTTATCAGATTGACTAACGGTGCAGAGAGGATGCAGGGCGGGGCTGAGGGAAGCGGAGATGAGGAAGTCGTGAATAGCTCATGGCTCCACCTGGATTCGAACCACAGACAGACAGACAGACAGACAGACAGACAGAACTTTCGCTTCACGTGCGAGTTGACAACCAACAACCAAGCTTAGCTACAGAATCAAGTTGTTGGCCGAGGAGGTTTGTGATCTTTTTTGTGATAGGTTCAATGTTGTTAACTGTGTATGTATCTATAATGAGAGATGCAATGCAATAGTTCTACTTGTAGCCTATGATGAGCGTTCGACCTGAACGCCGGTGAGTCCACTACAAGGATCTGGAGTTACTTATTTATCGTTTAGGGCCAGGTATTAAAAAAGAATTGGATGTAGTTGTTGCAAGTAAAACAGAATACCGAGAGGCGGAAAGTCGGAAATTGGAGGCAGGGCTATATAGAAGAGCTGGTTCCATACACTATTATTAGGCCTAATAATAAAATATTGCCTTCATACCCATCGGCTGACTAGACTGCGAGTGCATGCTTTCAAGAGTAATCCGTAACATTTCTCAAAGATTTTTTTTTTTTTTTTTTTTTGTTGGGGGGGGGGGCCATTATTCGTATATCAACCGGGCATCCAAACCCGTAAAGAAAACTCCTCGCCGTGCGCATCACACCGCGTAGCCAGTGGGGGAGGGGGAGGCGTACCCCCCTCCCCGTAATAAGATCGAGGGGGCAAAAACCTTCGATCATCTAAATCCACTGAGCCACACATTGAACACATTAAGGCCCATTTGAAAACTTGAGTAAAAACGTTTATGCGGAAACGCACGTCCGAGTCACCGTCCCATGCATGCCCGATATCTACATGAAATACTCACAATTCGTACCGTCGTACCTCTTTAGAACCCTCCAGCTGATATGTTTTGGTAAGTGAGCTGGGGTCATGATGCGCGATCTCGCGGGGTCGCGATTTATAGAAATCCATGACGAATATGTAAAGCTTGCGTGGGTCATGAACCAAAAGTTCTTTCTAGAATATCACATTTTGCAAGCAGCTTTCAGTTACCGTACCAGCAAGAATGTTGAAAAGTATATAGCCTCATATGTTAACTGTCACTGAATCCGTCGGGATGAGATAATAAAATGAAAATATTTATAGCAGTGAGAAATGTCTTTCCATCTAGAACATCATATCATCGAGGATGCTGTGGTCGTCTCAAGTGTCAGTAATCCATGCGCCTCCAGACGGAGCCAGGTGGAAGCCCTCACATAAGTTTTCAAACAGGTGGTTCATACTAGTCCTCATACATGTGCATGGTAATTTGCAGTCTCTCGTTAACATTTCTTCCTAGCGGAAGGATTTAATTTCGAGTCGACGTTGACTGATACGCCCTCTAGTACATCACCCTACGATCCATATCGAGGCACACGTCGTAGTTACAACTCCGCGACACGACTTGGGTCCAGGGAAAGTATGATTTTGGGGGTGCAGCCGCCGCTGTTCCATGCTCCGCCTCGCCGCCCCCGTAAACTTTAGCGTTAGCGCAATAATCTTTTAACGCTCTATTTCGATTTGGATTCTTAAAACTTGGTACACATGCCCGCCCTAGTGAAATCTCAATGACGCAGAAAGCGGGCATCACTCTACTGCCTGTCTGCTGTCCTCTATTTTTGCAGGTTTTACCAGAAAACACTGATTTCACCCGATTTACACGAAACTTGGTGGTGCGCATGGGACAAAACTTGGGGTGCGGGAGACAAAGTTGGGTCCCGAAAACCATGACGGTGATTTCAAGGTCACCGGAGTTTCACTTTAGTTTTTCTACAACTTCGTCTGGATTGGCACAAACTCGGTGGATGTGGGACTGCTGTTATTCATAAACCCCCAAAGTCATTTCAAGGTCACATGATGTCAAATTTGCATAAGACTCATCGATTTTTCTAACTTTGTCGTATTCGAACAAACTTGGGATGTGGACTGTCAATTTGATCTGTACAACTGGTATAAGGCTTTCAAATCACTGGAGGTTCAATTGGACTCAATTTATGTGTTTCCCTCAAACGGTGATGTAATCTGGTATAATATCAAAATACAGCACGCCTAAGCATCAGTCAACCCCGTCTGAAAATTCGTTTCGCAGTTTCACCTGTCTCAGCAAAGGTTTAATAAAGAAAAGCTATTTCCAGGTCGACTTAGAAGCAATAGAATCACTTTGGTGGCAATTATAGGCTCTAGCGCTCTATCCTGACCTCCGTTTCGGAAATAATTTTGCATTTTCACCTAGACTAAAGGAGGTTTGTTGGCACTCGCGCGAATTTACGGGGTGGTGGTGGGGGGGGGGGGGGGGTTTAGGGGGGACTTATGGCACCTCTGAGCTTCTCTTAGTTGACCATCGTTCGCCTAAATGGTCTCACATTATTAGCCCCCCACTCCCCCCTTTTAGAGACTCCAGAACCGTGGCCTGATTTCGGAGTTTTCAGGTGCAGCCATTTGATGCATTTACATTACACCTGACATCAACTCTGTCAAGATTTTTAATTTTCATCTGTCTTTTGAAGTGGGTCTAAAAGGTGGCGTATTCTGTAGCGCTCGACTTGATCGTGTGCTAGGAAAACCTCGTGTTTTCTGGAGATGTTTGTCCACAGCTGTCGTGAGCAGAAACAAAAGAACCAACCAGTCTGTACGTGACGTGTCAATGCTGGTGATTCAATTGAAAACAAGCGCAAGTGGAACGCCTTGGTAGCTGCGGGGGGGGGGGGGGCAAAATTCTTTTGGCAAATATACTGCATGTTTTTCATCATTCCGCATTTATTGTATGTTTAATGTTAAGTGACCTTGACCTTGTGGCTTGAATACTTTCGACCTTATATTAACACATTGGGGCCCTAATATTGCTTATTTAGCCAACTACCCGGAAACATTTGAAACACACTTTGGAATGTGAAGCCCCCCCCCCCCCCCCCCTCACCGAATTTCTCATGTCATTCCACCATGGAGGCAGTGTCCACACAGAGGTCTAAGCACTGCAAGCCGCACACATCACTATGAAAGTTGATGACAGATATTCACACAGAGCTTGTGTGAAGGTTGGGTACACAAAAAAGTAAATAAACTTACCTCAACAAGAGCTCTATGGGACTGACTGTTGAAGATAACGGGTTTAATTTCTGGATTCCATTTCACATCTACTCACAGTACGGCAACAAATGGCATGTTCCATCCCCCCCCCCTGAGCTTCAACCGACGCATGTACGTTTTAGAAGTATGAGTGAATGTGACGAACAGATCCAATGAACGGACGAACGAACGAACTAATGAACTAACGTACTTACGTAGATTAAAGATGACTTGTAGAGCGGCTGCTACAACCGCAGCTAAAAACAAAACGAACGAACACTCGCAACGACTCACCAACTCATTGGGGGTCACAGGTATATTTTTCGACATTTTGACATTACTTGATATACCCCCCTCAGTGATGTCACTTTAATCGACCGCAACTGTTTTAGTAGTGTAGTGGTGTAGGCCTTCCGAATGCAGCAAGCCGCGATTCGATACCCCTCGTCGGCAATACATTTGTTTCTTTCCCTGTTTTTTTTTTCGGACCTCCTATCATTTTTGTCTCGGATCTTAGGGCGGTTTGGGCCGTGATCTGAATATGTACTTGTTATTCTTGTTATTTTCTTCAGATCTAACGTAACGACTTAACCTAGAACACTCCCTCAAATACTTCGCTCATAATACGCATCTATAAGTAGGTAAACTCCCGCCCTGCTATGGGCCTAATACAACTCTACCAACCATGCATACCTGTCAGTACTAATATATAACTGTAACACTTCACTTTACCATTGGTAGGCCTTCCTATGATCCACATTCCATAGTGCAGGCTTCCCCGGCGGCCTCTCACAAGTTTAATCGCCAGGCGTGATTGCTTGACAAAGAAGTTTATTCTAGTTTAGTTTACTTTATTTAGTTTAGTTTATTTAGTTTAGTTTAGTTTAGTTTAGTTTAGTAAGTTTAGTAGGGAATGATCAAGAAGGACTGAATCCGCGTGAACGCCCCTAAAACCACGAAACCCAGAAGAAAAACAACACTGAGAACTAGCTCAAAAGATTTTCCCACCATTCCCTTAAAAAACAATTAGGCAAGACTGTAGCCTACTTGTAGACTTAACACTCTTAACCAAACAACATCCGCAGGGAGGCTATTCCTTTCATTAATCCTCTTTGCAGAAAGGAAGGGCGCTCAAGGCGGGCCCTGAACCACGCCCTAATGGGACTACCCGCGCTACGCGCTCATGATTTGCGCTGCGCGCTCGTGATGTGAATCAACCGTATTGATTTGTTTATGTCATTCATCGGTCACAAGCACCATCCCCCACCCCCCCACCCCCGATAAAACCTGTAGTTCGTCTTAATTTTAATTCTTGTAATGGCAGGTACTTTCATCATTTGAAATAATACTGTTTTACAAGGCCCGCAAACGGCGTAAAATACACACATCTAGTACAACATCCATACAAAAAGGCTGACAGTGAACTATCATCGTAGCCCTCTTTTGAGCGTTCTCAATTATAGCAGCTAATCGAAAACGAAATGAGGATTCCACACTTGCACGGAATATACTCCAGGTGAGGTCTACTGAATTCTACTTCTGTTCCGTTATGACAACCGTATGATAATAAGTCTACTGCACCCTTTATGGTGTTGCTGTTGTTATATTTGCTCCTAATGGGAATGAGTAAATTGGCTCAGGTGGATGAAAAAATATCAGGAGATTCTTTCGCAATTTATTCCCACAATTTTTCTCAATATCGTACTCAATCGGATTTTTCGGAAATGGAAAGTCACTTTTTATGATCTTATTGCGCCTCAATCATATATTGAAACCAACACTCGGATTGTGGCGGTAGTGGTCACGAAGTCCGATTCAGATTCCAGAAAGACAGATTAGCGGATTCAGAAGGTCCCGATCTGTTTAAAAACAACGAAAAAACTGCTGTTCCTCATTCCTCTGTACCCTATAATTCTTTTTGAACGTTCACTGACAACTGCAGCTCCAGCATGTTTGAGGGTAACACTTTTTTAGAGCTCCCTAGGCCTATGCTTTGCTATTATTAATCACTCTTAATGAATGCATCGAAGGTGTAGCCTTGTCACTTGGGCCTAACGTCCAGCCTAACGAACATTCGGGCTGGGTGATGTTAAAACTTGAAGTTGAGGTCAGTGGAAGCGGAAGATCACATTCTTCAGATGGAAAAGGGTATTTCAGAACGCACTTCTCGAATTTGAAGTTCCAAATCCTTTCGCTTTTGTATGACGTCACAAGAGCATGTGCTATGTGAATTGTTTCTTTTTCTTTGAAGTTGATGAATGATTGAATCTGTATAGGCTATTCGTAAAATTCAGGGAATCCGTTTTTCAATTCTGGTTCACCATGCTCGTGTAACAGAGATTCAGATAAGTAAATTTCTCATTGAGCAGTGAGCACCTATTTTGTTATTCCTCAACGAAAGTCAAGGAATTATGCATCATTACACGGTGTGGTGTAATGGATCCGACATGATAAATCGACCCCACTCGGATGGGTCAAGTTCATAATTGGTGTATGGGTTCCCATGATGAGTACATGGTCCCTATAATTTTGTGGTCATGTCAAAGGTCAAAGTCTTTAAAATTCTTGTGGACAGTTCAGAAGGCTTGGGCCCATGTTGAAGCTGAAATTTGGCATACTGCTTTATCATGGGGAGTACAACAACTCTAGTGTAGGCTTTGTGATGAAATGCACAAATTGGAGAGCCGAAAAACGCACTGCAATTTCTGCGAAAAAACGCACCAAAATGGCACTGGAATAATGCAATAGAAGGACCTGTCAAGTGTGATTATAGAGCCAAGTTTAAAAAAAAAAGCAGTTCTCGTCCCCGCCAGCACGCTTTTTTAGATAATGCTCAAAGTTCTTTTTTTTTGGACAACTTCATTTGATAAACTTCTTCAAAATATGTTTAAAGGAAAAAGCTTACTACTGATGCCATGCAAAACTATGTAAGGAACAGTTTGGGATGGCTGTGTGGCCAATTGGGGTATAACCTCCGAGGAAAAAAAAGAAAAAAAGAGAAGCCTCATGCGCATTCCAGAACGGCTGGACCGAGAATACAGTACTAATATGGGGTATTGGGACTGTCTCGAGAGACAAAAAAAAAAAGAGGAAAGGCCCTCATGCCCCAAACTTTCAGCGAAGATAGGAAGAGAAAGATTTTTTTTTTTTCTTGGCCTAATCACTGCAGGGGTACTAGCATTTTGATACAAACATCCAATGAAATTGCTGAGCTGATTTTGTAACAAAATAATCCACAACGTTGAGTTGTGAAAAGCTCTGAGAAAATGTCTCCAGTAAAGATCATAGTTGTAGCGTTCGTTTTTTTACAGCTGGGACCAAGCCTTCCTGGAAGAATGGCATGTCATCATTACGGGAGACAGAAAAACAACCTCACCAAGTAATATGTCAATGGATACAGTACATTTTCAAACCAGCACTCCTCAAAATTTGGTCAAGAGTGTTCTACTTTGGAATTTGGGGGTCATACGTAAACTGTGCCAGAAGATCGCAAGACGATATCGTTGTTGGCAACATTTTTTACATTCAAAATAATCCAATGGAGAAACACACAGTACACACAATTGACAGGAAATCTATGGTTTGTACAAATACATATCATCATTGTGTATGCATTCAATATACAGTATAGTATGCCCATCAGCCCCTGTGAATCAGGCTAGCACAAATGGAACGCACAATGTTTGTTCACAACTGGACCATGTGGAAATTGGATATTAGACTACTTTTGCAGGGCTTAATCAGTGGTTCACCATACTCCATAGTGTTTACAATACAACAAGTTAATTTTACTGCCGTAGCATTGCTCAGTTACTGTCAGGATTTTCTGGTATGCTCGTTAGGATGCGTACTAGTACCAGGCCCATTGGAAATTTGTTTTTAGTAAGCCATATTTTCACTGGTCGGCATCGTGATCCGGTCATGCAATGTACATTATAAACAACAGAAGCCATGGACAACTGATGGTTGACAGTACGTTCTACCATGAAATTCCCACCCTGGGCACACATGTATAGTGAGTTTATATGTAGAATAGAATCGTAGGTTGATAGATTCGCTGGGGTGCTTGTGTTGTGTTAAGTCTGCTTGTGACTTCACAAACAAATTTATTCAGTCCTGATGCTTGAGAGGCTCACTGAATACAGACAATTTGTGACTTTTGAAAAACAGGTCTAGGGCCATATTTACGATGACATACCAGTACTGCAATTGAGCCGATAATTCTTGTTCTGTAATAGATGTCATACTGCAACAGTTCAGATTGAATCTCGACAAAAAATTATATATCCATAATCTGAAAGCGAAATTAGCGCATCAGACAAAATCTGACGAAAAAAACGAAGGTGAAACACAGAAACAACACTATTCAGGCTGCAGAAACTGCAATTGTGCATTGTCCAATCCCTACTCATTGTTTTTGGTTCAGAGTGGAGGTCATTTTTTTGGAAAAAAAAATGGAAATTTTGGCAAATTTAAGCTTGTGGACACAATAACTGGACCCTTCTGGATGGATCAAGCTCATACTCGGTATTACAGAAATTCCATGTTCAGAGCATCATCGCTATTGTTTGGGGGCCAGGGCAAGGGGTCAGCCCAGTCAAAGTATTAGAAATGAGTCGAGGAATCAACTTTTTTTTTGTAATTGAGCCTTTTGGCTTTCTGCGTTTATTCCTTGATAGAGGGTTCTATGCAGTCATGATTGTGTGTGTGTATGTGACGCTTGGCTTGTGATCACCATAACTTGCCCAATGACCTGGAGGGATCAGCTTCATATTTAATATGTGAATTCTCCATGATGAGTACATGAACTTCATTGTTTTGGGAGTCAGGGTAAAGGTTGTCTGCGGTAAAATTTGGAGTCCACAGTGCTTGTTCCAATGAAGCTGAAGATTGTTAGCAACTTTCTTATGGGGGCAGTACTAGAAGCCTTTTGTTTTTGCTGTGGATGGAGTAAGTTTTTATGAAACAATTGGAGAATTGTAAGAAATGGGTAAATTGGCAAATTTTGGTAGTGGGTTCCCCCATGAGGGTTACAGAAACCCTATTGTTTTGACAAAAGGTTGTCAACTAATGGTGGCTCAGTCAATTTGTCTATCTTTAAAGGGGTGCCTTCCTTGTACTGTACTTACAAGCATCAGGTCTTCTATTTAGGTAGAGAATACCTACGTGTGTTGACCTTCGCAGGCGTGTGGGGGCCGCTGCCTTTATTGGGGTATGGGGAGCCATGAAGCTGCAGTCGGGCAAGATCAACCAAAGATCTGCAAGATGAGGCCAAGGTCACCAATGCCATCGACATTGAGGACCTGGGTGATGTCACTGCACTTCTGTAGGTGCTGGAAGTCGCAAAGGTACAAATAAATTTGAAAAAAAAAATTAACAGCCCAATTACCCTACCCGTTTAATGTTTATGTACCCAATCTGGTCAGGTATGTACACCATACTCTGATGCTACCAACAACATAATATCATTATATCCCCGCAACACTGGAAGTGTCCAGGGATATTATGGTTTTGGGAGTGTTGCCGCCGCCGCCGAAACTCAAGCCGTTAGCGCAAACTCTTTAACGCTTCATCCGATTGATCCAAATTGGTACACATGGTCTGTCCAGGTAGTGAAATCTCGAATGAAAATCAAAAATAGGCATCAATTCACTGCATGTCTGCTGCCTTCTATTTTGCCGGTTTGGTTTTTATTAAAAAAAATGATGGTGATTGCAAGTAACGGAGCGTCAAAATTTGGTTTTTCGGTGAAAATACAGAATTAGTCTGGTTCACACGTAACTTGGGGGGGGGATTATAAAAGTTGGTCCCGAATGGACATTGATGTGATTTCAGGTCACCAGAGGTCGAATTTGTGTTTTTTCCCCACAATTTCCGACGGTTTGAACAAAACTAGGTGGATGTGGATTGTTGTTAGTCCTAAACAACATGACGTCATTTCAACGGTCACAGGAGGTCAAATTGGCCTAAATCATGCAATTTTCTAGTTTGTCATATTTAAACAAAACTGTGGAATGTTGCCTACAGTTGTATTGAACCAACGGGTGCATTTCAAAAGTCACTGGAGGTCAAATGGACATAATATAATATGCCCCTCTGAAGAGGTCCACAAAGGCTTTTCCTGTGGGTATATACACTTCGGCGGTTTACCCACCTACCACATGCTAGTTATGATTGTTGTTTGGTGCTGGATATCCTGCCGATGTATAAGTTGACCTACACCTGGTTACAACATGGACACAAACATGTGGGAGTCACACACAAAGTGAAGCAGGGGTGTTGGTCTTTGATACAAGGTGTCAGAGATTTGAGGTCGAAGGTACAATTGTTGGCCAAAATGGTCAGCTTGAGGATTATATGAACAAAATGCTTTCTCTCACAGATAGAATTGGAAGGACATGATAGTCAATATTAACATTGACCAGTGGAGCTCCAGAATTTCAGATCAAAGGTCAACTAGGGGTCAATTCAGGTGCATCCAACATTCTGGCCATTTTGTATGAAGAGTTTTGTGGGATTTGTAGGCTCTACTCCCACAGAATAGATCGTTGTTCTTGAAAGTTGGTTGTCATGCCTTGACATAAACTAATAAATTGCTACATTTGCATAGCTCATGCCGACTTTGATATTTGCTCAAGTGTTCAAGAAACCTGTGGATATGATATTGATATCATTCAATAAATTGAATGTAGCTTTAAACATCAGATGGCTATAGGAATTGTAGGTGTGCTACTGTGCTATTGCCCTTATTGTTTTCCTTGCGTGCCATTATACCCTGTCGAAAGTAAGTAAACCAAAAAAATTTTTTAAACAGATACAACAAGCAGAAGGAAAGATTGAGGCTATGAAAATGTCTCTAATTTCAAAATAACTTGCTGCTATTGAAATATGTGAGTGTAGACTCACAAACCTTTGACACTGTCCCTCTATCATTCATGTGAGTGTTTAGCAACCTTCATATAGCAGATTTAACATTTCTATTATTTTTTCAGTTGTACCATACTGCGATGGTTTCCACAAAAACCACAACAAGCCACCGGTGACAACGTGGGACCAGTCCTGATGAACCGCAAGACAGAAAACTCATGATTCAAGTAGGGAGGGTGGATGACAGGGGAATTATAGTGCTCATGCATGGGATCGACTAGAGATGGTGTATGGTGCAATCGAAATTTGAAATTCTGAGTGTGCTAGCCATGTTGCCTGAATATTATGTGATTCCTAATTATGAAACCATATGCTATACCCTAGAAATAGTGTGTCGTTGGCTGAGGAGAGAGTCATGAAATTATGTATGTTAAATTGACGCCACAACCATAGTCACCTTCGGTTGACAATTTAAGTAGAATGACTCACCTGGGTCAAAGAAGAAGTGAAAACTGCTTGAATTGACTCACAACTGGGATGAATGACAAACCCATGTCAAACGTCAATGACTCACAGTGACTGACCACGACACGGTATAGAGAGTGCGTCACTATATAACAGTACTGGGATATCACTGAGCTGACAGGGACGCCCAAAGCAGTATGTGCCAACCAACACAGTGACCAGTTTTCCTGAAAAACACTGTTTCATCGTCCATTTCAGAAAAAAAATTACAAAACAAAGAAAAAGAAAAAATTATGGTTGATGCCAACTTTTATTTGCCACACCTACAAACCTTTTGCAAATCTAGCAAAAGTATGACTCTAATGCCGGGCAAAAGGGAAATGTTGTGGAGGCCAGACTGTTTTGATTTTTCTTGAGGGAGTGAGAGCAATAGCCGATATAGTCGTCAAAGAGAGTCTTTCCTACACAAACTATATCGGCCTTGCTGCTCAATTTTTGGAGCAGAGCCTTTTACTTAAATTTTAGGTAAATTTTCACATTACCTCATTTAGTAATGAGGCATACTTACTCCCTCCCCCGAACTCTCACGTCATTTGTACTCTGATCACTGGTCACTCTCTCTGATATTCAAAGCGGGCACATGCTTTACTGCCAAGTACATTTCTAACGACCCCACAATTAAAGTTAAGGTCAAACCCGCTAGGATGGCATTCAGTTTTATTCCTTCACTTGTACAGTACTTTGCAGCATGAGAATTAGTTTGCAGTTAACAGGTGGAATAATATGAATGATCGGGCTGTTGCGTGGGCATACAGTTAAGTGGAGGGCAGAAGCAAGACTAAGCTGCAGTCAAGCTGCTAGGTTACTATACCACATGGATAAGTGTTTGAGCAGTAAAAAGAGCGACATAGTTAGAAGGTTAGCCTTGAAATATTTTCTTGCAATAATTATTACAGAAATCTAAAACGCGGCTAAAACGGCATTTTCTAAAACTCATCATAAAAACCCTACTTCTGTGGGTCAAATTCATGATCATAAAATGAAATGTTGGGGAATTTACCTTGGACGATTAGTTTTGTGGAGGTCTCGCTGACTTCTCTGTCTGAGATATCCGTTTGGTTTGGGATCCTCTGCTTAATCTTTTTTAATGACATTAACACTTGAATACTCAGAGCTTAATGGGATTGTTATATTGAGGGCATCCAGTGTTTTGAGCATTTCACTCTCGTTCTTCTCCAGTTAGTCTGATGGAGGCATTATTGCCTGGTGAATTGATGGTATTCAGACTTGGGTTATTTTGATGTAGAAAGATTTGTGGTATTCAGACTGGGGTCAATTTTGATGTATGAGGAGTTGTGGTATTGATTGTATAATTACAGCATTGGAAGTCTATTTATTCACAAGCATCCAACTTGGCCTCCACCACATGATTTCAAAAACTGTCCAGAAAGTTCCTCCCCTACTATATGACCTGCTTGCACATCAGATAAGATCAAGAACTATCAGTCGCTATCATTATCAAGCATCATATACCATACTTCTATGCTAGAAGATATGGTTTGTATCCACTGAAATATGAATTACATCATTGATATACTATGCACTCGCATCAGTCTTCTTTTGTTAGAGTGGAAAGTTTGATTTGGATTCTACGGTTTCAGGAAGCCAAGTGGGGCTCAGCAAGGACCTGGCGGTGGATGAGCAACCGGCCACTAAACATCAACCGTCTCCTTCTTGACTGGTTGGCTAGTCCTTGCGTTAAACGGTTATTGTTCTAGCCCTACCTGAACCTGAATTGTCCCTATCTGTCCATACAACAAACAGGACTGGCGCATGACATACCATGATGACCGAGGCGGGTGTAACAGCCCCAACCCTGCTCCTGGGACTGCCATTTCAAGTCCCCTCCGAGAAGAATTATCATTGAACTCCAGGATCCGACCACTTACTCGACCTGGGAGTGGAAGATTCAGGTCCAAAATGACAAAACTCCAGAATCATACACAAATGCACTGCATACGCGGGGAACTGTGAAGTGAAGACTGAGACCTCACCCCCATCACAACTGCAAGTGAAGCCACCTTGGGATGAACGCGGGTAAAACTACTGGAATTCAAACCTGAAATCAGGGGCGGCGATTCGTGTTGAATATCGGGGGGGACAGTATGAGGGGTGGCACCATCTAAGCGGAGTTGCACGCATGGGTAGGCGCGCAGCGTATACAAGGAAATTTTTAGTTTTACAAACCCCAAGATTGAAGGAGGAAACGGGCACTCTGGGGTCAATGCCGTAAGCAAAACTCTAAAAATCGCAATAAATTCCTGAATTTTTAGCTCAAACCAGCATTGCTGGTTGAAGCTATTGGAATCTGCATGTCCCTCTATCTATCTATTACTATCTATCTGTTCTATCTATCTATCCAGTGTTAACAATTGCCTTTTGGCTCCCAAACAGTCATTCTGCGAGGATGTTACCAAATTGGACACAATGTTCATCGACCCATGGGACATGTTGACCTTGTGGCTTGGTCAAGGTCAAGGCCCTAAAGGGACAATATAGGTCATTATATGTCAAATTTCAACAAGTATCTCTCCTACAAATTTTAGTGCACAGTGCTGGATGTTCGGTCATAATGATGGTCTAACAGCACGTACCTTCGGGGTTTCAGGATTTTGGTCAAAAGTCCACTTAGGCTCTAGGGCCCCATTATATGAAATTTCACACAATGGTATTGAAGCATCTCCTCCACAAGCTTCAATTGATTTTCTTCAAAGAGGCTAGTTGCCCATGGTCCTTGGATAGAGGGCCATTTGGGGGGTTTTGTTCGAGAATTTTGGGTCCAGGGCACATAGGTTGGCCATAGGGCCCTTATAGAAATACCAACAAAATCTTGTTCTCCTACAAATTTTGTTGCCACTGCTGATGTTCGGTCATAATGATAGTCTATTAGCTATGTCTCGTCAGGGTTGCCGAGGGATTTTAGGACCCAAGGCCCACGGGGCACTGGGGGGCCCCTCATGTGATCTATGCAAAATGCTCTTCTCTCACAAATTTTGGTGCACAGTGCGACATTTGGTCATAATGATGGTCTGCAACCATACCATGGGGCGTTCAGGAATCTTGGGTCCAAGGTCCCCAGGGGCCCATTTATGAAATTTCACACAAGTCTACTTGAATGCATCACAAGCTTCAATGATTTTCTTGAAAGTTACAGTACATGTGTGTCTTTCGGGGGATGGCCATTGGAGGTGTTTGGAATCATTGGGCCCAGTTCGGCCATATAAGCAATACAGCAAAGTGCTTGTATATCCTACGAATTTTGGTGTAAATTGCTGAGTTGGTCATAATGGGTCTAATAGCTGTACCCCTCAGGGTGCCAGGGACTTAGGACCAGGCCTGTGTGGGCCTGGGGCCCATCATTGTGGAATTAAGCAAAGTGATTCACTTCATACAAATTTTGGTGCACAGTGCATGCATTTTTGTGCACGTGCTGACATTCTGCATAATGATGTGCTAACGCCCTCAGAGTGTTCAGGATTTTTATCCAAGGTCCAACTGGGCATGAGGGCCCTCTCCATGAAATTTCACCAATGCTACTTGGAAATTGCATCTCTTCCCACAAGCTCAATTGATTTTCTTCAAAGTTACATGTGTTGTGCTTGGGTAGTGGTCAATGAGGGGGTGTTGTGAACCTTCTGCGAGGCCCAATGTTGGACCTTGGCAACCTTATGTGAAATCATGCAGATTACCTTCGACAAATTTTGATGCACCAGTCCGTGCGTTGTTGGTCATAATGCGGTCTAATAGCCTTACTTTAAGGTTTCCCAGGAATTGCGGAATTGAGGCCCTATGTGGGTGCTGGGGCCCATCTATCTACTTGTCTAACCAGTGTGTCAACAATTGCTCCTTGCTTCATGTCATATACTTCTACTTCAACAGAATCACCCAATTTTGTGAAGCATTGTCAGTGACCTCCAGCTCAGGAATCCCTGTGGACAGATTGTTTGAAGAGATTATTCAGCTGGACAGACTCACAAGTCCCGGCGCATTCAGAGACAGAGTTCCAATCCAATCCAATCCGATCAGCAAATGGCCATTGACCTTTGAGTCTCACACTTGAGTCTCACAATTACAGCTCATCTTGTTAGTTTCATGCTGCCTTGTTCAGTTGTTTATGTACATAGGTGTGCAGCATTACAGGGGGATAGTTTTGATAGCTTTGCGACTCCTGGATATACCGCGGTTGGCCTAACACAGGGATTAGAAGAGCCTATGTTTGAGGCAAGACTGCTTCATTATTTTTTTTCTTGTGCGAGGGGGATTGAATATTTTTTTTGGCAATGATTGCAGATGTATGTGTTGTATTGCTATATGGAGCGATCATCAACGAAGTGGGAATAAGGGTTGATAAACACTAAGGATTTAACAGTGGAGTCTTGAAGGTAGTAAAACAACCTGTGCTTGTGTAAAGTTTGTCTGTGTTGTCTGTGTGTTGATGCCTATTTTGTCCATATGTAGTTGGTTCATCCGTGGGTTTGCTTGCTGAAAGATTCAAGAAATGCGTAGTGGTCATTTCCTTGTTTGTTGTGCCTGAGGTGCTTCGCATGTTATGTTGTAGCTCCCATGGCATACTTCCAAAACTGTCCACCTGGTTGGTCATCTTACCAGTCAGGTCATCTTGCTTGTTTTTTGTCTTGTCTGAACTTTGTTTGAGGAGGGACATAGCCAATCCATTTTTTGTGGTGTCTTGTCTGTTTGTTCCATCTGGTGCTTGTATGGGTGGTTGATTCTCCTGAACCGTGTTGTTTGTAGAGCCAACCGTTTCATGCTGAAAGTTTGTGTTGAGGTGGTACAGTGAAGAGTAATCATTGTGCAACCTCCTTCGACCAAAATGACCTAGACTTAATTTGATAAATTCGCATATTCAATGCCATAGGCGGCGCAAGCGGCGGGGGGGGGGGTGTCGGGGGGAACCGTCCCCCCCCCGAAAAAAAAAATCAGAGTGGGGGGGGCGGGTCCCCCGTCACCCCTCTACAATTGACTAAATAAATAAAATTTGAAATTAACACCAACATCGGGCAATTAACTATCATTATCGATCTTCGGAACATGAAGGGAATATAGACAATATATTAGACACAGCCCTAAATAAATGTGAAACTAGTATCCTTTCTAAGTCAACAAATGCTGCAGCGGAACCGAACCCGTTGCCGCCTGTCGGCTCTATTACGCAGTTGTAGCGAAATCTGTAATCGTGCCCATATTCACCACTCCAGTTCTGATCGACTAGATACTCTTCCGCTGTGCGCTAACTTCGGCAACAAGAAGGAAACACGGTGGTTAGCATTTTGGCAACTTAATACAGTCATGGACCCGACTGAGTTTAATGCTAGCTCTTGACTATAGGCCTACTAGATTCTTCAAGTAGGACAATAATCACCGCTGTATGTACAAGGCCACAAATACTCGGCCAAACAAAAAGTGGGACATTTGAAAAAAAAAAAAAATCTTAGAATAAAATAGGAGTCAAGTGAGTTGCATTTTGTTCAGCTTATGATGAACATGAAGAATTACCCCAAATGACAATGTCGGTGTGGAATTACTATCAATTTACTATCTTGCAGTAATGGCTTTAGGTGTTACGTACGTTTCAAATAAAAGACACCAAAAACAGCATGATTCATATCAAACGGTTATGTAAAAATGCTATAATTTGCTTAAAGGTATATGCGATACAACAATAACATATTTTGAAACCTTGATCCCCTTCGTTGTTTGGTACAACACTTCATCATCAAGTGAAAAGAGGTGTTACGTACTGTTCAAAGACACCAATTGTCCCACTTTGGGGTCTTTTAAACGTACGTAATAATGATTCACTTAGTGGTCAACAATTGTAAATGCGAGGAGGAGAAAACCAAAGTGTTGAAACGTGTTAGATTATGTTTTCCAGTGTTTTGGTTAGTCCCAACCTACGCGGCGTCGTCCTAAACACCTAAAAGACTGCAAGTCCAATACGTTAACCACGTGACCACAGTTGAATGGCCAACTGGGGGCGGGAAAAGAAAAAAAAGGGATACACCTGGGTGAGCATAAAATTACTCAATCTCGATCATTGGCACTGGAAATTCACCGTTCCGTAATGAGAAGAAAGACGCATTTTCTTAGATGGGGGGGGGGGGGTACGAAGGTGTGAATCCCTTTCCCCGAGATCTCCCTCAGCGGGAATTTGCTGTCTCCAACCCCATCTCCTATGCAGTATCATTCTTTCTTTCTTTTTTTTTTTTTGTTTTTTTTTCATACATCCATACATTTTATTGATAACTACGATTTTGCTGACATGACCCCAGTTTTTGTAAAAACTCAAAGTGCCTTGTACGTATTCGACGCCAACCAAGAGCAGTCTGTGACAATTTCACCTAGGCGAAACCTGCAATTGTTTAGAATGAAGTTATAATAAGCAATATGGTGGGAATAATGAATAATCCTATGATGCTTTTGCAAACACTAAAGTGTTGAATTGGACGGTTTTTGAGCTACAGCACCATTGGTTGCTCTAGTTTTCTTTCAAGAACATTTACTTGAAGGAACTGATCAAATGTTCATTCCGTTCAATTCGGGCCACCGTCGGGGGTTGACGCGTCGGAGGGGTACAAGAAAATCTTGGTTTTACAGACCCCCCAGAAGAGTGAAGGAAAACGCCATCCCCGGACCGTATGGCAGTTTGGTGTGCAAACGGCCCTAAAATTGGAGTAAATTTTCAGAATGTAATATTCTAGAACGTTTCTTGAAGGAATGATCGATGTGTATTCTTACAATTGGGCCTGCCCCCCACTCAGTGGACGCGTAGGGTACAAGGGAAATTTTCGTTTATAGAACCCATCAGGGTGCCGGACAAGGCAATTCCCGCGCTGTAAGGCAGTGAGCGACGTCGTTCTCTAAAATTGGCAATCATTTTCAAAATTTGTATTTCAAGATAACGTCTTGAAGGAATAATTGATGTTTATTCTTACAATTTGGGCACGCATCAGTAATCTCGTATAGGTACAAGGAAATTTTAGCCTTACGAATCCCCAAGATTTCGGGGAAACGGTACTTCTCATGTTTATGCAGTAAGTAATAGCAAATCCCCAAAATGACAATAAAATTTCTGAAATTCTGAAAGTATATCTCAGACACTCTTGAAGGGACTGATCTACGTTTATTCTTACAAATTCGCGCCACAACCAGTTGACGCGTACCGTACAAAAAAATAGTATTACAGACCACCCATCACCCTAGAGGCAGGAAACGGCACTCTCCGGGCCTTATGGGCAGTATGCAATCATGAAATGACAGTAAATGTCCGAAAAACTGATCGATGTAACCTTACATTCTTCATCGTGGTCTCTCCATGCCTACATAGCCATGACCTAGAGATATTCCATCGAGGACCCTTCAAAAAATTGGGTTGGAGGCTGCTCGCTGCAGATTGAAGTTTTTTTGCTTAAACATCACTGTCCTGGAAAATGTGTTGCATTTTTCGGGCATTTGTGGAAGGAATATTGAGCCAGGTTAGCGACAGTTTGTCATTTTGCAGATCAGTTTCCGCTCAAAATTTCCGTCCAAATTTTTCTCATGTCTCAGACTTGTTTCGCCCCGCTCCCGCGCCTGTATAGTTCCATACGTCGATCGCGTAAAATCCATACTACTGCTTGTGGCACGATCCCCCTGCCCTGTGTTTTCGTTACATATAGCTTTAATCTTCTATTAAAACACAGACGTCAGGTCGATGGCAAGCCAATCTGAACTAAGGATTCAGAAGTTAGAATAAACTGTGGCGCAGTGTTGAGAAAAATGGCAGTGGATTCCGGCACATTTTGTAGTGGGGAGGGGGGGGGGGGGGGGGGCAACAGGAATGATAAGTCCTAAACCCCAAATTTCTCGTGGTCTAACTATTATGTTCACCACAGTGAAGATGACACGTAGGAGACAAAATCATATTTGCCAGAATTGGACAAAAGTTATGTACACGTGGGCCCACTGTATTATACATGTAACGGAAAAGATAGGATGCAGCGAGAATTTTTTGCATTGCGTCTGTTTTGCGCAATGCACCAGCTGTGGAAGATGGCTGTGGAGTGGGGGATGATCCCAATGCAGAAGCGTAAGCCGTCCGCAGAAGATTTGTCATGGGGGGGGGGGGGGCGGTGAGGTTGGAACCAAGGGAGTGGCCTCCTAAATGCCTTCTCCCTCCCTATTGGCGAATAAGACAATTATGGGCCCTTGGACCACATGCGCCCTTGGCAATATTTGTAAATACAGCTGCTCAAAAACTTTTACTGAACTGCAAAACTCAGTTTTCTGTTTTGAAAAATTATTAGCCACTTAGGAGGGGTTGTTCCGACCCCCCCCCCCCCCCCCCCCCCCCCCGTGATCGTACGCCACTGATCCAATGTTTCCCTCACTAGTCAACCCGGTCTATAGTCACTCTCACATTCACTTATGGAGGGGCAAAACAATGGTGTTGGCAGCTCAATACTGTTCCAGGCCACCACCAGTTGCACCACCAATTTTAGTAGGCAGCCTGCTTGGAAATCCCACTAAAGGAGTCATCCATGACTAAAGTAATATGACACGGTCATCCAGTTCGGAGGTATTGAAGTTTGCCACATATGAGTGGACATGCTTTCATTGGATTTGTAAAGTGATCGCCTGCATGACTTGACAAGGACATCCATATATTTTGAGTAAATGTTACCTGACTCCGCCAGATTTTAGTGATAATCATCTCCCAACACGCTGAGTGCCCCCAAGCAGGCTCTGATCGGAAGGGAAATTAAGAGTGAGAGCGTAGGAGGGTGAGTTATTTAAAGATATTACATGTAAACTAAAGACATACAACTATGCTCCACTCGAGGGGGTGGTGCATGGTTTATATGCTTCAAATGTTCAGACAAGGCAGGAAATTGAAACGATTGAACGACTCCCAACGAAGTGAACTGAAGCAGGACCAAATCGGATTCCTAATCGCGCCCTTACATTAGAAGTGTCTACTAAAACGGTTACCTTGTAGGCTTGTACCAGGATAACTGAGGGATTACATCCTAAATCCCTGTCAAAACCCGCAGAAAACGATGGATGGAGTCAACATGAATGATCGATTCACGTCACGGTCTGTCAAGGTCAACAGTTTACCAACCTCGGTCAGATTCGTCGCCTGCTGTCTGCCGTTTGTAATCATCTAGCCGGACTCGGTTGGAGTGTACTGAGAGATCCGTTTGGGGGGGGGTTGGAACCCGAGGGAATTGCGCCCCCTATAGCCTGACCCCCATCGGCAAATAAATGCAATTTATGGGCCTCATGATAGATCCGCGGCAATATTTGATAACAAACAGCTGTGAAACGTTCTTCTCTTACTCAAACAGTGACAAAATGTTTTGTGTTGTAAAAAATTTGATTGTCACCATGGGCTAAGGAGGTCTTGCTCTCCCACTTGCGTACGCGACCGCCTGGACTTCTGCAAAGCCCTTCTCAATAACACGTCCTCTCATGGGCGGCGATCACGGGGGGGGGGGGGGGGGCAATGTCCCACCCAATATTTTTGGTGGGGGGGACATATATAAACTGTCCACCCTATATTTGAGGGCTGGTGACAAAAAATCTATAATCATATGTACAGTACTGCCATAACACAAGGGTCCGACGCATATTTCGGATTCAGTATGCCTAAAATTTATGTCGAGAAGCTCGTCGTCGAATGAATAATTTCGCGCCGCGCGCGCTGTATTCTGTCTTTCCATTACATTTAATACATTAGCGCCCATGTATATAAGAAACTTTGTCAGATTCTTATCAAATGATTCTTCCATACGCGTGCCATCTTCATGGGGTGAACGATATGAGTAGGCCCCAAGGAGAATTTGGTTCGGGCGGGTTAGGTTACACCCTCCCCACTACAACATTACAATGATGGAAACCAACTGCGTTTTCATAACACTTGCACACAACCAATAGCTAGAGTTTAGTCCATGGGGCGTCAACAGGTGGGGGACGGGGGGACATAATGTCAAACCCCCCCCCCACTTCAAAAGTGGGGGGGATATCATTTCGTTTGTCCCCCCCCCCCCACCCACTTTTCCGGACCGTAATAAAAAAATATATCGGTACATGCCCGATTTGTATCACTTTTTTTAAATGATAATTTTTGTCTAACCAACAATAATCGCGTTGGACAATTGGTCTTGCGTCACGAATTCCAGTTCGCGGGGACCCCCAGGTGAAGATCGGGACCCAACTAGGGCCGAAGACGAAAGATTACCCATGTTTCATACCGAGTTCTCGTCGAAGTTTAAATCGAATGGCCAAAAATAAGTGCATTTAATTTTTCACGTGTGTTCGCGCGCATGGCGCTTTTCTTCCAGGCGTGTAGGCTATTAAAATATGCGATTTTGATGTAAGCTTCGATTAATTTCGTTCACTCGATTAATTTCAGAGCCTTGGGGGCAGACTGCACCCCCCGCCCATTTCTGAGATGTAAAAATTCGGCGAAAATCGTGGAAATTAGGGGAAGGAAAAAAGCGAAGGGGAAAAAAATGCTGAATTTTTTTGCGACGCTGTTTGGATAAAATCCCGGAAAACATGCTTTTTTTTCGCGCGCTTCCACGCGGCGCCGGTTTAGTTCCAATGAATAACTTGAAAAAATCGCGGGGGGGTTACAAATTTTCTGCTCCCAAATTGGAGTGGTTCCAGTAAGCCTATGGCTTTTCCCTTCGATCCCACCAGGAGACCGTTCGGTCGAACCCTGGACTTCACGCAAACGAGACAGATTAGAAAAGGTAATAAAAAATACCATGTGGGATAATCGGAAATCTTTTAGTATGCACAATGACAAACTTTTTGTCTGTCTTTTACTCAATTCACAAATGTGATGGGTTGGTGATATTGAGCCTGCAATTACCGTTGCAGTCGATATGGAGGGTATGAAAATCTGAAATTTTTTTTTTTCTTTGTACGCTTCCGCGCCAACCGATGTGGCGCTCCGCGTAGAGGTCATTGCGTAGATGGGTCCCCCCCCCCACTTTTGAAAAACGCTCCGGCGCCCCTGGTGTAGTCACGTCAGATCCTTTTTGTTCAGGGACTGCATGCATGGCTTTGCCAGCCTGATGTGCTAGCTTTTGCAACGAAAAAACAACAGGACCGGTTGATTGTGCAATCACTATGGACGGAGGTTTATTGAGTGCTATGGGCACTATAAAGGCGCGATGCGGGGCGAAAAAAAAACAATTCTGAGACATGAAAAAATTTGGACCGGAAAAAATTTTGAACGGTTAAACAAAATCTGAAAAAACTGACTGAAATTTAGTCTGACTGGACTCCATTTCCTCATTTCCTCTTAATCAAATGCCCGAAAAAATGCATTTCATTTCCATGAGAGTGATGTTCAAGCAAATTGTTAAGATGCGGGCAACTTCCAATCCAATTAGAAGGATCCCTCGATGGAAAAAGACTCTAAAACTAGGGCAATGGTAGGAATGGAGGCCACGATGACGAAATGTAAGAATTAACATCTATCATTTTTCGGAAATTTATTGCAATTTCTGATGATGCTCACTGCCATAAGCTCCGGGAAGTGCCGCTCTCTGCAATTGGGTACGGGGAAGGGGCGGTCGGTGTACGAGACGTTGGTTAATGAATGAACGTAGATCAGTTCCTTACCGAAATGAGCATAGACAGATTTCGTCAGAGCGTTTCTGTGAGATATAAATTCGGGAATTTATTGTCAATTTCAGGGATGTTGCTTACTGTTACGACATACGACCGGGAAGTCCCGTTTCTCGGCCGTCTGGGGTTCGTAAGGCTCAAAATTCATTGTACCCTTACGCGTCCACGATGGGGCCCGCAATTGTTAGGAATAAACATCATAAGTGCTTAAGAACGTTTCTTGAAAAATAATTCCTTGCAATTCATTGCCGATTTTGGGGACGTTTGCTAATTGCCATACGGCCCAGTAAAGTTGCCGTTTCTGCAAATCTGGGGGTATTTATTTTAAACGAGACTTTCCCTTGTACTTACGCGTCCACTGATGGTGGCCCGAATCGTGAGGAAAACATCGAACCAGGTTCTTCAAGAGGGTTTCTTGATATATAATTCTGAAAATTATTGACAGTTTTAGAGACGTTGCTTAATGCCATACAGCGCGGGAACTGCCGTTTTCTGCAATCTGGGAGTCTGGAAAACGACAAAATTCCATTGTCCCATTACGCGTCAACCGATAGTGGCATGGCCGCCCGAATTGTACGGAGTGAACATCGATCAGTTTCTTCGAAAATGTTCTTGAGAAAAAAAAAAATCGACAATTTACGTGCCAATTTTAGGATATGTAACTACTTTGCCATATGGCCCGGAGATGCCGTTTCCTGCAATCTGGGGGGTCTGTCAAAACGAAAAATTTTCTTGTTACGCTCCGCGGCCAACCGTGGTGGCGATGCGATTTAGATTGTGCAGCTTTCAATATGATCCCCCCCCCCCAATATTTTGACAACAGATCGCCGCCCTGCGTCATCTGGCAACATTCCTCGCCAAAAATGCGTATGTAAGTTCAAACTCTTACATGACTCACGAGGCAAGCACAAGGAAGTGCTCCCACCGTACACTGACAAAATAAATTGGTCGCTGGACTAACTTGGGTTAGTCTATCTGGTGCCTCGTTTGACTACCTTTGGTTAGTAAAGCTGGCTAGGACTAATCTTTACGTCGTTCAAGCGAGTTATTCAAGCTCGCTAGACTCACAATGGTTAGTCAAAGCGAGTTAGTCCAGCTCGCTAGGACTAAACATGGTTAGTAGCAAGTGAGTCAGCGGCTGACAAACCTATACCAGCGCTAGACTAAATTACGACTAAGTTTAGGTTAGGTCTATCTGGTGCCTCTTTGACAACTATGCCTAAGAGGTTAGTCCTGGTAGCTTGAATAATCTGCTCGACTATACTTATGACTAAGTGATGGGAAATGCAATTTAGCTTGCTAAAGTGGCACTTCGTTCGGGCGTAAACAATATGATAGTATGGTCTCCAAAACTCATCACTGTGGTGGTGATACTTTCAAGAGAGAGTGTGCTAGTCCTCTATGAAACAAAACTCGTTGGAACCACAAAGCTGTTTCAAGTGGTTAGCAAAGAAATTGATCAGTAGCAAATGAAGATTTTGTGAAATATTTGGGCAATATACGAAAAATATACCGATTAAAAATTAATACTAAGCTATTTGGCTATATAAATGTTCAAAAACAAGAACTAAATTGCTTGTATGATGAGTCCAAACGTGGAAATGAATCAGGTCACCCATTCTCAAAGTCTATAGGGCCTAGCAGGATAAGGCTACTCGAGAAGGTGAAACTACCGTAGGGCCCTATCTCTTTCCACATATTTCTTCCTAGCATTAGAATGAACACCCAAATCATTCGTAGTATGAAGTCCTTCTCGGGGAAACGATAGTCTAATCATTTGTATATTGGGTAAGCTCACATTTAACTTCCAACTCGCGGAAATGCAGCCACGGGAATGTGCGTGTAATGTCACTGTGCAGGTATCTGGACTATACGTCTGGTTAGGGTTGATACTCGGGAGATCGAGTAGTCACCTCTTAGGACTTCACTTGTCGCAAAACATTAATATTCGGATTTGACACATCAGTGACAATCACCCGAACAATTAGCCTGTCTCAAATTCGTCAAAGCATCCTTTTGACATTCCTCGCGACTTGGTGGGATAGAAAAGAAAACCTGCAAGAGGTGGGCAACGCACAACGGATGCTATTTACACTGTGTGTTTGCCAATGACACGAGATGAACAAAGAGATTCACAACGGCGGTTTTTAAAAATTAGGCGCCAAAAGGTAGTTCATAAGTTAGTGCAAAATTCAGCCAGTTAATAGGGAAGCAGCCCACCAGTCAAAAAACGTTTTTTAAGCCGAGGAAGTTAGTCTAGCGAGAAATCTTAGTTCTTGCCATGGTCTGCACAACAAGTTAGTCTATCTTCGAGCCGGGTTAGTCCAGCGCACACAATGAATTTAGGAGGAGAATTATTCCCCCAAAGTAGTCAGCTAGCCGACTAACTGTGGACTAACTTGTTCCTTAGTCTTTCCTAATGTTGACGAACTAATGTTTTCTGTGTAGACGATAGTCTCAAGGCAAACTTATAACCGCATCCTCCACAGCAACTCCGCCTATATGACAAGTCTCTCGTAGTCGTACATGTTTTGGTGGATTCGGTCTATTTCGACCCATAGCGCCCGAAACGTGTGGAGCTCTCTCCCGAGCGAGGGGTTATGTTGTCACTCAACCCGCTACCATCTCAAAGGGCACTCCAAAAACATTTTATTCGTTGAACCCGGTCTTTGCCTATACTTACTGTCTAGGTTTGTCCCTCCCCTGTATTCCTTGATAATCATGGCATGGTGTACGGGAAGTGGGTGGTATGATCGAAAAAGAGATATGTATGGAAACGCCGAATGCGCCAAAAAATTATGCTGGCTTTACTCGTTCGATTGACGTTAATCTTAAGCGGATTAACGACCTAGAGCATTATTCCTCCTGAATGTTCCACGCCACACATAATGAGAAAATTGCTCGTTTATCGCCTAAAATCGTGGACGAAAAATGATCGGCATTTGCCGCAAAATTCAAGGCAAGTCAGGTATTACCCGTCAGTGCCGTTTAAATAACGAATCCTTTCTCATTATCGTCTATTTCGGAGGCATAATAATGACTTAGTTGCTCGTTTATCCCGCTATCCCTTTCATCATAATGAATAGCTGGTCCTTATTCCTTCCTCTCTCAATTCATACTAATGACTTTAGTTTCTCGTTATTCTCCCAATCCGATTCATTAAAAATGACTTCTTACTAACTCATTTTCCGCCGTCGTGCTCCATAATTAATGAACTCGGATTACTCATTTATGTGGCTGGAACCGTAGGACAGCATAATGAGTCTAGGTCATTATTCCGATTCCGGTGTCGGAGAAGAAGCTGAGCTGCAAAATGACTAGAAGTTAAGTCCTTATTGCACGTAACATTGGCGCGCCCTTCCATGAATTGGTGGCGCTCTTCCCAAAATTAAGCGCTCTCCCGGAATCAGAGTTTTGCCAGTATGGGCTTTACCGCTGCCCAAGAATGGAAAAATTTGTGTTTCGTGTGGAATTTGGATGGGAAAAGTTTTGAAGGGGAACGCAAAATCACAATTTGGCTCTTTTGAGTGGTTCTTTGCTATTCATCCGAGCAATAATTCATTTCCATTCGTTGTCGATTGGCTTCAGTATGGCTTCATGGAGACACAGTTCCGTTACTCAGTTATCTCCATGTCTGAATCGTGTATCGTTCTATGGAACGCCGAAATGCGCAAAAAAATTATGCTGGCTACTCGTTCTGATTTGTTACGTTAATCGTATCGGAATAACGACCTAGAAGTCATTATTCCACCTATGTTCCAACCACATAATGAGAAAATTGCTCGTTTCATCGCCAATAAACGGTGGACTAAAAAATGATCGCCGTTTGCCAAAATTCAAGGCCAGTCATGGTATTACCCGTCAAGTTTTCAGTGCCGTAATAATGAGTTCCGTAGTCATTATTGCACCGTCTCATGCCTAATAACGACTTCTTTCTCATTATTCGTCTATTTAGGAGGCATAATACTGATCTTAGCTGCTCGTATCCCGCCTCATCCACGTTCATCATAATGACGTTAATGGTCTTATTCCCCTCTCTCAATTCATGATAATGACTTAGTTTCTCGTTATTCTGTCTATCCCGATTTCATAACAATGACTCATTACTCAGTATTTCCGCCCGTCTCGATCCATATAATGACTCGATTACTCTTTGTGCCTGGAACGTAGACAGCAAATAATTAGTTCTAGGTTCGTTGTGTTATGTGTCCTCTTACTCGTTTTGGTAGAACTGTGAGCTGCATACCGACGAGAATTAAGCCTTATTGCCGTAAAATCGGCGCCTTCAAAGAAAGTGGCGCTCTTCAAATAAAGCGCTCCCCGGGATAAAAAAGGACGTGGAGAGAGTTTTTTCCCTGCTCAATTTTCCAATCATGGTTTGCCAGTTTGGTTTTTTCGCTGCCCAAGAATGGAAAATTTGCGTGCGTGTGGAATTTGGCTGGAACAATTTGAGAAACGCAAAATCACATTGGCTTGTATTCGAGTTTTTTCTGTGCTTATTCATCCGACCAATTTCATTTCCATTCGTTGTCGATTGGGCTTCGGTATGGTTTTTTTTTTTTCTCCTGTAGACCCATTACCTCCAAGATTCTCTCATGTCTTAATCTGATGTAGTCTATGGAACGCCGATGCGCCAAAAATTATGCTGGCTTACTCGTTCTGATACGTGACTCTTAAGCGGAATAACGACGTAGAAGTCATTATTCCACCTATGTTCCAAAGCCCCCACATAATGGGAAAATTGCTCGTTTCATCGCCAATAAAATCGGTGGACGAAAAATGAATCGCCGTTTGCGCCAAAATTCAAGCAGTCAATGGTTATTACCCTCAGTTTTCAGTGCCGTAATAATGATTTCCTTAGTCATTATTGCACCGTCTCATGCCAGTAATAACGACTTCTTTTTCTCCCATTATTCGTCTATTTCGGAGGCTATTCAAGGCAAGTCATGGTATTACCCGTCACTTTTCAGTGCCGTAATAATGAGTTCCTTAGTCATTATTGCACCGTCTCATGCCGTAATAACGGCTTCTTTTCTCATTATTCGTCTATTTCGGAGGCATAATAATGACTTAGCTGCTCGTTATCCCGCCTATCCCCGTCATCATAATGACTTAACTGGTCCTTATTCCTCCTCTCTCAATTCATAATAATGACTTAGTTTTCTCGTTATTCTGTCAATCCCGATTCATAAAAATGACTCAATTACTCATTATTCCGCCCGTCTCGATCCATAATATGACTCGATTACTCATTATGTGGCCTGGAACGTAGACAGCATGATGAGTTCTAGGTCGTTATTCCGCTTACCCGTGTCGGTAGAACTGTGAGCTGCATAATGACTAGAAGTAATTCCTTATTGCACGTAAAATCGGCGCCCTTCAAAGAATAGTTGGCGCTCTTCCAAAAATTAAAGCGCTCTCCCGGGAATGAAAAGAGGACGTGGAGAGATTTTTTCACTGCTCAATTTTCCAATCAGGGTTGCCAGTTTGGTGTTTTCGCTGCCCAAGAATGAAAATTTGCGTTTCGTGTGGAATTTGGCTGGAAAAATTTGAAGGAAACGCAAAATCACAATTTGGCTTTATTCGAGTGTTTCTGTGCTTATTCATCCGAGCAATAATTTCATTTCCATTCGTGTCGATTTGGCTTCGGTATAGCCTGTTGAAACAGGCGTTTGACTTTGTTCACCTCGTATCAGCCTCATTCACTCATATGTGCAGGGTGGCCCTTTAACCAATTGGTAATTTGCCTAAACAAACGCCTGTCGACTTCGTTCTGCTCGCTTCGCGCTGAATATGTGCGGTAACAGTTGGCGGTGCGACGTTAACGTTGATTGCGCAATCGGACTTTCTCTCTTTCACTAGATTACGGAAACGGCCTGTCTGCAGGAAATTCTCTATTGGTCTGATTTAGAATTGTTTAGACAACCTCCGACCAAGTTTTAGCATACGTTAATTGGATATTCTTTTTTATTTGCCCATTTGAAGGATTCATATTTTTCTGAACGTCTGCGGCGATACCAAACAAGCCGCAATACGCCTGCGCATAGCCGAAACAGTGGGTTCGGGTCACTTTTAGCTTAAAATACATCATTCTTCGATAAATTCTCATTTTCGGTGTTGTAAAGGTTATTGAAAGTCTTCTGTAAATATTAATGACTGTGAAAATGGGCATTTTCCGCGGAACTATTCAGGGTTTTGCTCCCTTCCATATCAACGCCCGTGTGCTACTGATGACTGACATCTACGTCACCTGAATGAGTATTGAGCAAAATCCCAATTTTCTGCGATTCGTCAAACGAAGTCCTGCAGACAATATGTTGGTGATATTCGACCGTGGTATATATACTAAAGAGCGATAGCCCCCTCTATTTTAATGAACGGCTTCTCCATAACGTCTGGCTTCGGTATGGCTTCCTGGAGAGCCCAGTTACCTCACGATTCTCTCCATGTCTGAATCTGATGTAGTCACCTTCAGTGGGGGCAGAAGCCTACAAATTTGAGGGGGGGGGGGGGACGCAGACCCACTTTGAAGATGTTAATGCATATCAGATGGGCTTGGAGACAGCAAATTCCCGCTGAGGAGAGCCGGGGAAAGGGATGTCACACCTTCGCACCCTCCGCCCCCCCCCCCCCATCTAAGAAAATCGATTTCGTTATTTATAAATTATTACGTACGTTTAAAAGACACCATTTTGTCCCACTTTTGGTGTCTTTTGAACGTACGTAATAATTTTGCGCACTAGTTTGTCAAACTATTGTAAAATTCGAGAGAACCAAAGTTTTAAAACATGTAACGTCCATGTTTGGTTCGTCCCACCTACGGGAGTCGACCAAACCCCTAACAGAATGCACAGTCCGATACGCACTAAACCACGTTACCACGTGGTATGGCAACTGGTGCGGGAAAGGGGCTTACCTTGCAGTGAGCACATAATTACTCAGGCTCGTCATTGCAACTTCAGTCAACTTCAGTGGCATTCGGCGTTCCATAGATATGGCTCTATACGAGGTGGCCTAATTGTTTGAAGCGTCGAGCGCATAGCCCAGAGGCTGTTAGCCAGTTGAACAGGCGTTGACTAGTTCCCCTCGTATCATCCTCATTCACTCATATGTGCAGGATGATTTGGATGTTGGTGATATTCGACCGTGATATATACTAAAGAGTTCTAGCCCCCTCTATTTCAGGAACGGCTTCTTATATCGCCTGCTCTAGCAGGCCAAGAGGCTGTAGGTTCGAGTCCACTTTGTACCCTCGAGCAGGGTACTTTTCATGATTGTTTTTCTTCATCCAGGTGCTAATTGGGTACCTGTGAGGTGCGGCTTGTTTTAAAGCGCTCTCCGGTGCAGTATATGTGGTACCAATATGTTGTTCCGATGACCAGGATGAAAATTTTTGGAGTGCACTTGATACAACGTTATGTAAATTCTCAAATATTATCATATTATGACTACTTGGGTTGTGGGTGTCTTTTGCACACACGAAACGTGTTCTTGACCGCTGCAGACTCATAAGGTTCAACCATTGATGTACTCGTGCCCTAAACTTCACAATCAGCTGAGATAGCACCCACAACCACCTGTCAATAATCGTATTTTCTCAAGGATTCACAAAGCCAGCTTTCTTTCATTGTTGGACTGGTGGAATAATGACCTGTCAACATCTTGAGATGGCTAACCGCGTCCTCATGGACGATATCGTAATTGTTTCCCGCTTCCAGGGGGCAGGCTGGCGTTCTTCCCCCACGTCAATAGACCCCCCCGATGGTGGTCTAGCATCCCGACAAAAGTGGAGGTCATCCGAGGTCAAATTTGCGTGATTATGCGGTTTCCTAACTCGTCGGATTTAAACCAAAGACTGGATGATTAGATGAGATCCACTCGTGGCGTACGCACGGAGGGAGGAATGAGGGGTCGGACCCCCTTCCAATGACCCCAAGTGATCAATAATTTTTTGCAGTTCAGTAGAAGTTTTGCAGCTGTTAATAATCAAAATATTGCAACAGCATGTGTCTAGGGGGCCCATGAAGTGAATTATTTGCTAATAGGAAAATAGGACAAATGCTAATGTGGGGGACACATTATGAGGGCAGCACCTCACCTTGGTAGGACAATTATGAATTGAAGAGTACGCACAGCGTGGAATGGTGGCCAATTCTGTCTACTACATGAAAGGATTGACGTAATGACAATAGATGGTTTGCCTGAACAAAACCCAGTAGGTGAGAAAAGTTCACAGTTTTATATAAATAATCATTACCCCATCTTGCGGCGACTCTTGCAAAGTTATCAGGGCCGCTACCAGACATGAAACGCCCAACACGGTATATACGACATGGTTCATACAAAGGGCAACAGCCCCCCTCGATTTTTAGGACACGGCTTCCCAATACGAGGATCGGGACAATGCGCGATTTTGGAGGACAAAAAAAACGCCCTCGCACTTTTGGAAACAACGCAAAAATGCGCGATCCTAATCACAAAAAAACGCGATCGTATTTTGTTAAGAATTATATGGCGAAATGCCCGCAATCAGGCCATGGTTTGCTAAACAACTATGGGTAAAAACATGAAGAAATAATACTCTTTACGTTGGTCATTTAGCAGAAAAAATAATCCAAACAAACAATTACTGCTTTGACGGGCCTATCGTTTGAACTACTCAACACCAATTCATTCGTTTTTAATTTTTTTTTAAAACCCCAAATTTACAAAAAAAACGAAATGAGTCGCAAAAGAAGCGCAATTTGCGCCGCAAAAACCGGATCGCGCATTGGTCCGAGCTTGCCAATAACGTCTGATGGCAGGCTACCAGCTTGCCCGGGATTAAGGATCGATACAGTTATGATCTTCCTTCACACTACCGCCCCAAGCCAAACGAATTGTATCTCCGAACAGTGCACTGTAGAACTCCAGTTTTATTTAGCGTGCTATGGCATGTGGTTCACACTGCTCCGTATCACAGTCCTCAATACGGGACAGGGGTCCGGAATAGCCACCATCCTCACGAAAATCTATTGGGATACCCTTCGAACGTGTCAACATTAATAACCGTTAAATGTTCTCAATATCTATCCACTTCCACGATTTGGTCAATATACCGAGCGTGACACCGATGTTCGATACTAACCCGATCATGCAGTGGCATCTGCTATTTTAGCGAGAGAACAACTCATCAGATGATCTAGTATCTGATGTGTACAGGGCAACTGAGTGTAGAGGGCAAGAAGAAATGGGGATCAGTGCATCCAGGGCGGGGGAATGGGGAAGGTGTTCTTGTGTGTGTGTTTTTCGACAGATTCCAACTGAGAAATTTTCTTCAAAATGGTTCTAGTCAGTACTCCCAATAAGACAAGCTACACCCCAAATTTCGGCTTGATCGGACCAAGCGTTATGGACTTATCTTGTTAACAAGGTATTTATACTGTTATATGACCCTCCATTCAGAGACCTCGACCTGCCTCAAAGAGAATGTTCCCTGGGTAACAGGAAATCGAGCTGGATAATGCTATTGTAAAAGGTCATAAGGGTTCACTGCCTGTTCGACGTTGCACGAACAGTGTGGCAATCAATCTTCGGAACTACGGTAAACACCCTACCAGCACAACACGTTACAGACGTTCCCCCGTACTTATAAACAGTATTATATAGTTGAACATCGATGAATTGTTCATAAATGAGCTGTGATGATAGAGAAAGGATCCCGTTTAATAACAAACTGTTAGTGATGGGCATGCGGCACGTATATACCGCGAACAGGCTTACCACGCTTATAGGGATCATGTACTCTTCGTAGGGAAGGGAACGCAATATACAGTACGAGCTCCACCAATGAGACGAGGACAAAGCTAATCAGGATATGTCGTTTAGCGGCATGTATGATAACGCCGCTCTCTTTTGGACACGATAAGTGCACAAGACGCGGGGCCTATTTGAAGTTATACCTGCACGGCATCAGCCCATGTATCTATCGGAGAGTCGGGGAAGGTGCCACCCCCCCCCCTCGGGCGGGCCCATGGGGAGGACAGCCCGGAAATACTGGAAACGTTGCTGATGAAAAGGACGTGAAGAGAGATGGGGGAAATTGGAAATAAAAAATCATGGAGAGGGTTATGACAGCCTCGGCTGGCAATAATTAATCCCTCCCTTTCACGCCCCTCTCGTCACCGAAGTCACATGCTACTGGATCGCCGCAAAAAATATGGGGGGGGGTGTAGCTGGAAATTATAACAAGCCAGGAAAATCATGTGTCATGCTGATTGATTGTTACTTGAGTGGTAGATGTGCCAGATGAGGAAATGATCACCTGTTGATTGTGTGCATATCAATAATCTTTAGGAGTTGGCGGGGGGCTTAGAATAGAAGCAAAACTAAAACAAACAAAATCTCGAGTCGTCGACACCGTACGTCACCGATTGTCGTCAGACTATGTTGCTAAAATCAGCGAGTTGGTCACGATTATTTTGACATTCCATATTTGTCCCCGTTATATTTAATCAAGAACAGTGCTCCAAAGAATGTAGTCGTAATGGCGGATACCGCCTGTTTGAAGGCTGTTTACGGGTCGTATATAGACACAAATACCGGAACCAGTAGGAATACTGACCCCTCTACCTTTTGCAGGACTTCTATATATATCGTCCTTCCCACACCAAACAATGTTCATTGCTCTTGGGAAACAAAATATATCAACGATCGGTTGCGCCTTCGCGCTTTACGTAATTACCCCGATCATAAATAGGCATAGGCTCTCTGACCATCCAAGAGAGGAGCCACTGCTAAAATAGGAGGCGTTATACCACTTTACACGCTATCCTCTGATGGCTTCAAATTAGAGAATCGTAGTGGCGCGCTGCAGAATTCCTAATAGATGGTATGTGCCAGATCTGGAGACTCGATGAATATTTGTTTCTCTTCTGTTTAGCACCAAGACTATCATAGGTCGTTGTGGTGGATGATGGACCGTGGCGTACTAGGAGATTAGTGGGACCGTCCCAGTGGCTTGTGCTCATGATCAGTCGGATGTCATTCTGAATACTTCTCGTTGGTTGAATCGACTTGAGGCAATCGAGAGGTCTTGCCAAGTCTTGGGAATAATCACTCGGAGTAAAGTGCTGCATGATTATGGGGTAGCCCCGGTACGCCCTTTGTATACACGAAACCACATGGCAGCATGGCCAAATGCCATGAATTTCAGAGTTGGCGTATATCAATGGATAAGTCATGCCAACCAAAGACTTGTCAAATACAACCCACCGTAGGCTACAGCTGCTGCTCATAGCGGCGATAGCGTTGCTCAATCTGGGTAAAGGAAACACCATCCAGCCAATGAATAAAATGGAAGAGTGAGGGACATGGTCAGCGCTAATTATCCCTCGCCTATACGGGAGTCGCATACCAGTCCCATATGGGTGGGGGGGGGGGGGGGCGCACGGTCAGAACGCAGAGCGAACAACGATGTGAAAAAGGGGGGGGGCAGCACTCCTAGTCTTGTGTTGAGACGTTTGCTGACAACCCTGCCTGATATGCGCTTTCCTTGCTGTGTCAGCCTTTTAACATTTCTGAGGTACGCCCGCAGCAACCTGCAGTGTTTCACAACCTAACAACGTCTGTCAGATTGTCAGGGCCCCCAGCGGATACTGGAGGGAGCCAATCACTGACAGATAGAGTACACACCCACAGAGCTGTGGTTGTCATGCAAATGCATATTTTTTTTTATCGCACGGCCAGATACGTTAACATTCATTCAACGGTGAGGAAGAAAATCATAATTGTCCCCCCTTAACACAAGACGACAGCACTCCTGGCAGAATAACCTCGCCGTGGGTATAACGACACCCCGGTCAAACTCGAACGATTCGTAAAACGGGACGCGTTAGCATTTTCCCATTTACAGCTGCTTCTATACGTGTGAGGAGACTCTTCCTATGGCGACGGCAAAACCATTAGCCTGTGGTTCACAGCCCTATTTCGCGACTACTATCACCATAATGGAGGCGTCCTCCATCGTGGCGTCGTCGAGGGGAGCAAGGGGTGGGGGACTCCCACACTGAATCCCCCTCCCAATATATGTGGTATCGACATAATTTAGTAGTCGCTACCGTATGTACACCAATTGCATTCGAAACCTTGATTTATTCCAGAGTTTTTTTTTTTTTTCGATGGGTAAACACTCCTAACTTTTAGACAACGGTCCCCGCTACGCCGCCTTGTGCCCTCTCACCGTTGTCCCTCTGAACTGAAAACTCGGCGATGCCACTGCCTGCTTATCATAATCAAAAGTGCACCGTGAAGGTGTAGAAATCCACAATCAGTGCTGCGTTCAAGAGAAATACCCCCTGAGACGTGGGCTGTTATATAGTACAGAGCATCGCTGTTTTGCTTGTTCTTTACCGGGGGACCAAGTGAAGAAACATAGGCGGTTGTAGGGATTTGCGGGTCTCGCGTGTAATCAGGCAACTTAAACACGGTAAATAAAATCCTAACCTTTGGCTGGTAATGGATTAGGCTGTCAATCAGTCGATAACTGACTAGGGCTTTAAAAACGATATATTGTTGTTAGTAGTTGACCAACATGACAGTTTCGAGGTCACAGAGGGCAAATTTTCCATGATATAGCGATTTTCCTAACTTTGTCGTTTTTAAACAAAACCTGGAAAATGTGGATATACCGTTCTAGTCCTGAACTACAATTAGGGTCATTCAAAGTTACCTGAGGTCAAATGGACAAGATCTAATGTGCTTTCTCTAAACGAGGTCTACAGAGGTAATACTGTGGGGAATCCGTATGCCATTTTTTTTTTTTTATTATATGTAAGAGCGCGCATAAAACCTAACAAATTTTACCCATTTTGCCAAATTTAGAATCGAGTTTCTACGTACGTCGCGAATGACCGTTGGAGCATTTGGGCTACAATAAATTAGTCTTTCAAACCCAGCAATCAACTATAAAACAACACCAATCACGCTGCTACCTTCTACCACTGCCTGCTAACTCATTGTATCTGTGTGAACCATTTCCTTTCTGGCAATTGATCACAAGCCACTGCTTTTATTGTAATGTCGCCATCGTCCACAGCACTCCATTCTCCTAGGATAGGACCATACAATTGCTTATTTTCTAAAAGTCGTTATACCGTGATTCTAAACTGAGGGCGGGGCCTATAATGAGGTAGGGGGACGACACCCCAATTAGTTTGGTTGGAGGAGTGGTATCGCATTTCGACCCCATAGCCCATTTGACCCTAACTGCGATTCCCTCACACGACGTTCAACACCACTTAGAGTAGGTGGTTTGCTGTATAAAGACCCAAATGATGGAATGAAGTGAACTCTGGTATAGTATTAGCTGCGGTAGCAGCTCCACACGTCATCGATGTCTCTCCGTCCGGTCGTTCGTTCTCGTTCGTTCGTTCGTCGTTCTTGTCGTCACGTTCATTCGTACTTCTGACCGTACATCGATCAGGTTGAAACGTGGTGGGTGGATGAACAGCCACTGGCTAGGCTGAGTTACATTTTTGTTTGCATATTGCGATGAAATTTTAATTAAATCCCATTAATTACCCCAATAAGTCTGCATTCGTAACTTCCGAACCATACATGCAATCATGTTGAACTTATTGGGTGGATGTTAGCATGCCACGGTAAGGCTGAGTTACATTTATGTTGCATGTATGGAATAGATGTAATTAAAATCCAAATCAATTATACCGCAATTTCCAACTTCCATTGAGCTAGCTCTCTGTGACAGTTTGAGAGAGGTTTTGTTTCATTACTTTACTCCCATCCCTCTGCAGACCACTGTACCTTATCTGTCAGATAGGTCCAGTCTGCCAGCCTAGTTGACAATAAAACCTATGTCCAGGGGGAAATTATTTGTCTCTCAACCCATCTCGTCTAGATTGTTGGCTGGTGACCCTGAAGATAGGTTTTTTTCACATGTTGATTCTGTTGGTAGGCATATAGTAGCTAATATAAGGCCTAGGATGATTTAGTTGATACTTTGTGCTGGCCTGATAGCCAATATTGGTGCCAAATGTGATAAGACATGTTCCAATCCATTCCAAGTTTATGACATATGTCAGTAATGGTCAATCAAATGTGAACAACATATTGGATTGGTGAAGTAACATGCAGTGTATTCGCCACGGGATTTTTGCCGTCCGCAACTAGCAAGACGTTTTCGACTTGCGCTTTTTCGTCACATATCGCACACCTCCCACTGAATGCCTCAGACATTTTTTAACTCTCTTCGCGTGAGCGAGGTCATATTTCGGTATTTGTTCCTGCGTAACTATGTTTAGATATCTTAACTCTTCTATAATACCAGACCAACAACACGAATCGCTTCACAAGGCCCTGGTATTGCTCGTTGTACGCATTATCCCCTGGGTCTCACCTGGTACACTTGTGCCAATTCGTATACGCTGCATTGGAACTTCTCATAGGAGGGAGAAGCCACATATCATACTCGTATACGAGTCATTTCTCAAGGTTTCTATCTGCATCTTGAATGGAGTAAAACAACTTGACTGATTACCTCACCCAAGAGTACAACATTGACTTGGAGCCCACAACCATAGATTGCATACGAGCCTAACGCCATTCTTTCACTTATACAACTTTCACCCAGTCACCTCAATTCGGAGATTATACACTTAGACTTGAGTCCTGTACTTTCAGAAGCTAAATATGGGGCTCAATGCGGTCGTGGTACGACGACAGTATTGTGAAGGCAGGGGCGTAAATACGGGGGGGGGGGATTCAAAAGGGGGGGGGGGTCGGTTTCCTCTCTGGTCGACAAAGAGTCGGTCTCCGCTCAGTTAGGTGAACAAATAATTGATTTATAGCCATGACCTAGTATTTTTCCAACTAAGAGGTGCCTCTGCCTGAAGATCATGACTGTACAATAACTTCGGCATCCAAGTGAAAGATTTCCTAGCTCACAGCCCGTTTGTGCCATGCACGCGGAGCGGGCGGGCGGGTCGGCGGGCGGGCGTTTTGGAAGCCCCTGTTTCCATGCACGCGGGGGGCGGGCGGGCGTTTTTCCTCTCGGTCACGCACCTTTCTCTTCTCACTTTTCGCGTGTATATGCGCTATATAGACCGATGTAGCCTACTATTTTATTATTGTTATTCTTATTATTGTTATTAGTGTTATTAATAATGTTTTGTTGTCGCGTTGTCGTTGTTGTTGTTGTCGTTGTGTCATTGTCGTTGTTGTCGTTGACGTTTTGTCAAACATTGGAACGCATACTAGTGTTTAAACCTAAACACCGGTTGTTCATTTCTGAAAACCATCGTTCTGAATGTCAACGATTACGGCCCACCATTAAACTTCACAATTGACAGTTTTGGAGATTTAATTACAAATACTTGAACATATCATCGGTTTAAACATGTAATCTGTTTCAAACAGGGGGTCCTAGCCGTTGAATATATATCCACAATCTGTATAAAATCTCACACCTAGTGTTGAAAAAGAGATGTTTGTTTTTTTTTTTGGAACATTATTGAACGAAATTGTCCACTCTAACTTCTCCATTATCCGGCTCAAGCCGTTAAGAATTGCAGGGAAATCCCCGGGAATTGATTGCGATCACCGCGACACGCGTGGCGGCGAAAACCCTGTTACATGACCGATTCGGAGAAAACGCCCGCCCGCCGTCCCGCCCGGCCGCCTTATCCATGTTTGATCGGGGGTCACCGATATAGAGGTTCGGCGTAAATCGGCCGACTTTTCCCCACATTATGTATGTGGAGATATACGTCATTACATGGGTTTGTGGCTCCCATTATTTGCATTTCAAACTGCATGTCATTAACGTAGATTGGTCAAACATCTAAATTGTAGTGTAGTGTTGCGATGTCATTCGGGAATCCTGGTAGTAAAGACAGAGTTAATTAAAGAAAAATGAAACCTCGTTTTTCTACCTCACATTGAATCATAATAGATCCTATTCGTACCCCCCTGTTAAACTACAATAGAGGGGCGGGCGCCAGCGGGAGCATACCCCCCCCCCCCCCCCTCGGGGGTCGGGGGGCAAAGCAGGAACGTTCGTGGAGAAGGAAGATAAAAATAGGTGGCGTTGCGCACGTCGAGGATTGCAGGAATTGGGACCTATGGACATGTGTGCCCAAGTTTTTCAGCCCAGGGGAGACAATTATTAAATCTCGGTATCAGCTCTGGGCAATGCAAGACCATGATGTGAATTCCAATTCTCCGTTCCTTTCTCAATGTACCAGTCATCATTATTATTTAGGTTCAGCCACTTTGAAAAATAAGCGTGTCTAACTCCTATACAGCGTACAGCAATCTGTAACTTAATATGATAACCAATCAATGATGCACAGGTTATTCATGTAGCTTAGGGTTAAGACCGTTTCGACACCATATCTAACACACAGTTACGTAGTCGGGAAAACATGTTGGCGACACAATGATATTTTTAAATAGGTAATTCAATGCTAAGAATATCATACTATAAGATAGCCAGCAACCACTTTTTTGCGTCTGAGGGGTTTTCAGGTTTGCAAAATCCCCAAAGGGGAGGGGGAACCCCTCCCCTTAGCCCTCCCCCAATCAGTCTATCAACAGATCACTACGGAACGATTGGCCACCCCAGTCGGGGACCCTGAGCACCTCCACGACGCATGGCGGCCGCTCTGGACAATACCGATAATAATAATCAGTCTCACGAAAAACTTGTCGTCTAAATGATGCACACCCCCCAGAATACGGCCCCTGTGTGAAGGCGTTGGAGAACGGGGTCTGAACGCACGCCGATACATGAAGTCCCGTTGATATTGGCCTGCTGCAATCCCGACGCAGAGGGGCTTTTTTCGGGTGGTGGTTTTGGAGTTGAATAGATTACCGCGGTGTGGCGCAATTTTCCGATCCTGTTCGATGGCATTTCATTTTTTTGCTTTAATTTCCTCAATGAATCATGGTGAACCGAATTCCATGCCAGTTTTTAATTTATAGCCTGACTTTTAAATAAAGAACGTCCCATTCGCAGCAGTTACCACTATCACTTCACGACTAGAAAAATAACGTTCGAATGTCCATCGAACTAAAATATTCCTTCATGCCCTGCCCCTCGTGGGAACTGGGAAGTAAAACATTTACTTCGACTTTATTCCCGAAATGGCTGCCTCCGCAATCGACCTGACATACAAAGTACCAACGTCAGGAACTGCTGATACAGTAGAACAGAAACTAATCCATGTATGGAAGTTAGCGATTTTTTTGTTCTGTAGGCGTAGATGAAACTGATCTCAGAAGTTTGCTCTTGACCAAATCCGAGAGTATTCCAAAACCTTCTAAACCTAGCCGATCCGAGGCTACGACGACAATTTCCGGGAGTGGTAGGAGTTAGATCATCAATGCCCAGGTTTCTTATGGGTCCCTGAGTGGAATTTGGCAATGTCATCGTGCTTGTCATGTACTCACACACTCACTTTGGCGGAAGAATGGCTGGAGTGGTATCAGTAGACCTTTGCAAACATTCATTCCGGGTTCGAATTCGAACTGTCGGCCGGACCGGACGTTTGTTTCCTCGGGTGGCTGTCTTGCAGTTGCGATTGGGCGAGTATTGGTCGTTTCACTTAATGGTTCCGATGTAATGCAGTAGCGTTTTTGTGTTTGTTACGGAAATTTGCAATGCTGTCTCGTTGGTTCGGGCTGTGAGTGCCACGTTGAACTTTGAACTCCGCTTTTCCTCAGGTTCCCGAGGAGTGGGGTTGGGTCGTAGTTCAATTGCTCGTCCTTCAGAGGGACGTACTGCAGTCCCGGAGCAGGTTTTCTGCCCCGATATCACGCGAGCACTCGTCAAGAAGAGGATGCGGAGCATCTCCTCTTGTTATCCCACGATCAAATACTGGTCAGGGTTCCTTGATGGGCCTCACTTGGGCCTCCTGAACCCACATAATCAAATTACTCACTCATGAGCATTACCCGGAAGGCGCCTAGCCGCCCGCTGCTTCCAACCCTCAGCCGTCTATAGATAAGAGATCGGGCTCTCTGGTGTACCCCGAATTGAACTCACCCATTACTACGAGGCGTCCCCGGCAGGGGCCTGATTCCACCGCAATACGCGATACGATGGGCAGGAACGCCCCTTCCCGAAGCGTTCTGTGCCCAGAAGCGTATCTGAAGTCACGGATCAATCCATGCCAACCTTCACCACCCGCTCTCCCCGAGAACCCTACCATGCCATCGTAGCCATTCATTATATCCCCGCAACACGTAATGTTCGGGTTATTATGGTTTTGGCCGTGGTCCCGCCGTCTCCGCCGCCGCGCCGCCCCAGCCGCCGCCGCCGGAAACTTTAGCGTTAGCGCTTCTCATTCTTTAACCTTTATATCCGATTGACCAAAACTTGTACACCATGTCCCGTATGAGTAAAATCTCGGATAAGATTCGAAAATGGCTATAATCGTATATTTGCTGCCCTCTATTTTGCAGGTTTCCTGCAAAATTTTTACGTTTGTGTTCGATTTACAACGAACCTTGGTAGTTTGGGGGTAGTGTTGTTGGAGTACCAAAAAACATGGCCATTTCCAGGTCATCCGAGGTGGCAATTTGCATTTCTTTGGCCAGTAGCCTTTATAGCATAATGTATGTGGATTTTCAACTTCCATTGGATTCTCATGAACTTGGTGAATGGGGCCAACTATCATTGCCGATTTTGAAAAAATTCCTAATGTGGCTGAGTCACTGAGGTCAATCTTGCATGACTAATTGCATGCATAGTGCCCAATTAGCAACTAGCAAATTTATAACCTTCTTTTTTTTTTTTTTGTGGATTCCACGAACTTGGTGAGTAGGACCTTCTAACAGATCCCGATAAATTTATTTCAATTGCGTTGAAATCACTGAGGGTCATTTTGGTGTTTAATTTACATATACGTTAACATAATTAGAATAATTATGCCAATTATTTTCTTCACTTTTAGGGATTTTGACGAAATTTGTGAATAGACCTACACCAGTCCAGACAGATATATTTATTCAATAGCATCAGATCACTGAGGGAATTGTGGGACAATTTGCACATTTAGTTATCCTGATCAGTCAAAATGATGAGTTTAATACTTTTTTTTCGATAACATTGGGACATGTTTCATTGAATGCAATATTCCCTCTAGGAGTGGATGAATCACTGGAGTGTAACAATTTTCTCAAACCGCATTTCAATTGAAGTCATTAAAGGTCATTACGGGGGTCAAAAACTGATTAGTACTTTTTTCAGGCAGAGCACTGGGTGTGTTCATCCGAATGCAAATTGCTCCTAAGAGTGGATGCATCACTGGAGAGTAACAATTCTCATAAAAACTGTCATATCTTGAGGTCATTCGAGGTCACTTAGGGGGCACAAACTGTTTTTTGGCTATAATCGGGATTGAATACTGCGAAAGCTGATGGTTCACCATTGTGATTAATTGTTGACCTGCATGTGTGTGACCTCTGACCTGAATTTGAATTCTGTCGGGTGGTCATATGCGGTAAGGTCGAATCTTGAATAAATGTGCTTATTAGGGAGTTATCGGCAAAAAAAAATAGAAACTGGTTTTTTTCGGATATGTGATAGAGTTCTGTGTGTGCTTTATGGAGGGAAAACACTCCCGCTTCGATCGGACACTTACTTTGGTAGATTACAAGGGGTCAAAGTTCAGATTCCTAACCTTTTTTCGCATAACATTGGACAAGTTATTGGAATGCAAAATGCTTCTAGGATTGGATCCATCACATTTGTGTAAATCAATTTCATAAAAACGGGCCATGTCATTGAAGATCATTAAGGTCACTTGGGGGGTCAAAAACTGATTTTAGTAATTTTTCCGCAATAGCACTGGTGTGTTCCCCAACTGCAAAATGCTCCTAGGAGTGATTAGACATGGAGAGTACCAATTCTCATACACATGTCATATCTTTGAAAGTCTTTCGAGGTCACTTAGGGTCAAAACCTGTTTTCTTGGCTATAATCGGAGAATGAATATCTGCGAAGGCTGATTGGTTCAACCATTGTGATATGTGTTGCCCTGCCATGTGTGTGACCTCTGACCTGAATTTGGACTCTGTCGTGGTCATGTGTTAAAGGTCGAATCTTGAATAAATCTGCTTATTTAAGGAGTTACGCTTACGGTTACGGGCAAAAAAAGAAACTGGTTATTTTTGGATATGTGATAGAGCTTTTGTGTGCTTTATGGGGAAACCACTCCCGCGTCCGATCGGCACTTACTTTGGTAGTTTTATAAGGGGTCAAAGTTAATTTTTATACCTTTTTCGCAATAACTTGACAAGTTCATTGGATGCAATATGCTTCTAGGCGTGGAGCTCCATCTGGGGAGTGTACATTTTCATAAAAAAAACGCCGATGTCATTGAAGGTCATTGAGGTCACTTAGTAGGGGCAAAATGATTTTCAGTACTGTTTTCGGCAATAGCACTGGGTGTGTTCATCAGATGCACAAGCTCCTAGGAGTGGATGTTCCACTGGAGAGTAACCTTTCTCATAAAAACTGTCATATCATTGAAGGTCATCGAGGTCACTTAGGGGTCAAATCTGTTTTGGCTTTTATCGTAGAATTGAATATCTGCGAAGGCTGATTGGTTCACCATTGTGATATGATGGTGGACCTGCAGTGTGTGACCTCTGACCTGAATTTGACCTATGTCGGGTGGTCAGTGGTTACAGGTCGAATCTGGAATAAAGTGCTTATGTAGGAGTTACGGGCAAAAAAAAGAAAACTGGATTTTTGGATATGTGATAAGAGCTTTGTGTGCTTTAGGGAGGGAAACAACTCCCGCGTTGATCGGACACTTACTTTGGTAGTTTAGTACAAGGGGGCAAAGTTCAATTTTATACCTTTTTCGCAATAACATTGGACAAGTTTCATTGTAATGCAATATGCTTCTAGGAGTGGATGATCACATGGAGTGAACAATTTTCATAAAAAAACCGCCATTGTCATTGAAGGTCATTGGAACGGTCATTGAGGTCACTTAGGGGTCAAAAATGAAATGATTTCAGTACCTTTTTCGGCAATAGCACTGGGTGTGTTCATCAGAATGCAGAAATGCTCATAGGAGTGGATGTATCACCTGGAGAGTAACAATTCTCATAAAAACTGTCATATATGGAAGGTAGTCGAGGTCCTTAGGGTCAAAAACTGGTTTGGGGCTATAATCGGAGAATTGGATATATCTTGCGAAGGCCTGGATGGTTCACATTGATAATTGTTGACCGCATGTGTGTGACCTCTGACTGAATTTGACCTCGTCGGGTGGGTGGTAATGTGGTTTTTTATTAAAGTCGAATCTTGAATATAAAGATGCTTTTTACGGCCACACTTGTCCTGGGCTGTAGGGGTGCCCTCAATTTTTTACAATTTTGAAGTGCGATGATAGGCCGATATGCTTCTTTGGCCCAAAACCTGAAACTCCAATTTTAAATGGAAGAATTTGTTTATATCCCTGTCCGAAATTGACAAATATATACAGATACATTCATAAAACAAATTGAGGGGTTGGTGGGGGTTGATTAATTTTACTTTCCTGTGGTGTCCCCTTTTCATATGAAACCCTTATCATCAATTATGAGACCGGTGGTGGCTGTATATAATATTTTCAATGCAAAATAGTACTGGTGATCAGTGGAATGAAGAATCACACAAGAAGTCTCTATGTCTTTTTTGAGTAGAAATGTTGACAAGGATGAAAAAAATACTGATGTTTGGGCCTGAAAATCCAGTCATAGGTTGGCCCCTCTGTTTCATCAGGGAAATGACCCATATACCTGTACACGTTGTCGCTTCCACAAGTCCATTGAGAATGTCTTTTTCTACCAAAATTGTCCAGTTTAATGTTCACCAAATTTCTGAATAAGGATGCGGGGATATATACGTCTGGCGGTTTACCCGCCCGACACTTTCTAGTTAAATCGTGCGGATCGCATGCCTTGGCAATCGGGGCATCGCGCACGGCGATCGCCCAGGTGAGCCGAATGCGAGGCTCTGTGCCAGGAGCCTTCCCGCCCCGACGTACCAGAGATCCGGGCCTCCGCTTCCAGGTCAAGAATTCAGAGTCATGCGCCTCTATCGAAGATGAGATGAAGCTCGGGGAGTTCTCTGTACCGGGTTCCACATTCAATCCATCCATGAGGCCGCTGGCAAGCTATCGGGTAAACTGTGCGCTCTGAAAAAATGTTGTGTAACTAGCACCCTTATTAGGAGTTAGTTAAACAGTGCTGTGTAAATTCTTACACAACATTTCCAAGAGTGTGGGAACATCGGTACCCTGCTGCTGGGTAAACTTCGAATCGGGAAGCTTGGTGTCGCTGTAACTCGAGGTTTTAGTATAACCGAGGCGTAATAACAGGGACTGCCTATATAGAAGGAGCTACGGGGGGCTCAGCCGCGAACTTTTTCGCCCGGTGCCCCGGTCATGTTGGGCCCCATTGAACTGGGAATTAGGCCGACCTGAACTGTGAGAAGAATATAAGGTTTACACGGGCTACTTTCAAGCATTAGCCCCCGCCCTTCCAAATTGTGATCTGGGCCCTCCTGAGGACCATGCATCCACAACTTCATTTTTTAGTGCATTGTCCATCTCCTTGATGGTTTCGTCATTTTCGGAATACTGAGTCCTGCCCTTCTCTCATTCTTCGAAACTAGAACCCCCAATCCTGAGGCCACGACGCCAAGTTCGCTAGACTTCGCTAGTAACCTGGAAAAACTGTATGAATGGCCTTTGCTGGGTCATGGGCCAAGACATGACTCACATAACAATCCCTGATGATGACTGACGTACCAATGGAGGGCAAGGAATCGTCGGAACCACGAGGAAACTGCACGTATACCGGACTAGTTGGCCGTAGGGGCGTTTTGTTTCAGGTCGGAGGGCGCACACTCCAGTCAAAGGCACCACGGTGTGGAGTAATTCGCGTCGCATATCAAGCTACTTTTACTACTAGGCAGCGAATGGCGAAGGGAGACGAATACGCGAAACAAGGACTTTTTTTTAGCTCCCGTGTATTCCTATTGCTGCGAACAGGCGCCATTTTTTTTTTTTTTTGGTGTGGGTCGCGAAAAAACAACATATATATTAAAACATAAATAGTTATAACACTCCCACTACTCAAGTTCACGGGAATTGGCATATAAGTCACGCTTGCACTTAGTATCCGCACTTATGGAAAACTCGCCTAGGGATTCTATAGACGAGGGTGAGTGTATGGATGTAGAGAAATAGCTGAGATAGAATGATTTTAGAAGGGATCGAAGCTGTATGATGAGTTTAAAAAAAAAAAAAGACCAGTAATATCGAGGCAGGAACTCGTGAATAAGGAAGTAAATCGTTTCACGGGAAAATATCCGATGAAAATCAACTTGCCGTGATGGCACATTACTGTGCATTCGCCGTCAGTTCGCACGGTACACACTTTGGTGTTCTCCGTAATCCGTTCAAGATATTTGAACGATTTTTGCTGGAAAGAATTAAACATTCCTCTAATATACTCGCAAAAACCAAATGCTAGATCATTTAGGCACGTTTCACGTACTCGCATGAAATCTGTATTCGGGTGTCTTGCCGCATACGACTTCCGGGTCTATAGGATCTTTAGCTAGCGAAACATACTTTGACACTGCACTGTTACCACATTTTCATTTCTAAGCGTATTGTCAAAATGGTATTGTGTTAGATTGGTATGTTCAAAACGTGTGTATAATTGTATTTCAAATAAAGTGCTGTCACAGAAGCGTTCATAACCAGATAAGCTATTAGAGCAATTAGGTTAAAGATGGACATGTCTGGTTACAAGCTGATTTTTTCAACAACGGGATTTTATATGTTGAGCTACACAAACAGTAGTTAGTGTTGCGTGGTTTGACATGTGTGTTGTTATAATCAATATAATTAGTCGTTACTCGGTGAATATCAGGTGGGTTAACGTGCCAAAAGTCCCGAGAAATTCCAGTTGTGGAGAATTTAAAATAATCCAAGACGGCGTGCAAGAACGGCCATTTTCACCGGGTGCCTAACTTAATCCCATGATCAGACCAGGGAATAAAAAGGTTGTCTATTCATATGTTTTGAGGCACGAGGAATTCCATTAGTAATAATCAAATCTTCTAAATGCATAGATCGAGATGGCGCCACACACAATCAGTGTTTATCATAAACAATGTTGTAGAAGGTAATCGCCGAAACTTCCCACGTGTCAGAAACAAGACCGGTGGGAACCATTATAAGATATAATTGTGGTTTTTATTTTCCTGAGTATATCGTAGGATATTATCAAGGATAATACATGATAAATAAAATAAATACATAAATAACTTATATAACTTATATAAGGTAACAGGTTCCAAAATTTTTGCGGATGATTACGGGCAGGACCAATCAAGACGGAGAAAATAAGGATAGGGACCGCCCTAAAACCGCTCATTCATCTCGGCACATTTCCTTGATGAAAATTCAAAGTAAACAATGGTATCCACAAAATGCCTCCAAAAATATATTGAAAATAACAAAAGAAGTATAAATACTTTTATATATATTAATATACGATATAGTATTCTCCATTGCACAATGCGCAATAAATATGGCGAAAAACAAAGGACATATAATTTGATTAGAGCTAAAATGAATACGATTAAATGAATAAAAACGTATACAAAAGTAGATACTGTTAGTAGTTGATTTGCCAATATGTTAATTGGCACGGGCACGCGAGACAAACACTACTCGGGAGGGGGAGGGGGCTCGGGCGGATCGGGGGGGGGGGGGTTTACACATTTTTTAACGTAATCGTGGTGATTATCTCAGTCTAGGGTCCAGTGGAGATTGTGACGTTGCTTCCCAGTGTCACATTTAATGTGCTATGTAACCGAAATATGGCTGAAACAATGTTCTACGGACATTTAGCCCAACACATCTCTAATATGGCTTTTGGGAAGTTGTGAAAGAAAAACTAAGAATCAATGGATTGTCTCGACGTCTACACAATAGATTATATTTGATATAAACTATTCAAACGTACGCGTTGTTCTTCAATAAATAGATAACATGACTCGAAATCTGTATAATAAATAGCAATACTTTACACAACTGGACAAATTGAAATGCAAAGGAATAGATGATGAACGATGGAATCTTAAAAAAAGGGAGAGAATGAAACTGATTAAGGTATAATAAGGAATAATTGCCTCTAAATCGCCACCACGTGTGCAGCCGGATTTCACTTCTAATGCCTAATTAACCCTAGGGATTACCATCTAGAGATATACTGAAAGTGAAAAACATATTATTACCGTAGCCTGGCACGAGCGGAATTTTTTATCTCAGAGATCTAAAGAGCCAAGTATAAATTATTCGAAGAATTCGATAGCTATTTTTCTTATCACAGATTTTCTTATATATATTATATAGTAAGAGTCTACTCTATTCTTACCGTATGATGCATGGGGGGCTTCACACCCCTTATGAACACCACGAAGACGGGGAAAGGAGGGGGATCTTGAATTACCCCCCCCTCCCCCTCCCCCCGGAGTTCCCCGTCTATCATTAGCGGCGAATATGGGGGCTGACACATGTTTGTGTCGTTACACCACTATACGTAATTGCCAACCACCACGGCCACGGGGTGCAGGTGTTTTATTGAGCCAAAAACTTCCCCCCAGGCCGGAGGGGAACAGAACTTTTACCCATGGGCAGGAAAATATCACACAATGCACAATGACTGCATGCCGTGCTCGCTCGACGAGGAGGAGTTGAGCCTAAGTGGGGCAAAGCATGTGCGCTGATTTTGCCCCGAGCTTCGGGCGGTTTCGCCGGGCGGTATTGGAGTGAGGAGTGGGGTTATGTGTAATATGGATACGGTTAGGAGGGGCGAAGACAAGATCGGTAAAATTGCAATTCAGATTGCTGAGGGTTCAAAATTCCTGCCCGCTGTTCGCCCTCCCACACTCAAGCATATAACTCCAGCATGACAAGGGAGGAAGCATCTTTGAAACAATAAGAGTATCGAGTGATGATAACTCACATAGATATGCCTAGGGATAAAGATTACTCTAATGTGGTGTAATTCCCACGTGCACGTCGGTATGAAGTCGGTTTTGAGATGAGGAAAATTACCAAAATAGAACATCCCACTCTAACTTAAACATATGCGAAAGTATGTGACCGGAAGGACAAGTCGTTGAAAGGAGGATGATGGGGCTGCTCTGCTGCTAGCACAGTATCTTTCTCCAGTAAGGTAAAGTTTTATGGCCCACCCCCTTCCATCATACAAATCCTATCATACATGTATGGTACGTTCTCCCCCTTCCCCCCCACCCCATCACGATAATTCGTTCATAGGTACAGTCGATAAAAAATAATATGCTACGCTACATACGTTTATATAGGTCATTTTCTCATGTCATTATTTCAAGTTGAATCGTAAAGATGAGTCCCCCTTCACCACCCCACACCCACACGCCCCCTTAACCCAGCCGCTACAAACCCCCGCCCCCCCCCCACTCCCACTTACCTTTTCCTGAATCGACTGGAACTAACGGGGACATCTTGTGACATTAAATAAGTAGTAGGACAGAACAAATGAGATTCATTAAAACCACAAATAAATAAATTATAGCATGAAGTTCGTGAATAAAGTTTTACATACCTTCAGCACCGATAATGTTACGGGTTTGATGTTGCTCGATATAGGATTATAGAAAGCGCTCTTGGCCAAAAGAAAAACCTAATTGAAATGAATGCAATGTGAATTCCACAGAACCATGACCAACTCCGTGGATAGAAAATATAGCTACCTTGAAAATACTAATGGTTTACTTTGAAACTGAATTAGTGCTATATCTGATATAGTGGCCGGCAATCACCCTTTTCCTCTTCCCGGGTATGGTTCTGTCAGCCTCTTGAGGCTCGTCAATCTTCCGGCGAACCATTCTCAAAGGAGACAATTCAAGAGGTGCTCCCTCTCAAGATGGACTGTCATCGGCCCAGCATCGAGTATTCCTCTGACTACATCTAACAACTACCAGCTGTGTCAGAATACTTGACGTGACATTGGTAATGTTCTAATGTGTCCCCCCTACCTACTACATTCGCCGCACACTTAACGAAGAGAAGATTGCATGATTACAGGCCAATTAAATTGCCGACTTGTGGAACTGTGATCTGGTGGACTTCATTCAGTTCTGTTCGGACAGTACGCAGACGCACGAGGTTGCGACTGATGTGGTCTCCATCCGATATTGAGGGAAACAGGAGATTGGGAATCAAAATGAGGAAAGTGGGTTGGTTGGATATTGTCCGGCATAATAACATGTGAAGTCAATGGTCGTCAGCCAAGGCGGATCTAGGGGACAGAGTGTACTGCCCCCTTTCAGAGACGCAGTTGCGTCATTTTGTCGGGTAGATGAGGTTAGTGAAACTTGACCGTCTCATCTGAGTGGCGATGTTCAGTTCCGGGGTGACGAAGACGGATATCACGAAGTATTTTTGCACACATTAAAGACTGTTGCACAAATTATTAAGTAATCGATTCAGTATCGATTAATAGTAACTCCTGAAAAAGTCGAGGGTCAGCGACACAAGTTTGTGAGCTTGAACTCAGTTGTCCATTCCTGTATACATGCTAATCGAAACATAGTGTCTTATCATGATTTCATGATGCTTCAGTTCACTTTAGCAGTTTAGGTAAATCTTGCAATATAGCGATACATATTCATATTTGTTATCGAACCCGCACCAGATGTAACGGGTTCGGGGTGCGGGGAAATTGGAACGGAACTCTACTCCACCTACCAAAAAACACGCAAAAAATAAAAATGAAACATATAGGCAGCTAAATGTATGGGGAAGTGGAAACGATTTTTTATAGTTTTTATTACAACTTTTAAACAACAAATAAATTGTATGGGCTTACTACCATTGTGCGTGGTGCTCCCGTATGAGCGACGAAAAGAGAAAAACAATCCTCAGAACTAGAGCCCAACAACTTTGAAGACGGGCCGTGAGTGCAGCTCCTAAAACTGGGCTGCTGGGATGTTATAGCGTATTGAAGTTTATTAAAGGCCAATGGTCATGTGATTATGATTGGACTTTTGGTACTTCTATTCATTACATCATAAAGCCAAACCTCCGACCGGAATTTGAGCGATTCAGGCGTATTAACGGGAAGGACAATCAGCTATTGCAACATTTGCCCTCTGTGACATTACGGGGGAGGGGGGGGGGGGGGGCACAGGATCCCCTTTATACGAAGTCCAATGTAAAACATGTTACTTGTGGGGGAATTTTTCTTTTTAAAATTATTACCAAACAAACTATAGATGGGATCCGAATGAAAACCTATGAAATCGTCTCGAAAGGATTGGAGGATCATCTCAATGAATCGATGTGAAAACTTTTTTTCGTTTTCTTGTTATCATAACGCGAAAAAACAGCATTTACTGTGTAGGGTCTTTGGGCAGCCTTTGCATCGTGATGCCATAGATAATTGAAAATAGTAATTGAAATATCTCAACAAGGCAACATGCTAGAACCTCCGAATTTGGAGTGTATGGTTTTGATATGTCCCCTTTTTATACGTGCTAGTTTAAAGCAAATCTGTTACTGACCTTTGACCTTGAAAGGATAAACCTGGTCATTTAAATTCGGGCTGCCGTAAATGACTGACTTACGAGTAGGTTCCGTTGATGCATTCCTCTCGATAGAGCACTTCTACTTTCCTCATGACAGGCTTGCAATTACACGTCCCGTTACATCCGCTGTGTTCCCGAGAGATGCACGTAACGTCGAGGAGTTCTCTTGGGATTCTGGGTGGAAAACACAATACAAATCAGTGTGCCTCGCTCGGTCATCAAAGCATACCAAAATGTTGTTATAATCAATATTCAAATCTATATGAATAAAATTGATCCAATCAGCCTTTGAAAAAAAAAAGAAATATTCTGAAATCGGATTGACTCGTGCATCTAACACCAGGACGGTACACATTCAAGATGTATCATCGAGCCCGAGATGCGCAATGATGACAAGGTTAACTGACCCGTTTGCGATGAAATCGAGTAATCCAACAACACGAATTAGTATTGTACAAAATCATTCGACATAGGAACATAGACATAGCATGAGGCTCATAGTAGAGAAGGATAGTCCCAGAACATGGCAACTTGTGACTAGATTCTATAGAAAGACAATCTCCATTCACTATGAATAATAAGAATGAATTCATTTTCATTTCAGGATCGTTCTCGTCTCCTCGCTCCCTCGTCGGTTTCTATTAATTGTCATTCTCTAATTCTGCTAATGCATCTCCCCTCATACGATAATCGTACAGTACTTCATTGAGATCAAACCAACCTGTTCGCATCGGAAGTGTAGGTTAAATTCCAAGGGCACACCGATTTCTTGTTGATCGCATCAGTTCCGGCTCTCTCGTAGGAGTTGCTCTTCGCTGACGCCTCCCAACTCTTTACGTAGTCTGTGTCCTCACACGCGTGGGGGCGGTGGTGGTGGTGGCGGTGGTGGTGGCGGTGGTGGTAGTAGCGGTGGTGGCTTTGGTGGACGATCTGACGGGATGGAACCGCGGTTGACCTCGCGAGCCCCATGCCATGCTCCGGTGAGGGGCAGGCAGCAAATTATGACGATAAGCGTCAGAGTGGTAGCCTGTAGGTAAATGAAATGTCAGTGACAACTCAACCCAACAAGAAAATACGTGTGGGCTTACGAGTGCGAAAGGCGCGAGTCGGGCAGGGATATATTGTAAAATTCGCCAAGATATCAGCGGGGTGCTTGGGTGTTAATGAATGCCCCTGGAAATTGATGTCCTATTCCATTCGCATACCTGAGAATAAAATTCTGGCAACCACTCATGTATTCGAGCAAGAGTGATCCGGCAGTAAATATCAGTTTAGAGCTTCTATTTTGAAATCGGATGTTGAATGCTTTGTTTGTGAAAGAAAAGAAAACAGCATCAGCACACGTATTCCTCTAATGTAGCATTTAAAACTCGATTTAATTCGAACATCATATCGTCTCAAACATAGAAGGCTGTTTGGAGAGGATTACGTTCGATGCGAAAAACATCTTATTCAATTCGGAGTCCCTAAGCAGCGCCTGGGCAGCTGGGCGTGAAGGTTCCCAGCAAACACAGAAACATATCGAGAACCACATTAACGTGTTTCGTAACCCTGGTGGAAATTTGAATTGCAACTATTCATCTGTTTGAAAAATGGAAATGCCATGGGCTGTTCAATTTCAACTTGTAAACATTTCCACACAACAACAGACAAGAAAATCAATTCTCTAGTTCGTGTGTTAAATTGCTTATTGCTGTTTACCTTTTCTTCGATCATTCTGGTTGTTCTAGCGGCTGTTGTCTCGTGCAGTTTTAAAAGACTACCTCGTGAGTGGATGGTAGATCCTCAGCTAGCGCGAATACTTACGAAAGTAAAAATCCGACTATATTCCTCAGCAATTGTCTGACTGGATTAATCTGGAAAGTGAATTCGCTGTCATTTTATGCAAATATTTGTTCCGACTGTCCTCCATGTTTTTCTTCTCGTCGGATCCCCCTCGCTGACTAAATTAGAAATGTTTTAATTAGGGCGAGTGACAAGTGTCGAAGAGCCTTACTTTCGGGAAATCCCCCTCTGGTTGGAACGAAACCTACGGAGGAGCACAGAGAACTTCATAACGACTTGACACTTTCGATTTCCGTAAATACTGTCTAGCCTAGCGGAGCTTCAGTGCATGGAAATAACACAAGGATAAGGAAATATGTGTTTCAGGACATATCGAGGACAGGAAACAATAATAGTCGAATACAGGTAATCAGTTTTGTGGGGTAGCGAATCACCACTCGTAATACTGGTATGGACACGAAAGAGAAAACCATATTTACCTACTATAGCGAGCTACCCACAGGAATTGAAACTATTTTATATCTGTTTATATCGTTATGGAACAATGGGGTGCATTTACAGCTATCATCTTGCTAGGTAACACACTGTCTTAAAACAAGTGGGCGTAGGTAGCCGAATTGAGGGGTGTAAAATACACGTATATCTACGCACATTTCGGAGGAAGTATTTTTTTTTGTACAAATAATATATTCAAAGTTGAATAGTTTAGGCCGGATGGTGCGCCCGAAAGTGCAATTTTGCAAGTGGAAAACAACCCTACGCCCATAATTATTTTTATTTCATTTACCTGTTACTAGACGGGTAGGTTATTATTATAAGGTTCCACGCAACGTAGGTTAATTCGAAATAACGCTTACTCTGCTCAAAAAAAGGTATAACGGATCATAAAGATGAGTAATGTTCGAAATTCAATACCCCCCCCCCCCCCCCCCCCCCCTCAAAGTTGTCCTAGTTTAGATGTTCATTCTAAGTATACACCTTTCCACGTTTTCACCAAAGTTGCTAAGTGAAGATCGCCAATTTCCTCAATTGATATATTTGAGGAGATAATCATTCCAATACAACCACCTGCTACATAAAATGAAACTTCCGAAATCAGCTACACAAACGCAAAATGGACCGATGCTATCAATTCAGGTTGAATATTAATAGCGCCAGCGTCTCCATAATATCTACTAGTATCACCCCCCCCCCCCACCCACCCCTATCATCACGCACGTCATCCTCACCAGTATTATGATTTTTTTTCACAACAACGACAGCTGCCACCGCCACCATGTTAGTACAAACCAGTATGATCCTGACCATAACCATAATCATTATCACTAGTATCATCATAACCATAACCATCACCATGATCACCAGTATCATCATTATCACCAGTATCATCATAATCATAATCATGACCAGTGACCACCAGTATAATCATAACCATAACTATCATCATTATCACCAGTATCATCATTATCACCAGTATCATCATAATCATCATCATGACCACCAGTATCACCATAACCATAACTATCATCATTATCTCTAGTATCATCATAATCATCATCATGACCACCAGTATAATCATAACCATAACTATCATCATTATCTCTAGTATCATCATAATCATCCTCATGAGCACCAATATCATCAAAACCATACCTATCATCATTATCACCAGTATCATCATAATCATCATCATGACCAGTGACCACCAGTATCATCTTTACCATAACTATCATCATTATCTCTAGTATCATCATATCATCATCATGACCACCGTATCACCATAACCATAACTATCATCATTATCTCTAGTATCATCATAATCAACATCATGATCACCAGTATCATCATTATCACCATATCATCATAATCATCATCATCATCACCAGTATCATCATTATCACCAGTATCATCATACCCATAACCACCATCATTATCACTAGTATCATCATAATCAACATCATGATCACCAGTATCATCATACCCATAACCACCATCATTATCACTAGTATCATCATAATCATCATCATGATCATCAGCATCATCATAACCATAACCATAATCATTATCACTAGTATCATCATAACCATAACTATCATCATTATCACTGGTATCATCATACTAATCATCTTGTTCACCATTATCATCATAACCATAACCATCACCATGATCACCAGTATCAACTACCATAATTATGATCAGTATCACTAGTATCATATGGACCATCATGATGATCACCAGTATCATCATTATCACCATATCATCATAACCATAACATAATCATTATCATCAGTATCATCATGACCATAAATACCATCATTATCACAATTTGTTATCCACTACTTGTTATCACCTCACCCTTACCATCACGACCGCCGTAAATGTCATCACCAGCATTATTACAATTCAACGTACATACAATACTCACGATCGTCGCCCTTATCATCACCACCATACCTAACATCAACATCCTCATTATTATCACCTCGATATATCATTACCACAATCACCGTCATTATTATTATTCTTGTTATTATCACCACCACCACACCACCAGCCCGTCATTGTCACCACATTATTACATTAATGATCACGACCGACATCAACATCATCACCACAGTATCCGCATGGTCCCACCACCATCATCACTCTCGTTGTCATCGTTATCATCATCTCGATATACCATTACCACAAACACCATCATTATTATTATCCTTATAATTATCACCACCACCACACCACCAGCCCGTCATTGTCACCACATTATTACATTAATGATCACGACCGACATCAACATCATCACCAGAGTGCCCACCACCATCATCATACTCATTGTCATCATCAACATCTCGACATATCATCATCATAACTAGCATTATTAGATCTTTTCGAATAGTGTAGACTGGTAGATGAAGAATAGTTGTATCTATATATGCTTGTGACAAAGGAAGTGTTGTGTTCTTCATAGATGACAATTTTACCAGTCCATACCTCAGTATGTAGTATGTCAAACCAAACTAAAGAGAAATACTGTTTTAAGCATATACCACACAGGTTACAAAGATAAGCTTAGTCTATAATTGAATCTTCGTCCACATGAGTTTATGAGCGTTAGTGCAACCCCCCGAACTGGTCAGATCTAAAATACTAACTACAGTCTGTCAGGAAATGGAAGATGACATGAATGGGATGACCAAATTATCCTGCACATAGGGAAGGCCTAAGAAGCTGATAATGATTAATGAAATAGCGTACTAGTAACCAAATTAATTGATAAAGGCGGTCGTGGTGTTTTGAACCCAATCACAGTTTGTATCAAAACGATTATCTTTTTTTTTTTTGGAGATGTTGTTGAGTCGATGATCCGCAGGCGCGTCTGAGTACCAGTTCCTACTTCAGCCTCACTGTGAAGAGGATAGAGGAGCGCTGGCTTATGGTGGGGACAACGGTGGTGCTTCATTTGATGGTTTGAGGATGATGACAGAAGTCGGGTGTTAAAAAGGGTGAGTCATATGGGGTGAACTCAATTCTCTTTGCTTGCGTGAACACGACAATCGGAACACCTCCAGACTTCGGAGTTTGCATAATCTGCGTTCACAAGGGTTGGGGTTAGGGGTTAGGGTTAGAGTTAGCCCTGTCTCCTGCATACTTGTCTAACCTTACCTTAACTGACGATCTTAAAATCCCGTATGCAATTGTTTGAGTGCAATTCACTTCTCCATACATATTTCGCCTAGTTCCCACCCAAAGTCATGTTAGTTCCTCAATAACCCAATGACACGGTATCTGGTATCCTAAATGGTTGCATGGTCTCCCGACATATCTATGTTGCCAGACACGACAGGATAGTGACACTTGTTATAAAAGATTTTTAGCCACGTACTCGAATGAGCGGTTACATCCCGATATTTCGACCTCTGACTGTTTCCGATCTCCCTATGTTCCGATTCTCTCTATTTCCGACCTCTCTATGTTCCGATCTCTCTATGTTCCGACCTCCCTATGTTCCGATCTCCCTATGTTCCGATCTCTCTATGTTCCGACCTCTCTATGTTTCCGACCTCTCTATGTTCCGATCTCCCTATGTTCCGATCTCCTATGTTCCGACCTCTCTATGTTCCGACCTCTCTATGTTCCGATCTCTCTATGTCCGATCTCTCTATGTTCCGACCTCTCTATGTTCCGATCTCCCTATGTTCCGATCTCTCTATGTTCCGATCTCCCTATGTTCCGATCTCTCTATGTTCCGACCTCTCTATGTTCCGACCTCCCTATGTTCCGATCTCCCTATGTTCCGATCTCCCTATGTTCCGATTCTCTCTATGTTCCGATCTCTCTATGTTCCGATCTCCCTATGTTCCGATCTCCCTATGTTCCGACCGAGTCGAAATATAGAGACGTTTTTTTTATTCGAAAAATCGTCTCTATGTTCCGACCTCTCTATATTCCGACCTCTCTATATTCCGACATCCCTATGTTACGAATGGTCGGAACATAGAGACGTTTTTTTTTTTATTCGAAAAAAATCGTCTCTATATTCCGACCTCTTTATATTCCGACCTCTCTATGTTCCGACCTCCCTATGTTCCGACTGGTCGGAACATAGAGACGTTTTTTTTATTCGAAAAAAAAAATGTCTCTGTGTTCCGATCTCCCTGTGTTCCGACTGGTCGGAGCATAGAGTCGTTTTTTAAACGATAAAAATCGTCTCTGTGTTCCGACTGGTCGGAACATAGAGATGTTTTTAATACGACAAAAACGTCTCTATGTTCCGGGGTCAGCCCGAGATTTGGAGAACTCGCGAGTTAGAAGAACTAGGGGCCTTCGAATATCGGAGGTCGGAATATAGGGAAGGCGGAATATATGGAGGTATGAATATTGGAGAGGAGGTGGAATATAGGGAGGTTGAATATGGGAGGGGTCGGAATATGGGGAGGTCGGACGGAAATATAGGGAGGTCGAAATATGGGAGTCGGAATTATAGGGAGGTCGCAAATAGGGAGTCTGAATATGGGGAGGTCGGAATATTGGGAGCTCGGAATAGTTGTAGTATGTATGTATGTATGTATGTCTGTCCGATAGTATGTATGTAGTATGTTGTATGTATGTATGTACAGTGGGAGGCCTCGAGTCGGTCTCGGTGAGACCGGTCTCGAGTCCTTTTTTCAGGGATCGGACTTGACTCGAAGTTCAATGACTCGGACACGGTCTCGACCAAAAACCCGGGAACTCGGTAGGAGTTCTGGTCCGAGTCCTCTATATTTACAAATACAGAACTTGATGTTACGATAGATTACAATTGAGACAATCAAATAATACGCACGGGCCTACCAAAAAAGTAGCCCAAACTGTTCCAACGTATGACGACTGCCCGATTGTCTAAATCAGGGGAAATTACAACCTCCTCACACGACTAGCATGTTTTACAGTCACTTAATCAATTATGACATAACAGATACTGCTAAACGAAAAACTATACATTGTGCCGCAAAAGTTTGCTAGTTAGAAAAAACTGTTGTACCAATTATAAATTCAGCATGGACAAAAAATCCATAAATTTTCTGAATCGAATCAAATGATGTGATACATGCTAACCGACCGAAACATTAGAGCATTATTCCTGTTTATAATGATACATAACCCGAACATTAACACAACCTGGAAATTATGTTTTCGGGAAGATTTATAGCCTAGCTTTCATCTCAAACTTGAGTGCAAATGTATGTTCGGAAAGTTAGAACCATGCTGCCTTCATATTCTGTATGTACAGGACAGTGGGTATCTATATTTTATGCCTACATGGTAAAATCATGGAATAATCAGACGGAGGTACTGCAGGCGGTGTAAATCTCTATAATTCATTGGTGTGCAATTGCTTTTGCCCCCGCTAACGTTGCAGTAACACTTACGATATCTCTTGATCGATGATGCGTCAGCTCATTTAATTCTGTTTCATGCCATATATACGAATAGGGAGGTACGGTATAATATATAAGTATTGAATTGAAAGAGTGATGCACAGGGAGGGGAGAATGGGTTTCAATGATGAAGAAGCTTCCCCTAAAAAACAAGTAGATGATGTGGAGAGCATTTCATTCTCTATGCTTTTCAATATATATATGCCTGCAATCGATTTTTACAAATTGATTTTTCAATTCTAATTTCATTTTTTTATGGAATGTGCCTGCCGCTCCAGGGAGTCAGGCCTACAGACAACTCATGCCCAAAGTATAGTCATTAGTGCCCTGTACATCTCAGCTATGAGAGTAAAATCATTAGACCTGATATTCGGCATGAGGTAGTGACCACCTAGTCTCTTTCAAAGTTCTCGTTATGTCAGTAATGTCGATCAGTAGCGCTGCATTCAGAACATTGCCCGATATATAGCAATATTGTTAATTTTGCCTAAATGTAAATAAGTACGTCAAATTTGCATAGGAATCGAGGATCTCGGACTCTGAGTCGGACACTGTGACTCGGACTTGGACTTCTGACTCGGAAGCCGTGACTCGGTTTCGACTCGGACTGAACTCGGACCGGACTCGATTGAGAGTAATGACTCCACCTGGTATGTATGTCATTATTTATGTATGTATGTATTATGTATGTATTATGTCATGTATGTATGTATGTATGTATGTATGTAGTATGTCTGAGTATGTATGTATGTCATTGTTTCATCTTGCGGCAAAGAATTGCTACGACTCTCCCCCCCCCCCCCCCTCCCCCCCTTTCCCCTTTACTCCTGCTAACCTATCGTTTGTGACTGTGTGTGCGTGAGGTGCGCGAGCTGCAATCTGTCACTGGTAAAAAATGGGGAAAGTCCGGCAGTTTTACCCCCATGCCTGCCAGCCATAAGCTACCTTATTTGCTAATTCCGCGAGACGAATAAAACTCACATTAGGTAGACCACCTAATATACAAATGTGTGTATTGTAACCATACAACTGATAAAAAGAAACACAATGAGGCGCAAACACACATTTGTCGTGACCTCGGCCATCAGGAGGGGCACCCCAACCGCTACATTTAACTTGATCACAAAGAAACGTCGACGGACTAATGAACATTGAGACATTATTGACTGCTTTCAGTTGATCATCTGCATGGGCGTCTATCCTGGGCACAGGGAGACCTCCCCCCCCCCCACTTTTGTGATGGGCGTAGAATGACATCGCAATGCTTCCAGTATTGCGAGGTCCAAATGGGCGCTGACATTGAAGCACAAAGCAACACAAGCAAATAATGAGGGTCCACATCCTGACCTTGTGCACAACTCTTCAACATCGTATGCCCACTACGAGTGCGACTTTCGCGCATTTACTAATGGGTTGTGCGATCATTTTTTGGACTTTCCATACTTTTGGACGGTCATTTGCTGCCCGCTGCCCCGCCATGGCTTCGTCCCATATGTGTTTCACTACGTTTCACAAACTTCTTTCTGAACTAACCTCCACTAATCTTGGTATCTAGAAAACGGCGCAGGACATCGCAATAAACTATTTGCAAGGGCTTCCGAATCAGGTTCACGGCATGCTAGCTGAATTACAGGGACTCACACATTAGCCGGCCAATTAACTGACCACTACGTCAAATCGACTTCCTCTGATGAGGCTGCTGAGCTGGCTGTTCTCGTTTTCGATGAGTTAACCACCACTTTCCAAGCTGACATTTTATACACGTCATGGACTATCCGATTTCACTCTTAACAATTACCGCTTAGATTTCGCTATGGTCGTGTTATAATACGAAAAAAAAGTTGGATCATCATTTTTTCAACACCATTTCCTGTGGAACTAAACACTTTCAAACATTAACAGAATTCCTTATTTACCTTACTCATCGAAACAAGATATGATTTTAGATTGATGGTATTATCAACAACGATTTACTCATAGCAGGTTCCATCTGAACAGCATTTTTCCTCGGTACTACTCGATTTAACTTGATTAACTATTTACATTTACCGACAATCTCCGAATTGAAGATTAGAGTTGATACCTCAAAATAGCAATTTGCAATGCGCCGAATTAATTGAGTTCGCTATTCTAGCCGCTGAGACAACTGCTGAGCCCACACACCTTGGTTTGACAACTTAATTCGTTCTTCTTCGAACGACCAATTAGACTCTTATGGTTTGGCCATCAAAGCATTCAAACTTTGAAGAATATTGGGTTCTTCACATTCCACTAATATACGTTAGCGACAATGGGCCCAAATTCAATCAGGCTCGGTCCTAGTTTAATTTAGTTTAGTGATTAAGGGTGAGGAAGGACATGATACTGATAAACGACCCCGAAGCCACAACAGTCCCAGGAAGGAAAATGAACAAAACGCTAAATAATTTCGCCCGTGCTTTCCTGCAAAATAAATCAACACTTTTCTTGAACGCATTCACACTAGAGGCACACCAACATTTCAGGGAGACAATTCCACGCATTGAACACTCTCTCGAGAAGAATTATTTACGAATGTTCCAATTCTGCAGCGCTTCTTGCCACGAAGCTTGAGACAGTGGCCTCTATTTGCAAGTAACATTGGAAAATTTCCGAAAAGTAGTGGAAGAACAGCCATCGATCCCATGGCCCATTTCGAAACTGGATCAAGTCACCCCGAATTCGTTCGCCTCAGCAGCATGGTAATTTAGACCGATCGAGACGCCTTAATCTTTGCTCGTATGGTAAATCTCTCAGACAGCTAAATATTCTAGTAGCCCTCTGCTTAACGTTTTCAATTACCTGATTATCTTTGAGAAGTAAGGGTTCCACACTTGTACAGAATCCTCTAGGTGGTCTCATCACCAACCCCATTAAACAAAAATCCCCCCTACACCACCGGGCCTTCATATCCCATCAACCGATGATGCGCTCCGCTTAAAAGTAACTTTAACACCCCCCCCCCCCCCACACCCCCACGAAAAATAATAAATAGATAAATAAAATACAAAATAAATACATAAATCAATAATAAATAAATAAATAAATAATTAATAAATAAATATACATAAATAAATAATAAATAACTAAATAAATACAATCCTCCATATCATTTCCATTCATTTCTCTCTTCTCTCTCTTCATCCGGTACAAAATAAACATTCATGCTGCGATGCATATGACACACAATTGAATAAACATGGGTATACATTGTATATATTAATTCATGCGGTTTCAGGAAAGAGGTACCGACAGCCTTTGAACGTCGTATACAACTTTTTATAGGGTATTTTACCCCGTATGTACGATTCACAAGTACTGTTTCCACTTCTTGCAGCAAGATCCTTGAACTTGTCCTAAATTCCCATTCATTATAAAGTACTCATTCCTTTATTTTTTTTAACTAAATATGTAATATTTGATCTGAAATATAAAAAGTGAACGGCTGGTTCAAACTGATTTTGTTCAAGAAAAGATATCACTCTTTGTAAAAATAAATTGTCTACCTAAAATGCATTGTTCCAGGGGTCCTAAAATAAAATTTGACGTTATTCTGCACTCCAGAAAAGAATGGTCATTGTTTCATCTTGTTCCGCACACAAAGTACAATTAGAATTTTCCTTAATCTCCATACGAGGAGTAAATAATTCGTACCAGAATTCGGTGTAGAAAACCGATATGAAAGTAACAGATTTTACTCTCTCTGCAAGAATTAAATGGGATCGAAAATACGTGCATGGTAATCAGTAAACGGAAATTTACTCATTTTGCAATGGCAATGGAGGAACAATTATGACGAATCAAATAATTATAGACAGAACGGAAAAAAAATAGAAACATGGTGATATGTTGTCGTTTACATAAATATTACAGCGCCAAGTTTTGTCCAGTGCATCGGGATTGCAGAGAAGTGCCGTAATATAGGGTGAATGGGAGGGTAATCCCTGAAAAATTTTGATTTGAATGACGACAACGTTACATCGGTTATTATCGTCTACCAATATCACTCACCCTAACACAACCCTTTGTACATGAATTGTGGAAAAACGTCTTATAATCAATTTTCAAGCTCGAATTATTCAATATAATTTCCATCCTCAATTTCGTCGGGTTCTTTGTAAAATAACAAGACCAAAGTCGGCCACCTCCTTTATGAAACAATTGCATATGGAGGTACCCAATGCGGGCTAATTACATTTAAACAACAATCCCTTTAATATTTTCTCAAATGATGATCATAAAACACCTTCCATCGGCTTTAAAAAAAAAAAAAAAAAACATTATTTGTATACCTCTCAAACCATCGACATTTAAGGCGTAGACAACGACAAATAGGCGAGCTCTCAAACGCCGTCCTCTAATGAGCGATTACAGCTTACGTTAATCTATCCGGCGTCCTGCCTAAATGAACCTGCTGAAGCGAAAAATAAGGGACTCACGTTACCTTAGAATTTTAGCGGGTATTGGTAACTTTGAAAAGGAACACAAGCTGAGATAGACCAAAAGTCTTACAATTGAATCGACCAATAGGCGGAAATCCCGCGTAGACAACAAAATTTAATTTACTTTTGAGGCGAGATAACTTTGGAGGTAGTTGGAGATGGAACCCTATTATCCCTATCAAGGTCGAAAGTGATACCTAACATTGTAAATGTGACCAAGGGTCCAAGTAAAGTTAAAATCGATCGAAAACAAGGTTTTCTCTCACGAAAAGGCCAATGTGAAATTTCAGTTTTTGGAGGACAACTTTCACCCAGAAGATGCGTTAAAGCCTGGAATTCGTCACATTACTGCAGCCAAACTTTGCTGAGTACTGTCTAACAAAATAGTTGTATCATCTGCATACTGCCAAATTATAATATTTTGGTTCATGATATTAGGTCCGTTTATAAAATTAGAAGTTTATATGAATGACAGTATCTCCACACAAAGTATGAAAATATACGGACCGAGAGAGGGACATCCCTGTCTCACACCCCTTGTGATTTAAAAAAAAAACAAGATGAGTGGACGTTATGACAAAATACAGGCCGTAGGTTTGAACACAGGGTTCGCACCCATACACTGAAAACTCTCATCAAAATTATAGGATTTAGGACATTCAAAAATGAAGTTCCACTCTAAACGGTCGAAAGCTTCTCGAAATCACAAGCAGAAGAAACCAGGGTATGTCCTTATCACCAACAATAATCCGACAATCTAAACTGACGCGGATATCGTCACCTATATATCTGTTTTTAATGAATCCAGTTTTGATGTGGATTAATCGAAGAAGTAATTAAATGTTCATCTAGTTGCCAGTGCTTTTGCTGCAATCTTATAATCGACATTCAATAAGGATATCGGGCGGTAATTTTTCAACGCGAGATGATCTTTTCCAGGCTTAGGAAGCAAACTAAGTATTCCCGCGACATTGTCATTCGACAAATGGGATTCTTCAAAAGCGTTATTTAAGGAGTTCAATAATAGGTTCGCCGATGATTGGCCGAAGTGTTTATAAAATCAGCGATAGGCCGTCACTCCCGTGCTCTTCCCATGACTAAATGAATTCAGGGAGCATCAGAGCATATTATAGTAAGGTTTCCCCCACAACTACGCGATTCATCGTCTGAAAGAGGATATTGCAATGAATATGTGCAAAATAATACTTGGTCCAATTATCACTGGTGGATAAAGGCTAATAAAAATAGTTAAGATATTCAAATTTCGGCACTGTTGCGGATGTACGCCACCAACGATGCCAATTTACGAAAACATTACAATTTCTGTACGAGATTATAAATTTAGAAACTATTCGCGTTTTGTCACCTTGTTCAACCCCGCGCTCTGGAGCGATTATATACCTTTAATTTATCATAAAAAAAAAAACGTGTTCAATTTGGACATATCTATTAGAGTTTAAGTTCTTTATGCTTCTTCGTTTTGCCTTGGTCTTACTTGTATTAATAGAAGCCTCTTTAATAAAGTTATTAAATATTCCCACTTAGCGCTAGGGTTGTTATACTGTAGTTAGCAAAGTATCCATAAGCCCCAAAAAATGTTCAGTTATCAATGCAACATAAGAAATATCTTAAGCAACGAATTGTGTAAACGTCAAAACCGGGCCACGATTTTCGTCGAAAAAATTCATGTTTAAATGACAAACTGAAGATCAGCGCATAGGCCCTGGGGTAACGAGTTTTCAACAACATGATGAATTAGGCTACGGGAGATCAAAAAAGAAATATAGTCTACAATGAATACCAGGGGTGATATTAGAGGACATGTGGAGCTTTACCATGCGGAATCCTATCTCGCCAAATATCCGGATTTAAAGACTTCATAATATTCAATAGTTTATCTCGAGAATTAAATTTCGTCGGGGATTCCCGCCCATCTTATCTAAATCTAGATTAAGAACAAAGTTAAAATCTCCATCGATGACCAATGAGTCCCAACTGAAATCCCTTAGTTCCCGAAAGAGCACAATTACGAAAAAATGGGGGTCATCAAGATTTGGGCCATATAAACAGGACTAATGTAATCATTTTTTTCTTAACATGGCTTCGATAATAATTGCACGGCCATCCTACGATTACGGCATTGTAGATTCCAAGTCAAGATTGGGATGAATAAGATACAAAACCCCTACTTGTAGATGTACCATGGTAAAAAGCAATCCGACCTCCCCATTCATTTTGCCAATAGTTCTCATCACGTTGCACACTATGTGTTTCTTGAATGAAATAAATATCATGTTTATTCCTATGAAAAAATGCAAATTTACTTTACGCCGATTGCCGTTCTTGTCTCAGTCCCCTGGCAGTATAGGTAATAATTTAGGTCAGCCATTTCATGACCGCATCGATTTCTATTCAAGAGTAACCAAACAAGCGTATAAAATAGCAAAAAAAAAGAAAAATTGTCTTAATGTGGTATTAAAAAACATTATATGTACCTGAATTTTTTCCTAAGCAAAACTAGGAGGATATATGATGAAAAAAATAAAAAGTCAGAAAATTTAGAGCTGAGAACTTACGATTCAGGCAAATCCTCGACTCCAAACTCCAAGACATCAGAATGTCGAAAGGGACAATATGAGCCCGTGCTTACGGGATACTAAAGTAATATGTCCAATGCATATTATCCGAGAGATAAATCCCGAAAGTTGTAAAAGTCATAATCAGATAACAACCCAAAACACAATGTCACAGTTGCAAACGTTCGAGAATTCTCTCAACTATCCGAAGTTATACGGGCTTCCCTCCTCATTCGCCACATCCCCCATAGAAGTGGAGCCTTTTGCTTTGCGAAAAAGTGCGCTGACCTTTGTTGACCACTTCCTTTTCGCATACGCTCTATCTTAGTCAGGTCGTCCACAATGTATACTCCTCCCTCCTCAAGGCCTGTCGGGCGTTCTTCATGATCGAGATTCTGTCCCGTAAGTTTGTTATCCTTAATAGGATATGACGCTTCGGTGCGTCGCTGGTTTGCCATCCGATGGCACGTTCTATGATGGCAGCCTGAACCCCGACTTGGCAAGATCTAAGAAATAAATAAATCTAAATAAATAAATAAATAACTAAATAAATAAATAACTAAATAAATAAATCGCCCGCCGTGCATACACGCGGAAGCGTTCGATAGTCGGAAGTTGCTCTATTTGAATTCAATTTTATGTTGACGGCGACATACTTTACATATTAGTTCTACCTGGTACACGGCATACTCGCTGTTCTGTAAACTTTTAACACAGCATTGGAGTCGTATCTCATTCAAGAGGGATTGAATATTTCCCTGAGTTGGGTCAAAGGTCCTGACCGGTCAGGTGGCAAAAAACTAAGTTAGGGCACACACATCATCACAGGCACTCGAGGGCAGTGAATAATCAAGTTGAGATCGGAGAACCGAGTAGCGCAAGTGGACATAGTTCGGGCGAAGAATAGAGAAATACAAGCAGGGTGGAGCACAAACAGAAATGATTACCCAAAATATTTACTGAGTGCCCACAATTTTTCATTGAATCACATTTTTAACTGAATGTGAAAAATTGTGTTTCTCAATGGTACTGTACATGAAACTTCAATGAAAAATTCAGACCACTTTTTGAAATTTGGGGTAATTTTAATTGGATAATATGACAAGCCATACCCTTGCCCAGCGCCCATATAAAAACTAGGCTATAGCCACTGCATCAGCCCTTAGATTAGAGAAAGAAGAGTGGGAATTGCCTTCCCTGGCATGTATGGAGGCCATGTGTCCCCGAATCCCCCCCAGCGCGCCCACTGAAAAATAAAAATTGCTACGCAAACTGGATCAACTTTCAAGTACCGGAAAGTACGTTTCCGCAATATGAGTGACATAGTTCGCTAGAAAATTGCCCCGACGACTGTGGCGCTTCGTTTCAATAGCCAGCAAAATCATCCCCTACATTTCACAACGGGTGTGTAAATTAACCCAACAATTGTCACTCACCGGTAAGATACGGCTAAAATGAAGGGAGTTGGGTTGCCTGACTCCATCTGTCACACATATTGTTAACTTGCAGTGGGTTCTGGTATTATTGGGTTGTTATTACTTGCTGATCTATATCATTCACAAAAAATGTGAAGAGGCGTAGATGCGTGGCAACTTTTCAAATTTTCCGTTCAATGAAATGTACATACAGAGGTTGCAATGGGCCCGGCAAGTGCCATTTCAGCGATCGATAGGGGTATAAACAAGCGAAAATTTTTCGCGTTTCTGCAGTTAACAATTTTATTATTTCTATATTATATGTACGTGCTAATACGGCGCTTCATTATGACTGACAGCTATTACACACAGAGAGTTGAGAAGCAAACAAAATTGAGTGTATTATACAGAATTCTCGCTATGTGTGAATGTAACGGATGGGAAAGGGCATTGTGATGATAAGGGACACACTATCCAATGGCCTACGGGCCTGTGAAGTCATGATAATTATGCAGCTAACATTCTACGCATAGGGCAACTAATTAATGTGTTCATCCCATTCATCCCGTTCACACATTGGAAAAATGCAGGCTTTGTACTGTCCTTGCAGCCATTGTTAGGAACACCGAGCACCTGGAACACAGTAGGCCAATACGCCTGGGATGGCTTACCATTTTGTACACGTTTGAGCTCGTGAGAAAGCCTGGACAGGAACTGGCTGTGTCTTCGAAGAAATTTGAAAACTTTGAAAACTCATCAAAATTTTTTTATAAAATATTTGTACCGGATATGGAGTAGACATGTCCGGCCTCGGCCCGGCCTCGACCAAGTTTCTGAGGCCGGGACCCACGAGGTCAAGGCCGAATCCGAAGCATTGCAAAACTGCATGGGGGGCAACAGACGCGGTTACCGTTCATTATTTGCTAGTCAAGTTTAGATTCCTCTGTGAGATGTGTGTGTGATTTCCTCTAGGAGCTTCAGCACTATGTACTCCAGTTTATGGGAATAGTGATGATCAAGCACTTTGTTACTATCGCATCCAGCGTGTTGCTATCATCAGGTAAGGGTTTTATTATTTTTGCTCTGTCAGGTACGTGTTCCCCAAGGAACAGTGCTGGAGCCGTTGCTCTTTGTATATCATGTGGACGATATACTGAGAGTGATACAAATATTCACTGTATATTGAAATTGGAGATCATGCATGTCGGGTCTACAGGAGGATTTGGATACCTAAACAAGCATACATATAGATGGTCCACTTAGGATTTGTATGGATATCATTCGTCATTACAGCATATGGAATGTGGTCTGAATTACATTATTGGCTATGATAAACTGGCTTTAAAGGTCAACTGCATGTTTGGATATAAAAGAAGGCTATATGCGGGATGAAACTATACCTACAGGTCCAAACCCAATTTCGATACGATGTTCTTATGTGGTGTGTGGTGTTAATAGTTGGCAGCTTGTAAAGCGATGAGACGATTGCGGTGGAAGCGCTATATATAAATATGGTTCAGTAAGACTATTTTTATATATGATTAGCCTATTCAAAGTTGACCATCATGCAGATAAATTAGGGAGAATCCCATGCACACTAACATGCATAAACACAAAATAATGAACTTTGTACCGTGTAATAATCAACAGTTCTGTTGCTTCACCAAAGGAACCATCATTCAAACATAGCAACCATTCCAGGATAATCGTCCTCATAAAATTAAGAAGTAATTAGTTTTCAAAGTGAAAGTGTACATTACTAGAAAAAAAGAAATTTGCAGGGTTATGCAAGAATGACACCATTATTATTGCATAATTTGGGATGCTTTTGATTTTGTGCAATACACAGGCAAAAACTTCAATGACATCTGACCCCGTAACAGAGAGTCGTATGAAAGCCAGGTTCGGACGACCATTTAGTTTTTATACAGTTATTATATTAGCCTATTCCTATATCCGCAGTGTCCGTTAACATAAGATAGCCACAAAAAAACAAAAAAAAAAAAAAAAAAAACATAATAACATTGTCATCTCGTAGCAACTGACAAAAAGGCGACTACGAGCTTTCCATGACGTCACGACGAAACGTCATCTCGCGATCATTGATATAATAAAAACTCTTTGCCACTAAGATATGTCGATACCAATAGTAAGTTCAGATATCACGGTGGACAGTTTTATAGTAGTGGCTTCAGGGCATGTACAGGGAAAGAGCCCTTATATCCTCTATGCGCGGTTTGCGAGGCAATAATTCCTATTTAATACCTGCTATATGGTCTATCACTGGCACTAAAAATATGTTGTTTTTTTGCACTATGACGATTTTAGGAGTTTCTTCTACAAAATCTTCAAAATCAATTTTGCAATGTCGTCTGTGATTTGTGTTCACTGCAACGATTATCATTTTTTATTCAAATTTACGTACTTATATTAATCGAGGTGAAGTAACAGTGCATGAAACGAAATTATCAGTTCCAAACTTGTAGGTGGATTTCAGGGACGTTGCCTTTGTCTCAAATTAGCAAAGCCTGGGATAAAGTCTTCCTTTCAACTTCACATTGGGGTCAAAAACTTTTTTTTCAAAGGATTTTCCTCCTTAGTCTGATCATCGAACTTTATCGCAAAGAAGACGAATTTGTGGGCTGAATAGGTACCTTCAATATGACAAATTTGGCAAAACCCCACGAAATGACGTGATATGACTGAAGGTGTCATCCCCCCTTTCTCGTTGACCTCATTTGTATTATACAGTTTATGAATAGAGCGGGCGGGTCTCAATCTTTTTTTTTTTTTTCGTGTGTAAGTGTACTTCAACCAGCTCATTAGTCTATATGCTACTGACACACCCACTGGGAGGCAATAGTTTGGTGCCAAGCTGAGAACATTCCCCGAATGTTAATACCATACAATCACTATGGGCGCTGAAAAAACATCAGTTGTTCGGTGGTGCGATCAAATTGTGGGCATTCACCCACCCACTGGGAGGCAACATTTTGTGCCGAAACTGAGAAAATTCGCGGTTCGCGGATGTTTATACCATACAGTCACTATGCGCTGAAAAATACAATGAGAAGGAAATAAGTCGCCGGTGTCCTATTAAATTGGGCGATTCACCCACCCTCTGGAAGGGAACTTTTGTGTCCTAAACCTAAGAACCTTGTCGCGGTTCGCGGATGTTATACCATACAGTCACCAATGCAGCTGAAAATAAAATGAAGAAATAATCTCCGGTTTGTCCGATAAATTGGTCATTCACCCACCCCCTGGAAGGCACCATCTTGTTTCACACTAATAACATTTCGCGGATGTTTATACCATACAATCACTAATGCGCTAAAAAAAAAAAATACATTTAAGTTTTCGGCTCCGATTGAAATTGGGGCATTCCCACCCACCCACCCACTGCATGGAAAGCCTTTGAAAGGCACATTTTGTGCCGGAAACTAGGGGAACTAGTAAGTACGTGAATGTAAGTCAAGTAAGTCAGTAAGTGAGCCTTTATATCCCGAGGAAATTCAGAGGCACTCGTTTATATTAGCGGTGAGAATGCTACAAAAAATAGATGTGTATGTTTGTACATACAACAGTAAATATGTAAAAGGAAAAAATGAAGATGTAAGAGTCAACTGTATTAAAACTTCATTGAAAAAAGCTTAATTGCTCACGGGGAATAAAATAATCTCTGGTATCTATTGGTTTTGAGACACTGAAGTCTCACCCCGCCCTGCCTTGGGACATCTGACTACTAAATTTAGCTCATGGAGTGTGTGTGTTGTCCCGTCCACCCGGCGTCCAGTTTGAAGGTCGGATTGCAATTTGGGGGGCATCCACCCACCCACTAGAAGACAACATTTTTGTGCCGAAACTAAGAACATTTCTGCGGATGTTTATACCATAACAAGACACTAATGCAACTGAAAAAAATATATTCCGTTTTTCGGATGTTCCTTGAAATTGGGGCATTCATCAAAATAAATTCGTCGATCTCTCCCTACGTGTTGCAATACTATTCCTCGAAATTTTCGCCAGATTTCGTTATTTTTCCCAATCTTGGAAATTTTCTTAATGGCAAGACTGCAGCTCAACTCTCACATACAGTCATCGGTTTGCCTTGAAAGATCGGGGTAGAACAGTAGAATCAGCTGTATCGTTCCGCTCCACCTCCATCCCAACCCACGACCGACCTCCTACCTCCCAATTAGATTACACACTGACATTTACCTTCAACTTCACCCGGAACTTCGGCGAATATATCTGCTTGGGTTTCTAGATAACCCACGAGTGAACAAGCAGGATATCCGATAAATTGGCAAATTACAACACCCACTGCGTGAATAGTTGCAATTTAACACTTCATAGCGGGGCCGTCTCAACTAGAGCTTCGTAGGTTGCTCCAGTTCAGGACACTTTTGAAATAATCTTCAGCCATGCCTTCCGACCGCCGAACTAGTTAGGCAAGGTTTCCGTTCCCGTGCCAAACGGGATCTATTTTTTTTCAGCCGCATGTATAGACTATGCCCGGAAACCCTCATATATAGTTACAAATGCTAAAAATAGAATGAAGAGACAGGGTAACAAAATTCATTTTCCATTGCCCCGGGTTGAGTCCTGTTGTGTTTGCTGCATGCATATACCCTGCCTGACGGACCCACAAATAAAGATATGCTTACGTACTTCGCATAATAACAAGATTTGGTTTCCCTTTGGCAGGGCAGCGGGCTACTTTTGACTCACATGCACTGGAAATGCACTGCAGCACCACTTCCGCCAAGACACCGTCGATTATGTCAATCTCCATAGCAACGGCTGTTTGTTAGCCAACTCATTCAGCCTAACGTGCTTATTCTATAATTGAAGAAGGAGGTCAGTCGGAGTGGTCTGACACCAGGTCTGATACAGTGGTTCTTCCATCACAAAATACTTGATATGAAGCAACGCACTCAATGCACTGGATGCTAAATCTACGCCAATCTACTAAATACCCCCCCCAAACGCCCAATAAAAATATGATCAGGATCTGTCATTGGTGGAAAGACTGAAGAATTTGTTGAAATTAGCAATTAGATGTTGGTTTACGTCTTATAAACAATCCTTTTCCGAAAAAATAGTTTTTCCGTTCTTCATGACCGTGGCAGAGAAAAAAAGACCTTAATGTCGTATTTCGCTGGTTGAACTGACCCTGTACTTTTTTTTTCACGAAACCTGGACCCTCACCGGGCCCAATTTTTCCTTCCTATTTTCACAACGACAAAGTGTGCTTAACTCATCGGCCCATAGGTCCTGACCCGTAGGCAACTTCCTACTAAGTAATTTTTCCCTCATACTTCGTTGAGATACTCTCAGATTAACTCGTGGGCCATCGCGTTTTAAAATCCATTAAGAATTGTCTGTTCCCAATTTCTCGATTTTTTCATAACGAATTTGCTTGATAAAGCTTCACCATGGTTCACAAGGAGTGAACGCAAAGCTTACCGCCCTCATGTGGCCTCTGCAGTCAGCGGCAATGTATCATCGAGCCGTCTATAGCCCAGGCCTGCAGTGAAGCGTATTCTTTTGATAGATCAAATCACACGGGTCCAGCCAGTAGCGGGCCTATTCGTTTTATCATTTCTAGCTGATGGTACTGATCAGCCAGTTCGTAATCTAGAAATTTTCGGAGTGAAGGGTTGCTGTCTTGACTTATCTCCTTCTCCTTTCATCTCGCAACGTACAGGAATTCTGTTGAGGTATATTGGGTAAAACCAGACGAGCTTAACCACAACAAGTGTTTACAGTAGAATTGAATAAAAAAAAATATCCCATGTCCCCTAGCAACCTAAGCAATTGATCATGAAAACTCATAGATGTAGCATAAACTCTGTCTTCTATCTCTATCTCTCTAAATCTCTATCTCATCCCATGTTTTACCCACTTTTTGACTACCCAAAACTTGACAAAATTAATACAGATAAAAACAAACGCAATCCCCGGATTGCATATCTCACATCTCATCGCATCATGACATTCAGTTTCAGAAGTCAGAACCTTCAGAAAATTATACTGCCTGGATTATGCCTGGAATAGCTGTCTAAACATGCAGTTTGTGCAATATAAGTGATCATTGGAAGCAGACGGGTCTCCAGATTCTGGTGTGTGCTTTCTTGGCCAAGTCTTCCAGGACTAAATAGGTTTAAAATCCAAGTCTTCGAGGTTTTCAGACTCTTTCAGATCCGCTGGGAGAAGATTCCATTCCGGGATATTGAATGGGTACAGCGCATGTTTTTAGCAGTCATTCTCCAATATTTTGCAAATTTTATATCATTGGCTATCATTTTCCTCCCGGGGTTTCTCGGCCGACGATGAGTGGGGGAGGGGGGGGTGAGGGAGGGGATGGGTCCCCTCCCTCCCCTCTGACTTTATGAAGCGTCATGATAGCAGGCTTCTCCGTACCTATATTCTAGATTATTCATTTTTTTCCAACATCACTGGATTTTGGGAGCCAGTTCCACTAATCTTTCTTGCTTTTCCCCTCTTCCATTTCCCGTTCTTGAGCCTTCCATTGCCCTCCGGACTGTACCGTCAATTTTGATTTTCTCTCAGGGAATAGCACTGAATAAAGCTCCCACCACATTCACACCGATGCACCCATAATTTTTTTCGCTTTTTGGCCAAATTGGGGGTTTAGCCTCCTTAGCAGCGGCGTTACCAGACTTTTTAAACTGGGGAGGGGGGCACAGAACTTTTGTGGGAGGCACAAGAATACCACCTAAAAGCGGAACGCATACCATAGGTTGGTTTGCGTGGAGCGTACAAGAAATTTTGGTTGCGCAAGCCCCCCCGATGGCCGGAAATGACATTTTCTGATTCGTTTAAGGCTGCAATGTACCACGCGGCAAATCTGGGCATTTTGTGATAACAAATTCCGTAATCGGTTGAAAAATTTAACATATTGTCAGACCTCGGTCCTTATCTCTCGCTGCCTATACTTTTTTGGCCAGAATATTCGATAAAATTTGTGCTCAACACTACTGGTCCGCCCCAGTCGCGCGAGCGCGCAATTTTGTTCTGGGTTTTTCCCCCACATCGGAAAATTTTGGACATTTGAAGATGGATTGTCGTCAATATCAAATAAATCTTGTAAACACTATACTGCACTCATCAATTTAGATAAATTGAAACCAAATGTTAAATTTCACGCATTTTTTTTCGTCCACATAAAATTGATATAATAATAAGCTAGAAAAGTATCGCTTCAAATTACATATAAGCCCCCATTCGATATTTAGTCGTGACGTCATGACAAATTCGGCCTTCCGCTTTTTCGCTGGACCTAGCAGACGACAAACCATCTTTATGCTATCTCAGCTCTACTGTCCTCCAACCAGGATATTACGTCATAGCAATTCCCTGGAGGAAACATGCGTGAAAATCGCAGCATCTAATTTCGGGCTCATACGGTTGATTATTTCAATAGCATAGCTGAATTAGGGCTTCTCACATCATGTGTTTTAGGAAAATCGTTCGTGTTTGACTAATCTCTTGGGAATTATGGAGGATGCTACATTTTGCTGTTGACACACGGCATCTGTTGATATAATTTTCCGACTTTTCAGAAAGCTTTTGACAAGTTCCTCATGGGCGTCTCTTGCCCAAGTTGGAGAGCTTGGGCATTGAGGTTATGTCCTTAATTGGATTCGTGAGTGGGCTCCCAATAGGGAAACAACGAGTTGTCATTACTGGGCGGGTCGGCTTCTTCTTGGCAAAAGTCACTAGGTGTGTTCCTCAGGGATCGTTTCTCTTGGCGTTACTCTTTCTGGCGTCATATTGACCATCTTGAAGGTTCTGTTCATTCCAGGGTTAAGAAGTTCGCAGGACACGATACAAGTTGTATAGGGAGGGGTCGGTTCGAATGATGATGCTTGCAAGTCAAAGGGGATCTGGAGGTAAACTTCCAAATGGTCTTTCGACTGGCCAAATGTTTTTCGATTGTCGACAAGATGCAAAGTTATGCATGTGGTTTTCACAATCGCAACGCTTCCTTCGAGTGGATGGCCCAAAATATCAGGAGGGTTTGATTTTCAGAAAAAGATCTTGGGGTTTGTTTTGATTCTTCTTTGAAACCTTCAGATCAGTGTGCCGAAGCTGCTAGAAGAGGTAATTGGATTCTTGCTTGTGATTAGAAGGGTCACTTCAGTTTCCTGATAATGATATGTGGTCAGGCTGTTAAGCAAACTGGTGAGACCCGCACCTTAGGTTATTCTGTACAAGTTTGTGGAATCCCTACTTTGCAAAAGGACAAAGCACCCCCTCCCGGTAATTGAAAAAATTCAAGCGTAGGGCAACTATATGATTCACTGTCTGAAAAATTATCTTACGAGGAAAAGAGATTAAGGCCGGTCTCGGTTCGAACACATGAAGCTGAGGCGAATTCGGGGGGGCTTGATCCAGGGTTTCAAAATTGTCCATGGACTCGATGGCATATCCTTCCCCTCTTCTTGGAATTTTACAATGTTTTACTGCCGAAATAGAGGGCCACGGTCTCAGCTGCGTGGCAAGCGCTTGCAAAAAATGGACAATCGTAAATATTTCTTCTGCAGAGATTGACACTGAGTGGGAATTGTTACTCCTAAAAATGTTGTTCTGTCTGTGTGGATGCGTTCAAGAACAATCTTTATTTTTCAGGAATCACGGGCGAATTATTTAGAGTTTTGGTTCATTCTCTTTCCGGGATGTTGTTGGTTCGGGTTCGTTTAGAGGATTGTCCTCCTTTGACCCTTACCACTAAACTAAAAAATAGAGACAAAGCTACTGCGTTCCAAATCGCGCGTGGTCGAGGGAGGAGGAGGAAGGACCGGGGTCAGTAATATAAACGAGGTTGACTTGTAGTGTTTCAAGGTCAGGAGAATGTTTTTGTATTTTCGGATTTAACCTCACAGATATGTATGATTAGGGGGCCAATGAGGTTGAAATTATAAAGTGTGCTGAGATGAGTGGAAAGTACGGACAGAATCCACTACTAGTACACGCGCGAAGCGCGAAAATTTTTGTTCCACTTTCTTATCGAATTGTGAGGCGAATTTGCGCAAATTCCTGCCTTTCTGTGATATTTTCCGTGGTGTTTTGCCAGATCGATTCAAACCTGGTAGTCCGAATACTGACTCCATAAATTTTTTTTCGAAAATCACAAATCTTTCATTTGGGGGGCACACGGGGGGGGGGCACAAGGTTTTCGATGGTGGCACGCGCCCCCTTCCCCCTCCCCCCATTGGCGAACGCACTGTTTCGGAAGAACACATCGTTCTGTGCAATTTGTATACTTCCAGAATCTGGCTGCGTTTTATGTATTTTCTCACTAAAATATTCCCTTTCATTATGATTGAGATTTCAATCCCGTTGACAGCAATTTCTAAAAGTTTCGCTAACTTCAGCAGCCATCAGCGCGAGACATCACTGGTCCAGAACCCCAACCTGAGTTGGGGAAATTTAGAGAAGTCATTCTGGTTGGTTTTTAGCTTCAAAACTGAGGGTGGGATTATTATACCTAGTAATAACTTGCTCTGGGCTCAGAAGGACAGGGCGTGAAGGTGTAGGTTACCGGTGCCCTTTTTGTCCAATACAACAGTAATTTTGACTAGGGTACACTCATTGGAGTTCAACTTAGGCTATGCCTAGCCTATATTATACTCGTTATAGTTATATATACTATAGTTTGTATACTCGTTATGTGTAATCTTCACACTGTTAAGCTGTAACATAGGCCAAGGCCTAGGCCAATTGCATATAGCCATGTTTACCTGGTTGTAGGAGGTTAATGTTAGGAATTAGAGGGGGGGTTAGGGTAGATTTCCAATTCCAGAATCCCAAATCTTTTCGTTTCGTACCAACACACACTAAACTGAATCCTCACTAACACCTTTGCGACGCACCTCATTGCTGTACCACCGACCATGGGCGTCGATCCGTTTCGGGAAGGTGGGGGGTTTTAAAAGTGGGGGGGACACACATCGAATGCAGATGACCATCTGAGCGAGCCGCACGCATCGTTGGCTCGAAGCCACGAAGAAATTTTTAGCTTTTCATCCCTCCCAGATCGACCGAAACGACACTTGCCAGACTCGATAAGCCACCATCTACATGTGTTATTTAGTAAGAAGACAGACAAAAAAGTTGTCATTGTGCATCTAAGATTATATACCCGCATATCACACATGGTATTTTTTATTACCTTTTTACTCTGGCCTCATTTGCCGTGGGGATCAAGGGTCCTGCCCAACGGTCCCCGTGGGATCGAAGGGAAAAGCCACAGCGACGGGACCAGTCCAATTGGGAGCAGTAATATTTGGCCGAAGTTTGCAAGTCATCATCGAAGACTACCACCGCGCGGATTTTTTGCATGTTTTCGGGCGTTTTTAATCGAAAAAGTCCGCAGAAAATTCAGGGATTTTTCACTTTGCCTTCTTCCTCCAAATTTTCCACGAAATTTTCGCCCGAATTTTTTAATCTCAGTGGAAAATTTGGGGCACGGAAGTCTGCCCCACAAGGCTTCTGACATTATTCGAGTTACAAAACGATTCGAAGCATTACTCGCATATTCACACGCCCTGGTAGACAAGACGCTTTGAAACTTTATGCACTTTTGGCCATCCGATTTAAAATTCGAGCACTCGGTAGAAACATGGGTAATCCATTCGACTTCGGCACTAGTGGGGTCCAGATCGTCACCTGGGATCCGCACCTGGATTAGTGGACTTAAAACATTTCCAACGCGATTATTGTTTCGATTCGACAATAATTGAATCAGTTTAGACTGATATCATCAGAATTATGATTATCACGGTGAACCACCGAACCCCCACTATATGCAAATGACCAGGGGCAACGGCACACGTCCACAGGTTCAGTAAATTGGGGCAGAACAACGACCAGACTCAAAAGGTTAGTGGATTTCGTTGCAGTTTATATAAAATAAAAAAAAAACGCAAAACTTATATCAGGTACTGATGCGCGCGAAAGTCGGCCACCAAATCCATACTTGAAAAAACTTTTCATTTTTACTCGCCCAAATTTCTTCCACTATTTCTCCGAATTCGGGTATGTTCGTTCGTGTTTTCACCTCAAATATCCTGCCAACCCGACCCTACCCAGTCTCGGATATTATGACTGATTTGCCCTAATTTGGTTCTGTCGCATACGTGATGATAATCTACCATCTACTATGTTGGGCATAGTGTTACGATGTCACCTAACTTGGGGTTGACAAAATGAATGAAAAATAAATGTTGCCAATAGCAATATACTGTGTATTTGCTAGGACTATTCCGATCCAAGGACGCAGTCTTTGTGCAGTCGTGACCCAACTTTTGGTTAGTTCCTCCGTACATATGTGTTTTAACACTTGACCACCTGGGACCCCCCACTAACTTGCACCAAGAGAATTGCCCCCTTGACGATTACGCCAAGCCAATGTGATAGCAGTGCAAGTTGTTTGAGCACAGCAGTGAATTAATTTGGTCCTCATGCATTCGGAGACGACGCAGAATATAAATTCGAAAGGAGAAAAGTGCTGATGAGATGGGCCTAAGGCATACGGGCCCCTTCGTTTTAGCAGAAACATGTTCTGCTTAAACGTCAGCAAAGCAGCCCCGCGGGCGAAGCGCGCGAAAAATGTTGCATGTTTTTTCGGGCGTTTGATTGAACATTCAGGCTGGTCAGCAAACATTTGTGCATTTCCTTCACTTTGCTTTGTTCTGATCCAGATTTTTCCCCGAATTATTGTAAATTTTTGCCCAAATTTTTCACCCAGAAAAATTTGTGCTCTGCAAAGGGCTACGCAATTTGGTAATTCTGAGACAGAAGTCAAAGCAGTTGGGATTTACATTAATGAATTGTGAACAAACTAGGTAGCCTAGTTACTATGTCCAGACTGGGGCGTAACTCAAATTGAATTATTGGGTGAAGGTATTTTCGCCCTGCGAAAGTAGTAAGTGCCATGTGATTCCATGTTGCAGGAAGAAAGGAAAACTAGAATCAGTCACTGAGGTCTAGATTGATGTTTTCACTCTGTAGGCAGGCAGGACGTAGACATTTATGATAGGCGAGGGTCTAACATTTATTAGGGCCCCTGTGAGAGGGTCTCAGGAGGTCAGGGTTACCGCCCCCTTTGAAAAGTTTCGGCTGTAGGTGCAAATCAGGCTCGTAAAATGTGATTTTTTTTGTGCGAAAATGGCTTACCACCAATGGCAGTAAGTTCTATTCTTTGGTTATGCCTGAATCCACCTTCCTGGGACCACTCAGTTGGGGTCTCGGGGAAAAGGCCTGGAAGTCAGACAGGTTAGCCCATTCTATAGAGAATCCAGGTTATAAATTTTCGTTTTTCCGCGTACCCGTTGCTTTCGAGGATTTTGATGAATATCACAAAATTGTTCGAATTGTTGCAACTCATGAAGGTAGAAAACACACAAGTCGAAAAGGTGCTAATTTCGCAAGTGTCATGGTATAGTCTATGATTGAAAAAAATGCTTATAAATCTGTGAAGAATTATTACATTTTGCCTGGTTTTGTTAACATAAGATAATTCATTCAAATATAGTGCATTACAATGTTAGGGCATATCTCGATGCGCTCCACATTTGTTTGCGGTCTCGTTTCGGACCCATTTGTTGAAATTGAAGTGCAAGATGTAATTGTTCAAGTTGGAGTGCATCGTCTATTGATGCCTTCAGATGGCTAGAAATGCGATGCTAAGAAGCATTTTAAAATATAGTCCCTAATAACAAAATTGCACTCAAAATTTTTGCACGGAATATCGGAGCTATCGTGCAAGGGTCTATAGTACTGACGCGAAACAACCATCAGGATACGGAAACGGAGAAGTTTTTTCATATTTCTAGGACACCGATAAAATCACAACTTCCAAACTTGACAAGATTGACAAATTTTTGACCCTCAACGATCGGCTTTCGACAAGAGGCATTCGGCAAATCTGACTTGTGGGGCCATTATCAACTTTGGCAGGTTGTATTTTTTGGGGCCTGAATGTGCCTTAATTCTTTGTTCCTCGACATGCAAACTTGCTTTTACTTCCATAATTGTGAGCAGTCTGACTCCTCAATCCGCCTCTATGCCACGCCGCTTCGTTTTATAATTCAATGGGCTTTTTATTTGATTCTACCTTTGTTCAAAAAAAAAAAAAATAGAATGATCCCACTTATGTTTCTGAGTGGGGGAGAAAACTTGCATGAAAACTTCATATCGCCAGAATATGCCTTCAAACACTATAAGAACCAACATTACAGGTCGTCGTCGGCGCAGCGAGCGAAATTTTTGGAAAATCGGGTTCGGATTAAAGGCCCCCTGTGGTCCGTTGTTGGGCTTCCGCTTATCAAATTTTTCAGCCCCACACAGCCACTTAACGGATCGTGTGTAAACGGACATTACTTCCGCTTCCATCGAGGATCACAAAGTGTGGGGGGGTGGGACATTGATTATGATGTCCCCCACTGTCGAAAAGTGTGGGGGGGACGTTGAGGATCGACGCCCATGCACCCGACACCCTGGGCACCCCACCATAGATAACCCATAGGTTATAGAGGTGAATGGTACACTGACTACAATATCTCACTGGCCCTTCGGACCGATGAGATAAAAATGTGGCCATGCAAGGCTGGCATCATATTATATTGGGTATGAAACATGTATTTATGAGCTTGTTCAATTGAATTTCCTGTTCGGTTCTATTTCCTGCTCAAAGATGATTAAGGTTCAAAAATGGGGCGGTTAGGTCCAAAAATGACCTACTGTATTTCAGGCCTCTTAGTGTGGATCAGTGGCTTCGAGTGAGCCAGCATGGGTTGAATGGAAATTTTCTATTCAGGGTTGTAACGGTTGAGGGTCTATTCCCAGATGTATATCCCAAATCGTATCTGTACCAGCTTCTAACCTCACCCTGATCCTCCTAACCCTAACCCTCAACCTAATCCCCTACCCGTAATTACGTCTATAACTAATCTCACACCATCCAGTTACACATGGGTATACGATGTCAATCGTACTGCTACATTAGCCGTGGTCAGCCATGCTGTCGTGATAGCCGATGCCACACCACCCGTCTAGAGACTCCAGCTCACAGGTTGGTCTTGCTCTGATTTGAATGATGTGGTAACTAATCTAATGGAGAATCCTTGAATTATCGCCTCCACCCCTCCCCCTATTCCCTCCCCCTTACCCCTTACCCAGTGAGGGGGTATTTAAAAAATGAGGTTTGTCTCTTCTCCGAAGTTCCAATATGAGAATAAATTCACCAGAAGTAAGTTGGAAATCTGTATCTTTGGGACTTCGGTCTTACAGTGTATCACATTCCCTATGACCATTCAGTCTTTCTATCCCTCAGAATATTCCAAAGAACATCTTCACATTTCGGCCCCGAAAAATAGTGTGTTTCTCTCTAAATTCGGAAGTTATTTTGGCAATTTTTGCTTACCTGCACGTAATAGTCTTATTTTTGTGTACTTCTCTTCCTTACTTCCTGCCTTTTTAGGAAGTCTCAAATTATTCGGGTATCATTTTGGAATCACCAACATCTTGAACAACAAGTAAGAATGGCCAAAATAAACCTTTTTACCCCCACATGTCATTTTTATACTAAAGAGTTCCATGTTTCTGAGGAAATGTGTGTAATTTGGAGAGTAAAACGTTATTTGTGACATTTAGTGTATGCCAAATTTGACCATGTTCGGCCACCTCAAGTGGAAATATTTGCGAATAACCATAAAAAATCTGAGCACCCCACCATAGGTTACTCCTCAGTGGATAGTTCTTACCACCACTATCGTTAAACCATAGCAACCGTTCGAGGGCAACTATAAACAGTATATATAGGTAAATGGTAAACTGACTACCATATCCTCATCTGGCCCCATCGGGAACCGATGAGATGATTACAAGTGGGATAGAACGAATTGTGTGTTGCTGGTACAATGTTACACGTACTAATGCAATCGATTGTCATTCGGTGTAGCTCGCACGGGGGCATTTTGTCTCGCACATGCAGTTGCTGCGGACGGCAAACTTCCTCTGGCGGATCCATTTCATCTTTCTTCACCATTCCTAATCTTATTGTATGTTCACATTCACTGACCGTTACTGACCATCACCGTTAGATAACTTTGACATTTCTACCACATTGCCAAATATTATTTGCCCAGCACACCTTATATGGACCCAGCACTACTCATTTCTAGGCCTGCATATTTGCTATATTTCCAGCACAGCTTTATGTGTACCCACCCAGCACAACTCATTTCTAGGCCTTGTAGCAGTGAACAGTGGAAACACACTTGAAACAGCCTGTGCGCCCCCATTGCTTCAATCATTCTAGCATGGATGTAAGTTTCAACACATTTCCAGCCAGCACCTACATAATAAAAAGGTGATGACAGATCTTCCCACAGAACTGCCTGTATAAGTCCCCCCCATTGCCCTATTCATTCCCCTCAGTGCGACAATAAATAATCTGCAGTGAAGCGAGTAATGTACAACCTCATAGTCCCATGCTGTGGGGAGACTAATTGGGAAATAATTGGATTTAATTGAAATTCAATTACACTATGCTAGCAAAAATATAACTCAGACAAGCCAGTGACAAGCTTCATCCACCCAACAAGGTTTTCAACTGATCGCATTTACGGTTTAGAAGTTAAGATTAAGAAGGTGGCGAACAGAACGGACGAAAACGACGGACGGCGGACGGAACGGGACGGACGGACGGGAAGGACACGATGGACCGTATAGGCTGCTCGCCCGCAGCTAATAATAGATCGTGGTATACACGGATACAGAATGTTGATTATGTGACAAAAATAGGGGTAGGTCAACTACTAAGAGACGTCAGCAGGTGCTTTGGCTTTTGCAGTGGACCCCCAGTCGTTCAAACGCGTTCTGACACGATCCGTTACTACGACGCTGTCGGAAGTACTTCGATTCATATATAAAATAGGAAGGAATATAAATTAAGGGGTTCCCCCCTGTCACTTGAAGGAAACCGCTGTGAACTCCGGGCTACAATGTTGTCGCTGGTCAATAGAAGGCTTGGAGGAAATATTAACGGGCTTATCACAAGTTAAATCGACGGATACGTTAAAATAGTTTCTTAGCCGCCCAGTACCGCAGGCAAAAAGAAGTCATAGAAAGAGTGACGTCGTACCGGGGGTCGAGAAACTGTTAGTGCCTTAGTGTCTTGTTGATATTTTTAAACGCATGCCGGAATATTAAAACCCGAGCATACTGTGCAGAATGAATTTAGTTAAGTTTCCAAGAAGGCCCGGGTTTGGGCTATTCCAAGGGTGGCAAACCATGAATCGTAAGCACTGGAGTACATAGGTACTTCAAAAATTGGTGTCAAAAAATTGTGTTTTAGAAAAAAAACGTTTGACTCTCGAACATTGTTTTAGCGTGTACTCTTCGTAAATTGAATCGATTCACTCCATTCTTCGATTCTTTTCTTACATGAGTATACGTCCAGGGGTAATATTCGTATTTTAATATTTGTTGGGCTGCAGGAAAAAACAATTTTATCAGAGCGAGGCAGCGAGCTAGCTCTGTCAACGATTTTTATAGTTTCGATTGTACGTGTCTCATGGTCTACCCTAACATCTTGACCACTTTATTATTATCTTCTCAATAAGTTATTACCATAAACTTGCGGAGTCGTTTATAGGAGACATTTTATTTTGTCATTAACTGGATAAAAGGTTCTTAAATACATGTCATATCGTAATCTTTTTGAGGTAATAATTGTTTCCTGGCAAAATTAGATTAAGGTCTATTTCAGAATTTTCCAAATCTATCTGCAGGCTACAGTAGGATTAGAATTTTAATATTAAATATAGCGAAAACTTAGACAACCTTCATATCCAACAAAAACAATGGTGCTGAAGCAGAGGATAATAAGACGAGGGACAACAACAAAAAACACAACAACCAAAACAACGATGGTAAATCTCACTTGAACGTCTTAGACCGATTAGACAAATTTTGGGTGACTCTTCGAACTTATATATCGAAGTTATTTGACAAAGGCCCTCCAACAAGTCGCCTGGGATTCTGAGCAGATTAACTCCGACCAACGTGCTCATCGTCAGTGAATAGTTAGGGATGATATATATACCGCTAAATATGAGTTATCAGATGATTCAGTCCATCTTGTTTTAAAGCTATAGACGAGCTTAAAGCAACATTTTTTGTTTCTCATTTCCATTTTTATACTAAACATTGTAGCCTCGCCTCTCTTCTTCAACTCTTCGTCGCACTATCTCTCAGTTACCCGAATCACGGAACCATAATTTTTCGTCGTTTTTTTTTCTTTCCGTCATATTAAATACTATCTCTTCAATGATATTTTCATATTAATAATACCATGGACGGTTTTTAGGCTTTAATGATAACAAGGTATTGAGAGAGCTTGGGAATTACGTTATTATAACAGGAAGATAAGTGATGTGCATATCAGTTTCATACACGAGGAACGTAATAGTCCCATATGTTGATTGACATTGTATGTTGGGCGTTTTATTCAATGAGAAGCGCAGTCCAGAGCTCTATTCCATACAGATACTTACAAATCCTAGTAGCTAAACCTTCGTAACTCCGTTGCAAACGAATCAATCGTTAGTTAGGAGGAAATAAAGTTGAGAAAAGAAAATTCGTTCGTGAGATACGAACGATTTATTATGGAATTATTAAAACTCCGTAACTTGGCTAGTCTTTTGAACGAGGCTGTTGGCTGACATTCTTGTCGACCTTGAGCAAGCAACTTTTCAAATTCCTGCTCTAAGGCAGTTACGAAGTTACTTAAGCAAGCATGCTCTCGATCATTCGTGAAGTTACGAACGATTTTAGTTCAAGATAAGAACGATCTCTTCGTAAGTCGCTTTATGAAATGGAAGATAAGAAGTTCGTAAGGTTACGAACGATTTGAAAGTTACAAAAGATAATTGTTCGTAAGTCAAGTAATCTTATCTTTCATGAAATAGAGTCAGTGATAACACAAGCTTGATCTTTCAACGGATAAAATATAAAACAATTGCACGGAATACATAACACCGACGACAGAAATTTGGCGGCTTCTTGAAGTTAGCTGTTAATTTGTGTAACTCACTTCGTAACAAATGTTGTATTACCATATCTGTTCTATAGATAGCTCACGTATAAAAGCGCGTATATTTATTTTAGGAAAGAACCGCGAAGTTAGTCAGAGCAAAGAGTGAGACTACCTCATGTACACTGTACGGAGTTCAAGGCGACAATGCTTACGCGTGCTGCCACTGCTCTCAGAGTCTTGCGACCACGCTTGCCAGGGTTCACGGTCGATTGTGCAACGACTTTGTAGGCCTATATTGCATTAATTAATCATTCCACATGTGATTGGTAGCATGCATGAAACTTGGGGAGATCACAATATAAGACAATACAATTTCTCGAAATGGTGACTGAATGTAATTGTAAAGTTTGTATACCCAACATGTACCACGATAGTTTCGGGCATATTTGAAACACATGGTATTTTTTATCATGGTGCATTCGTACCGACAAGTTTTCAATGCATCCGTCCTTGTGTTTTGATGGGCTTGTCATATGAGATGTTTTACACACACTGATAAGTATATATAAAATAGATCGAGTGTGTCTCATTGAATTAGATAATACTTCGCACAAAGAAGTTGGTTCATTGGGTATACGTCTAGTTCTCGTCTGGGGACTAGGCTCGATGTACCAGAATGAAAATTGAGAGTTTTATAGTTCCGTTCGTACCACCATGTAGGTCTTCGATTTATCCACGTTTGTCAATATAGGCTGGAGTCCACTCGAGTCTTGTTTCATCGGTGAGTGGTAGTAAACTTGGTTAATTAATTGCCCTGTGGTAGATTTTACTATCATGTTGGTTTCCTTTGGAAAAATACTTCCTTCTAGACATGGCTCCGATTTAGTTAGTTTTGCTTTCTGTATGAGAGGGGTGGCACAACCTTCTTATCTTCAGGATATCCCACTCAGGCGTTCATAACCAACCTAACAACTTTCCGGAACCCAATTCTCTATCAACTCAATAAGCGATCGTCTGTACTCTGAAGGTTGGCAGGCTGTTTAGCCCGTTGTCTTCAGGTGTGAAAAGGGCGGCGCATTAGAAAATAGAAAATTTTACATATAGCGGGAGTTTGGCATGATTAGGCAGTGATTTGACTTTTTTGACAATTTACCGAGAATTGGTTCTGTTAGCGAATCGAGAGGAGGGAGACGGGGAGGGGGGGGAGGGAGGAGTTGGGGAGAGTGGGTGTCCGCGGAGTCACCTCTGCTAGCTAGCAGAAAAACTAAAAGTTACCCTGGTATACCACAATAATGTGTTGTGTGTGGAAAGACATATGGCGGCCCCCATGAAAAAAATCGGACATATTTGTACTCTGAGGAAAAGTTGGGGAGAATGTGTTCCCTTCCCCCTTAAGAAATTCCGCCTCCCTTGTTCCTGTAATGTATGTATAGGCCTGGTGTGCATCTCCGTCTTTGATTTGGCTTTCACATAACCCTAAACACAAATGTAAGTGTAGTAATTTCCCCGTTATGGATTGTACCAGCCGTCACGGTGCTTTCGCTTGGGTATACCTCCGCTTGCACGTCCGGATGCACATTGAGTCTTCTACTTCATGGACAGCGGGATAACCTACGTCTCATTGTTCACTGTGGTTCTCGCCTATAACTCTAGGGTCAGCACATGTCAAACTAGCCCGTGGAGGCGGGTGACCCACCAACGTGCATATCCCCCAATAATGACCTTTGTGGACCTCGTTAGAGAAAACACATTGATTAGGTAATATGAACTCCAGTGACAACTACTGTTCAGTGTTTAAGACCAATTGTAGTCCACATTCTCAAAGTTTCATTTAAATACGATAAAGTTAGAAAACATCGCAAATTCATACAAGAGTTGTGCCAATTTGACCTCATGTGACCTTGTAATGACCTTCATCGTCTTTTGAGGACTACGAAAGTCCCATCCACTGAAGTCCGATCAATCCTAAGAATCTCGGGAAAAAACACGGTTTTGTCATGTTCTCGTGACCCCACCTTGTACCCACCCACCAAGTTTCGTGTGAATCGAACCAACTGTGTATTATTGTGTGAAACCTGCAAAAGTAGAAGGCAGTAGTAGATGCAGTAATGCCCACTTTCGAACTCATCCGAGACTTTACTATAAGGCGGACATGTTTATCAAGTTTAAGATCGATCAGGTAAAGTGTTAATAAAGAGTTATTGCCGCTAACGCGTAAAGCTTCCGGCGGCGGTGGTGACAGTGGCGGTAGTTACGGCGGCGGCTACACAACAAAACCATCATCCCAACGAACACTTAGAAGTTGATATTTGGAAATGGCCGGAGTAGTTGAATTTGGATGACAATCTGAAATAATGACAAGATAATACAAAGTCAATACAATTACAATAATAATAACAATATAAACAAGATCTCAAGGGACGCCGGTAACAGACGGACACCACTGCCCGCAAAATCCGGCGATCAGGCCCAACAAACTCTAAAAGCATATAGATAAAATCGACCCAGAATTGGGTCAGAAAGGAAGCAAACCGGCTATTTGGGTCAATTTTTTCACCTGATTAGGTCAAATCTAGCTCAACCCGGGTGAGACTCTGACCTGGAAATTGTTATCTTAGCCTGCTTAATACACAGATTAAGTCATCAAAATACATCTGCGGCAAATCTTGCCTGTCCATTATGACAGACAGAGGGCGACAATCATCTGACAGACGATATTCGACAATGCGAGTGCGCTGTTGTCGATTCGTTACTGGCACTGTCTATTGACCAATCAAGAGTGATATTTGCTCCACTTTGTCCTAATGAACTGAGCATGAACCCGGGGTTTCCGGTCGTGGGGGCGGGTACCGGGTTAATGTGTGTTCGCGGTTTTTTTTTATTTTTTTGGTGGTATAGCTTGTAAGGGCTTCTCCACGCGGATCAGCATACACACATAAAAACAACACAGGCCTATGGTTCAACGACTCTGGGTTGGTAGCTGCAGGCACTCTCTAGTCCGAGCTGCACCGAATAAAATACGGGTCAATTTCGGGAACTAACCTAATTTCTGGGTAATTTTTTTTTTTTATCCAAGTTGGTTCAAATTGTCCCTCGCTTCTAAACCTGCTACGGCAGCCGTGTTTTCTCGATTGGGACCAAGGCTATGGAACTCCTTGCCAGGTGATCTAATGATGTGTGACAAATTATCAACCTCCAAACGTCGTCGAAAGAACCATCTTTTCCAAAGCACTTTTGAATAAGTTGTTACGAGTTGTTATCAAGTAATGCCTTATTCTGATGATGATTTGATTCGATGACTGATTTGATGGCTGATGATTTGAGGAGTGGTGATTTATTATATTATTATTATGATTATTTTTATTATTATTATTATTATTATGATTATTATATATTATTTTTTTTATATTATGATTATTATTATATTCATCATTTTTATAGTATTTTTATTTATTATTATAGACCCTATTACTACGTTATGGGACCAAGGCTATGGTGGAATTCCTTGCCAGGGTTGATCTAATGATGTTGTGACAAAATGATCAACCCTCCAAACGTCCGTCGAAAAGAACGAAAGAAAGAAACAATCTTTCCAACGCATTTGAAGTTCGTGTACGAAGTTGTTATCAATACTGATTATGATGATGATGATCGACTCGAATGATGTTGATGATGATTGATGATGAGATGATTAGTATTATTATATTATTATTCTTATTATTATTTTTTTTTTTTTTTTTTTTTTTTTTTTTTATTATAATGTATGTTTTGTATGGTCCTTCTCTCGATCTCGATAATGGGGCATCATACATTAAAAAACAGTACTATAATACGTGATGTTTTTGTAACAAAGTTCTCTCTAATCCAAGTCTAAAGTAACTCAAGTCAATTTTTAACAAGTTCACAGTCAAAAGGCGTCAAGTCAATCACTCCCAGGGGGTCCAAGTCAAGTCAAGGTCAAGGGCCACAGGCCAACCATCAAGTCACGTCAGTCACGGCAAAGCAAAAGCAAGTCAAGTCAAGTCACAATTTTTTCTGAAGTCAAGTCAAGTCACAAATGGATATTGATTTAATGATGATGACGCGGATTCTCATGCGTTTCCCATAGCAATTGTGTCAGAAGGTTGGCCCTATGTCAATTTTTAGGGGGTACTCGGCTCTAAGCAAGTACATGTCAGTGGAGTTTGTTGTTGAAACGAGTTTTTGAAAAAAAAAAACGCCCCCAAATCTCGGAAGGCTACGTAGCGAACACCTACGAGTCAACAGAAATCTACCGAGATTACCTGGTTCGGTTAAACGCATCCGACGAGGGATAGAGTCTTGGAACTCGTCAATCAGTCGTGCAGGTCGTAAACTGAGCAAAAGCCTTGGCCACGCCGAATATCCCGACAGGCAAACGCAACAGGGATCGATTTTTCAAGAGAAGCACACCAGAGCTCTCCGAGCGATCAGCACTTTCACTGATTGTGTTCGAACGAGAGACTTAGATGACTATTATGGCCCAAACTCTTGCGTACTGCGTAAGGACTGTTCCCTCTAGGAACAGGAAAACAAGATCGGCTCCACCTCGGCCATAAGAAGCACAGCAAAGACGGACGTTACCATCCGTACAGCAAGTGCAGATAGGCTCACGACCTATCCTGTGAGGAATCCCCCACCTTAGGGACTTCGCTTATTGAAACACCGCCGCTTTGGCTCTCATTAGGCACAAAATACCCCAGAAAAGAGTGGCACATCTTCATCCTCAAACAAGCACCTGTCTCTGTCTATTTCTTTTACTTACTACTTGTAATCTGGTATAAGATTAATAATACGACTCTCATATATAATGTCTCGCAAGGGGCTTGCAAAAGCACGCGATCAGATCAGGAGCGATATATAAAATAACGGTATTATCATACAACTCTCAGGTGACGTGCGCGCTATACGTAGCCAATTTATAACCCGCAACATTACACTCTGAGGCAAATAAACAGAAAGAGTACGGTACGTAAAAGAACCTCAGAACGCCCTCTATCAATTATAGAGTGGATGCGCCCTGGGTAGGGGTCAAAGAAGGAGCGAACACCTTTGCGCCCCTCACTTCAACTGAACCCCCCCCCCTCAACGAGAACATCCAGTTTTCGCCCCTCACAACCTGGAACCCCCCCCACCCCCCAAACCTTACACTCCCACTACAGGCCGGTCAAACTACTCTCTCTAACGAAATCAATCAATCGTTGCATGTAGAATTTCAACAGTTCAAAGTTATTCAAACACATTGAGAACACACGCCTGAACGCATACTACCGTACGACACGTTCTTCAGAGCGAAACTGCAGTCTAGTAACCGAGTCTCAGCCTCACAAAAGGCTGCACAACCCACTCACAAAGTCCGATTGGTGCCCACCACAGTGGTAGGCCCCAAACCCATGAACCAGCTTCAAACCTTAAAAACAAATCCGCCCTCAACAATTGGCGCGGAGCATTAATAATGCACGAGGACAACCCCCCCCCCCCCTCCCTTCAGGCACGGAGTTGGGATTTAGACAAATAATCCCCGTCTGGCATTCAACTAAGGCCACCACGCCACGAAATACTTACTAATGGTTTTTGCCTATGGTCCTTGCCCACAAATTCGAGGGATCGGAATTTCAAGGTCCCGGGTGCCTCCCATAACAAATCAAGTAATCCTGCTCACGTTCCAGTGACAATGGCTGGTGGATGGCCCGCGCCAACCCTTCCAACACTAACGGTCAGTATGATCACATACAATGCGTGTGGTAAGGGCTGTAAGGGTAACGATCGTTTTATACAGGTGAGCGCCCTGATAGAGCGGGCGAGGGTCACAATTAAAACGTGTTTTCCAAGCTAGCTTTTTTTGCAATTATGACTCCATTTCGTGTTTCTCGAGATTTTTTCTGAAATATGTATGGACCAAGAACGAATGAGAAATTTTAAATATTCCCAAAGGATTGAGGATAACGAAATTTAGATACCATTTGATTCTGCGTCACTGATAATTTTTCGGATCTCTGAATATAAATATCGTCCTTCAACAGTGAAAAATTCAGTTCCAGTACCAAGGGACCTTTCCTGACATTAGAAGTTCGATTTTTAAAATAAACTAACAGCATTGTGATCGGAATTAATCCCTGCCAGAGTATAACAGTCGTTTGCAATACGTAAGTAGGTTGAACGATATAAGAAAAAAGTCGAGCCACAGCAAAAGTTCCATCAATAATGATTGGAAAGACCAAGTAAACTGGATCTTAGTGGATTGATCTCTAAAAGGCCTCACCCTAATTTCATCCCATTGCTACAATCTAATAGTACTTCTCTAGCCTAAAACGTTTGTTCTCATGATACCTCCAATTTTGTCTTTAGCCAATCGAGAACTAATTGAAATCACGCCCATGAAAGACTAGAACATGTGGAAGTAGAAGGCAGAAGTTAATAGATATTTTGGAAAAAAAATGTCTATTGGGGGCATAGATATTCACAATGGGTATAGATACGTCATCACAATACAAAACTATCATAATATAACGGCCGCCCCTTGTTCAGGCAAAGGCTGTTTTAAACATTTAAACTAGGGAAGGTTGAACAAAACAGCGCAACCTGAGCTTCTCAAAGAGCAGCAGGAGAAGAACGACTTTCCCCCCATTTCATTTCCCCCAAATGTGAGCGCGACTATTGACACAGTGCGTTCCTTAATAAGAAATGGTCAAATTTTTAGTGATGCAGACATGTGAATACTTTTCTTCTGTTTTTGGATCATTCATTGCCACCAGCATATAAAGCTACAAATGATTAGCAATAGAAGTTCAGGCATTAAAAAATGGAGCGAAAAGAAAAAACAAGAACGCCTGAACACACCACAAACGGGGAAATCCACCGTCAGCGTGTGTTTCACAAGGAAAAAAAAGTATTGAAGGGGTATTATTATTATTAAGAATAGATATGATACTTGACGATGATTTGAATGGAAATTTTTGAACGAGACATAGGGTCGGTGGACACCAGAGCGCAACCCAATTATTGGTCAAAATAATTGACCCCATCTTCATACAGTAGTGATGAGGCTTCACCTTCTTCGTTGCTTCCTGATATTAGAAGGGGCACGTAGTTAGATTTAGAGCATAGAGCAGCTGTGATCCCCCAAACATTATCCGATGAATTCGAATGAATCAAATTTCAGGATTTCACAACATTCAGCGACCCAACTACAATATGAAAAAAAAGTGCACGTAATAACAGAAGGTGTTATGGAAACACAGTTACATTCAAAAACCACTGTAGTGATCCAAATAAACACATATAGATCATTAACCATCATTGTGTATGTAGTTCATGATGACAACCAGGAACTGATAAGTTAGTGAGTCGATTCCGATGCTTGCTCCAGCTTACGGTATTCACATTGTTACATGTACCCCACACTGAATCGCACTGTGGGTACCGTATGTATCCAAGTGATCACTTCGCGCATTTTGTTGTAAGATGTAATAGTCAAAATTCTTTTAAGTTTCAGAGTTGAAAGCCTCTTGGAATTGGAATCCCGCTGCAAGTTTTGTGGAAAAATCATACGTGAAACCTTTTTTCTCCTACCGACCAGACCCTAAGCTACCAAAAATATTTAAGAATGATTGTGTATCTGGTTCATATAGTCAGACACAGATCACTTTGTAAGTTGTTGGTTTTCACGTAATTCAATATGGATTCAACGCCTCCACAAGTGCGAAAAGTAAATGATCATAATAGTTAATTTTCTTGTCTCCAATTTTAGCTTCACGTATTTTCCAAGTTGTTCGGTTCATTGAGCCCGGTTGCAAGGTTGCAATTTATTCGGGCGGCATTAAATAAAACCTCATGGGAGCATCCTTCTCGATTCCGTGCGGAGAATGATGAAATGAACCTATGCAGGTCACGATGGCGGCGCGCTTGGTGTGTATGTGGGTGGGTGTGTGTGTGTGTGCGTGCGTGTGGGTGTGTGCGGTGGTGTTACCCTCCTTGTGGGCACGAGCTTAGAAAAAAACGCAAGCATCGATCAAGTTCATGATATGCAGGTAGATTGCAAATATATGGAGAAGGGAACCCTATGTTTTGGTACCAGCCCCCAATCATGTCAGAGGAGCTCTAAATTGGGAATACTCGTCATTTCGGAGATGTCATTCAACTTCAAAATAAGCGTGTAGTAAGGGAAGTTTGTTAGTGGTAAGAGAATAAATAATAAATTAAATCATGTGTCAAATATAATAAGGAATTGGTAAAATTATCGCTGGTCTACATATTGGAATATATAAGAACCGTTCTCACAGCTGAAAAAAATGTATGGAAAGTTGGAAAGTATGGAAAGGGCCGTTGCTGGACAGAAATTACCATATGTAATGCTACCGTACATTCAATTTTATGGTAGCATAAATTACATTTTATGGTAGCATTATATCACAGCCAATGGAAGGAGGAATAATATGGTAGCATTAAATCGACTTTATTGTAGCATTAAATCGAATTTTTCTGGCGTTAGCATTAAATCGAATATATGCTACCATAATTAGAGATAGGCACCATATATTCGATTTAATGGATACCCATATATTCGAATTTATGGTAGCATATATTAAACGAATATATATAGAAAAAACGCAAGCATCGATCAAGTTCATGATATATGAGATGCTCACCATATATTCGAATTATATGCTACCATATCTTCGATTTATGCTACCATATATTCGATTTATGGTAGCATTTAAATAGAATATATATAGAAAAAGCAAGCATCGATCAAGTTAAGATAGAGGTAGATTGAAAATATGGAGAAGGAGGAACCCTATGTTTTTGGTACCGTCCACTTTCATTGTCAGAGGAAGCTCTAAATTGGGAATTTCGTATTTCGGAAGATGTCATTCAAATTCAATTAACGACGTGTTGTCGTAAGTGGAAGTTGTATTGGTAAGATAATAATAAAAAATCATGTGTACAAATATAATAAGGAATTGGTAAAAGTTTATCTGCTGTGGTCTACATATTGGAATGATATAGAACCGTTATCACAGCTGATAAAAGTTATGGAAAGTATGGAATGTATGGGAAAGCCGGTGGACAGAAAGACCATATGTAATGCTACCGTACATTCAATTTTATGGTAGCATAAATTACATTTTTATGGTAGATATATTCACAGCAATGGGGAAGGCAGGAATAATATGGTAGAATAAATTCGAATTTTGAGCATTAAATCGAATTTATGGTAGCATTAAATCGAATATATGCTACCATATATTCGAATAATGCTACCATATATTCGATTAATGCATTCCATATATTCGAATTTTGGTCGCATTTAAATCGAAATATGTACCCATATATTCCTGCCTTCCTATTGGCTGTGATATATGCTACCATAAAAGCATATATGCTACCATAAAATCGAAGTTATGTTACCCAGTAATCGAATTATGCTACCAGATATGCGCTGTTAATGCCTACGATAAATCGATTTAATGCTACCTTATATTCGGCCACGCAACTACCTGGAAAATATTAATCAATCACTATTGTCATTGGCTTACCGCCAACCGTAGACATGAATTTTTCCGCACAAGTTGGCATTTGCTCTCTGCTCTCGCTATATAGTTAGTGGACTACCGCCGGAGCCGCCCCGTGTGCAGTGTGAAATGCGCGTCCAACAGATAGGAGAATTTCCTAAATCATTTATTGATTAGTGATTATCACCGTCATCTTGAGCAGCAGCTGTGGCATATGCATTATGCTATGTAGGACCGTACGTACGTGTTCCGGACTCAGCGTCGGCTATATACGAACGCGTACGTAATACAATGGCATTATAGGGATACAGCATGCATTAACAATGTCATTGAGCGCGCAAACCTCGTAGCCAATTTTTTTACACAGGAATAGACTGATTATTACAAGCCAATGGGAAGCAGGAATATATGTAGGGCATTTAAATCGAATATATGCTACCAATTTTTTAATTCGAATATAGGGTAGCATAATTCCGATTCAATGTTACATAAATTCGGAATATATCGAGCATATATTCGAATATATGGAGCCTATATTCGATTTAATGCCCAGAATTCGAATATATGGTGTAGCATATATTCGATTTAATGCTGCCATAAATGCGAAGATATGGTCAGCATATATCGAATATATGGTAGATATATTCGATTTAATGTACCATAAAATTTCGATTAATTCCCTTACATTAGTCTGCTTTCCATTGGGCTGGAATATATGCTACCATAAAAATGGCAGCTATGCTACATAAAAATGGAATATATGCTACATTAAAATGGAATATATGGTTAGCAGAAATATGATATTTCTGTCCAGCAGGGCTTCCCATATACGAGAAGTTTCCGGACACGATGACCTGTGTCTTTGTCAAACTGGGGAGTAATCGATCTTGACTGTCACCGTCCTGGTCGTCGTTTGGTCATGTGACAGTATGATGGGCTGCAGTAACAGGCGGGAAATTTTTTTTTTTTGTGTTGTCGTGGCGGCCTTTGTCCCTGTGTAGTGAGATGGGGTGGCGCGGATGTTGCTGCAGCTCCCTGACCCCACAGTTGAAGCAATGGTTAATGTTTGGTCAAGGACCAAACTCCAATGATGTTGGATGTAGCGGAGGATGACATGTGTGCTACAGTAGAAGTTGCTGCTGGTCTCCTGAATTCTGTAAGACGGGTCTTGACGAGCACGCACATCCGATTCGCAACATATGCGGCCGGGGCAGTCGTCACACGTGATATGGTAACGATCCTGATTTGGTTCTTTCTAGCCTTGTCCTTGTTGGTGATGACACCAGCTGTTGGCCGTACAAATGGCGGTCACAGGAGCAGGTTGGGATTGGTGCACCCCTGCCTCAATTGGCTTCCGAACTGCCCGGAAATTTCCAGCACGTTCTTCGCCGAACCTACAACCTCCAGCCGTTCGGCAACAAATACATGAAAATAGCGAGTAGGAACTGTGTTCTCTTACGTGTATAGTGTGCATAGTGGTTGCCTTACTACACGATCAGGTAACTCTTAGAGTCGCCCTCCCCGCGTCACTTTGTTAGAAAAACGCCTGGGGGCTGGGGCATCGGGGAGTGCGGGGAAACTTAGACGAAAAAGGCGGGGCAGCCACAATTGCCAGAATTTCCGCTCCGTGAAGGAATATGTTCCCGCTATTTGAACGTAGATCGAACGAAAACCTCATATTAATCCTATACCCCGCTTCTTCGCGAGAGATTCCTGAGCGGGCAAACAATCCGTGGAGATTAATATATATACATATGTATTGTATACCCAACTCCGGAGTGGGGAACTCGATACGCCACTGTCGTTCTGGCTGTTGTCTTCGTCTCGATTTCCCCATTGTTTCGTTCCCATAAACCCTCTTCCCGAATCAATCAAAACAGCGTACATGTAGAGGGCGTATTCAAGATATTGCTAGGGTGCCGATTAAGTTTTGAATTTGCAAGGCGGGGCACACACGCGATTCGAACTAATTTCACTAGGACACACCCCACATCTACTTCCAGTCGTTCGTGAGCTGTCTACAAGCTTTATCAAGTTCTGTCACGATGGACCCAGTCTGCTATCCTACGTTTATATGGTCGCATTGTTTTGTCTCAATCAGACACTACACAGGCCGTTTTCCCGGGGGGGGGGGGGGGGGGGGGGGGGGGGGGTGGGGGGGGGGGTAAGAGGCATGCCGAACAGACCCCGCACGAAAGAGCACTTTTGCGAAAAGAGCCCACGTTTCCAGCTCTATACCGAAAGGCAGGGTATTAGGAAATATGTTTCTGAACCTGATTTTCAGAAATTAAGTTCATCACGATCAGTCTTCTTTTCAAATTACTGGTGTTCCCATGATCTCATGACGACACTGTTATGGGTTGAAATGATGGACAAGGGATAAGCCCCAAATGCAGGAGAATCGAGAAGCCTATTTGAAGAGAAAAAAAGCCCCAGTATTGGGAAGAAGACCTACCCCTCCCAACACTCGGTGGCTACGGCCTGCCTTACATTCAACAGTGTGGATTGAGAACACACTATCCTCCAGTCAGCGAGATTCACAATTAGAATACCAACCGGTAAATTAATGTGGAGAGGCTTCGGGAGGTTTTGTTGGAGGAGTGCAGACTCGGGCCTTAAGGCTTAAGTGTGTGAAAGTTATGGGTATCAGTTTTGGTGGGGGGGGGGGCGGTGACAAGGTTCTAATTTGGTGGATATAGCTTCTCCGACTATCTACTGTTAAAACGTTGGGCCAGTATTCGCAACCTCAAAAAGTTGGGCAACAATTGCCAATTATAATAATTTATTCCAATGATAAGCCATAGGCCTTAACTTGAAATTTGCCTATTGAATTATCAATTTGGGTTTACCCAAATTTTGAGGTTGCTGAACACGTGTCTGGTCTTGTCTGTCTGTCTGGTACTATGCAAACCCAACTAGTGGTTATCACTGCATAGGGGACCGCACACAAACGGCACAAGTATTGAAGAGCGGAGTGGAAGATGATGCAATAGATTTACACCATCACCAGAAAACACACAGGACTACTAATTCCTGCATAGTGAGACTAGATGGCATTCCAATCTGGAATGGTTCTGGGCCAAAATGACCACTTGAAAGACGTCGGTATTAACAAGAACATGTATATAGTTAAGTCAATTCACTGATGATGATCGTGTGCGATAGCTAGTATGTAAATCCACAAAAAATAAGGAAACCGGTAACGCCAATATGTCGTTAATGGAATTATGAAACAGCGAGAGTGCATTGCGCCTTCTCTCCTGAAGTAGGCCAGGGCAATATGTTGCAGGAGACCTGCAACACTGGTTGACCGACGGGGATCCTTGCAAACAAATCTCGGCAGCTTTGCAGCTGCTGACCATTTACAGCTTTTAAGTTCAAGCTTGTAGGATCCCAAACTGAGGAGCTCTAATCCCAACAGGGACGAACCAGAGACTGATAAAGCAAGGTCTTTCGTTTTAGTATCACTGTCATACAGATGTCTACGGAGTAGATGAGGGGATCTTGTAAGCTTTACCATCTATATTGTTTATATGTGTTGACCATGAGAGCTTTGAAGTGATGGTAACTCCAAAGATAGGGATGTTTTCTGCCACCAGTTCAAGCGAGTATCGTCAATTACATATTGGATGGTACAAACTTGCCTTCGTGTTGGTGACAAGCATGATTGCATTTTGATTGAATTCAGATCGATCTGCCAAGTCTGACTCCATTGCGAAAAATTATCCAGATCGTGCTGGAGCATGTAACTGTTATTGATGCCATTGATGGCTTGGTAGATTATGCATTCATCAGCAACATTTCTGATAGTGGCCACCTGCTATAACGGTCGGAAGAGCATTGATGATAGACTGAGATACAAAAAGCAATGGACCTAGTACTCTACCTTGTGGGACCACTGATGAGACAATTCCAATTATGACAACATGCTGGGCACGATGTTTCCAAAAATGAATTTATCCAAGTGAGAATGTGACCACTAATGCCGTAATGTTGAAGCTTACGAGCAAGTCGTTTCTGTGGAACCTTGTCAAAGCTTACGAAAAATCAGTAAAAAACAACAACTGTCTGAGCCTTGCAGTCTAGTTCTTTGCTAGATTCATTGACCAGTTAGCCAGGTGGGGTTTCACAGGAGGTAGTTTTCTAAATTCCATGTTGAACATTGTCATGAGCTGGTGAGTGTCATAGTTCATGATGTGGTGACGAACAATATGTTCCAATAATTTACATGGGATTGAAGTAATGAAACAGGCCGTAATTGTTGGGGGTCTGAGGGTTCCCCTCTTGAAAGGGGAGAGAGTAAGTAGTAGAGTAAACAACAGCAGTCTTCCAATCTGAAGGCAGATGCCAGTATTAATACGATTTCTGATAGATGTCCACTAAGAATTGGTGCAATTTGAAGCGGGAGCACATTTTCAGAATGTATGGAGAAACTCATCAGGACCACTTGCTGTGTCACTTGAAGATTATCTAAAAGTTTCTTCACACCATTCCCGGATTCAGCTGCTCAACCTTTCAATATTGCCAACTTTCTAACAGTGCTGTGGTTGCCCCCACTATAGGTGTGCGGAGCGTACAGTCAATAGTAGGTAGTTGTGATACCCCCTGATCACAAGGACGTCGACTGGCACGTCCTAGGTTCGGAATTAGCCATCAAGATACCTTGGCCGACGACCGATGTGCCGTCATTACAGAGTAATCGTCTAGAGCGGTCTGTTGGTCCTCGGGGAAACACCGTCTATAGAATAACGTGTACCAGGTTTTTGATGTCCCAGAACAGAACTTCACTATAGTGGCGCGAAGCGGGCAAAATTCGTTTTGGTTTTGGTATGCCTCAGAGCCCTGGGCATCAAAAAGTGTTATCGAACGATCCGTTACTGACAATTAAAAGATGCAAAGGCTAGTCGGCTATATGATGCACGAATATGTTGGGATAGTTTAACCTCATGTCATTGTCCATTTTTTTTCGGAGTGTGACAACTAGAGATTATTTTGGCACGCCAAACTTTCAAGGCATAGACGGTGACCAACGAACACTCCGACCTAAGAATGGAATTTGATCATTACAGGAGGCATAGGCTGGGCTTTTGTCTTGGCCGAAGGACAACCAACACCCCTATGCCTCATGTGAAACCGAACCCCTGGGCTCATTGATTCTTTCTAATCTTCCCGTGTCCTCTTATCAATGGGATTCTTTTTTTAGTTAATGCCATTGTAATGGGATCGGATCTAGGCGACCTTCCACTCTAATCCAAAACGATAGAGATCATTTTTACTCCTATGTACCCTTGTTGCCAGGTATGACTCTCTAAATCGATATGCGGCACAGTTCGTGCGGCTTCTCAGAATTTGAACCGCTAATTGACCTCGGCGTAGTATGGATATGTAGTAGTATCACCATTGCTTCCACATCGAAATTCAAATTTTCCGAAAATCGGCTCGTTTATTCCTGAAATATACTGCCTCAGCTTCTGTCTCTTCACATACGCCGCCATAGCGTTGAAACGGATGGGGGGAGGGGAGTAATTACCCACCGGAAGCCATCTGCATCCACATTATCGGCAGAATGCATTAGTATAAAAAATATGAGCAAAAGGGGGAAGTCCGGACCCCCTGGACCCAATCCCCAGGTAACAATAATGATGATCGTACGCGAATAATCCGGAAGAGAATGAAGTGAAAGTTGAAGAGACGAAAAACTACCTAAAAACATATAGCCTTAACTCACAATGTACTCATATTATGGGTGAGTAAAATGGTTGATGAAGGAATCCAAGGATATAATAGGTAAAAATTTCAGCGTGAAAGGTAAACTGAAGGGAATTGTAATATTAACAAACTGGAAATGGTTATTTGTTCGCAAAGCCTATCGTCGATTAACCAATGTGACAAGCCCTTCTTCAACAGCTTGGCTTGCCTACACTTCAGGAGAGAAGGCGGGATTGACGGCAGCAAGCTTTTCTACAATATCAGTTAACAAGCTGGCTGGCTCTCCAGTACGGACTTGTCGAGTTTACTAATCATCACTCAAGATCTTCACTAGCCAATGACTCTAGTTATAGACACGTTCGTGTTACACAGATGCTTTCAAGTGGTCATTTTGGGCAAGAACAATTCCTAATTGGAACAAATGTGCTTTCAAGCCATCCAAAGAACACAAATCCACAGTCCTCTCTGACATTGATAGAGATGGTTCATCATCAGGTCTTTAGGCTTGTGCATGTTGCATGTTGCCCCCTATGTAGTGATAACCACTAGTTGTTGTTTGCATAGTAGACGACAAGACCAGAATGTTGAAAACAAGCCTACGAGCTTAATTGGTGTTCATGGAGGCTAGGCTGAAGAAGAAAGTGTGAGTATAGGGCCGGCGTCACACACTATAACGATAATCGTGTTCGTGCACGATCCGATATGATTGGGGCAGGCACCGATTAATACCGGCCTAGTAATATGACGGGCCTGTGGAACACCCTGCCACATGGATGGAGGACTTGATTCGCTATTTGCCAAACCATTCCAATGTTGGAAAAAAAGCCCTTCCCGGCGATTTTGAAATCATATATTCCTATTTTCGTTGAGCCTCAAAGACTTTATCGTTACGACTCTGACCATTTTTCGATATGACGTCTCATTTAGGAATGAGGGTTTTTTTATCGAACACTTTCGATCTTGAGAAGGTATTGTGATAATGTATACAAGTATTCATGACAATTGTTACCACACAGACCCTCTCCTTCTGGTTCAGCATGAAATCTAAAAAGATCGTGTAGCAGAACGATAGCCCCCCCCCCCCACTCGTTATAGTGTGGACCGGCCCTTTACGCATGTGATGCAGAAAGAATGACAAGCTATATACAAGAAGTCTTTGTTCTCTAATCTAGTAGCTGATTACATAGAGTGAGATAATGGATTCTTGGGAAGTCAGAGTGACTCCAATGTAAAGGTTGATAAAATTGTTATATGAAAAAAACGCTACACATCTCTTAGCATTTTTCCCCATCCTCAGATGGATGCGCCGTGGAGCGCACCCGGCACACGCCCTCTTTTTTCAATTCCCAAAAATTTCTCGACCACCGACTCTTTTTTTGCCTCACATGGCAAAATCCATCCTGCACTGAAGGCCTGGTGAACTTGAATACCACATGTGAAACAAATGAGAATGTCGGAGTTTTCGGTTCTACTGGCGGGTTGGGTTTGAAATAATTTCATTTTCTCTCAGAATCCTACGATATCGATAATTTTTTTTGGCATAATATTGAATTCAGCCATTATTGGTGCTAAATATACTTCCAAACATTTAGTTGGTGGTCTACAGCAAAGAGACATATGTTTATGCCCAAATTCCACTGACATCCACAAGTCCATTGGTGAAGTACACTGCAGCAATTTACGGCTCCTACAATCTGGCGCTCTCACTCAGCCACTCTTTTGGTCCAGATTCTAGTTTGCATGACACTATTTAGTTCCTTTATTTAGGGGGGGGGGGGGGAATCTGACCGAGAAATTAGTTTAAGTAGTCAATACGGTTCGTTACATTTCCAGCAGGTATTTCGAAGGAGGCCCACTACAAGGTGGTCAAATGTCAGGCATGTGGTTAACCCCTGGAGAGGGGGCCAGAAGTCAGTATCTTCCCTGCATATTTGAAATGATATCCGAATTGTCCGATCAGCTGCCGGAAGGGAAAATGCATCAGCCCTGTCCGATACCCGTGGAACTGGCGCCGTTTTGTTGAATCGTATAGCTCAACACCTCTCGCTCAAATCTCAACATCTTTGACTCCATCGAAGCTAAGACAGTTTATCATAGGCAAACGAACTAGCGCCACTATTCCTTTTGGGGCCCGGTCATAGGGTAGGAGGATGAAGTTTTTTCAGCAGTTCATTGAGTCACTGTGTGGGTGCTTCTGATGATGCCGAACATTTCATAATCTTGCAGTTATTGCCCTATTTTCCGCTTAGTTTAAGATTTTTTTTCTTTATTTGTTGGACCTATAGTTAGAATTGATAAAAGTACTAAAGTAATGATGATATTACACTTACAAATGTAAACATATATTGAATTCGTGATTCTTCCCTCCGACATGTGCACGCAAGCTGAAATCAAAACAATTTCGCACGCCGCACAGACGATATCGGGTAAGCTACTATCTGGCTATGGTCCAATTCTGCGATGTGACAAACGGGACTGTTTTGATATGCATATAAGTGTTAATTCCAAGTATTGTAGTAATTGACCACTCAGTTCCTTTTTCAAAAGGACATAGACGATTGAGTACCCGCACAGATTTATATCGATGTGTCAAACCTTTTCGAAGCGGGCCCCGTCACTTTGCGGATGACAGAACAAGTCTGTCCTGAATTCCAATGCAATAATTGAATTATATAAGCTACAATGCATGCATGCACGGAAAATAACTGCGCGTATTTTTTTTAACATTCGATGGTAGGGTGTTCGGGCAGCCAGTAAACCAAAAAAAAATCGTATACGTGTGCCTATTTTTAACAATTTTGACCGGTTTCTGCCCAAATCTTCCTGTCTGAAATTTTAACCTAGGCCTATTTTCGGGCCAGTCTCGCTCTGCCTCTCGCCTCTGTCGCTCCCCCCCCCGCCTCTCAGATGGGAACAATCGCGATAACGAAGCAACTAGAGCGTTTGTGTGTCATCAGAACCGAAACCAAATAGCGTTATCAGGATGGACATTAATCTTTAGGTGAATCTGGAAAAAGGTCTCATACTTCACAGCGACTATCCCTTTCACTGACCATTGAATGATGTAAATTAATGTAGCATTAATAACTGTAGCGTTCTACCAAAATTTCGGGGTTATATGACCGTTCAACGCTGACCACCAGCGAGTCCAGCCTCAGAACAACTTCACCAAAGTAGGTAATGGGTCAAATGTCTCATCGGAATATGTATTAGCGTACGACGCGTTTGCAGGCGGAATCGGAATGCATTTTTTCTAGCTAAAGGCAACAGGAAGGGTTATTAAATGTGAGAGCTACGAAAGAGGATATAAGAAGGTACGGGGCGGGAATGGAACAAAATATAAGGGAGGAGGGAGAAGAAAATAAGCGAGCTGAAGGTAGTTTTAGACTTGGAAAGCGCAAAAGAAGAGGGCGGCGGACGAAGTGAACACAGTGCAGCGTAAATGAAGAGCTACCTCATGCAAGTACCGTATTGATGGTAGAGCAAATTTTCGTTGATTCGATTGCTTTTAACGAAGAAAGAACGGAGAAGGAAGGAAAAAAAAAAAAAAAAAAAAAAGGGGGAATGCAGGAGAGCATCGGGAACGGAAGGCAGTAGAAACTCTGAACGGCGGAAGGGAACGGTTGAAAATTTTTTGAATGTCTGGATAGTAGAAAAGGATAGCGGAAAAGGAACGGTTGAGGAATTGAACTTCTACGTCTTTCACTGGTGTCTCAATAATAGAACATGAAAGTTCTAGAGAAAAAAACACGATTAGCGACAAAGTGCACGTGGTAGCAGGGAAAGTCGGCAGGTGGGGGGCTTTTGGGGTTATAAGCCCTCATCTCATATTTTCTATCTTTGAATGCGTACGTAACAGAGGTAGGAGGGGTACCCCCCCTCAGTCCATATATACTTTGTGGGGGAGGGAGCCGACCAGCAGTGCGGCGTGGAGCGAGTGGGGCTTTCAATGTAAGAAGACACTAAAATTGTGTGGGGTTGCCATGGGTGGTAAAGAGTAGCGCCAATAATACCCCAGAAGGGATGGAGGGGGGAAACGTCTCTGGGCGAGAGGGCAGCAGATCGTCAAGGAAACGACGGACCTCACCATACCCCTTGACATTGACCAACTGTCAGCATTTTTGAGCCATTCATATCCCTTTCCCAAAACTCCATGCACAAATGGCTCCCGTGAGGGCCAAAAATTTTAGGGCTCTCATTGGCATGATTGGGGTGTGCTCATTCACCTGTTCACCGGATATTTCATCCGGGTTTCCCGGTAAAATATGTACAGGCTTCCCCAACGCATCTAGCACCACCAGCCAGGTGTGGTAATGATCATATCTATTCCTACTGACTACGCCATTGTTCATGTAGCGCTGTAGCGGTGACTGTAATTAGACTAGCTGTATTGTCTAAGGTAGGGAGATGTGGAGGAGGTAGGATTGCATAAATACGGGGTACGGCATGGATATAAAACATCGCAAGCAAGTTTGGTGAGCCTCGGGAAAATGATCTGTCAGAAGAGAATTCAAACTGAGCATCAGAGGGGGGAACGGCCCTAAATATCTGGCAACTCATTAAATTTAAGACGATTGCTTGCTCCATGAGGAATATAGTTCAAAATAATGTACCGTACATATATAATCTAACTAACTACCGTAACTAACCGAAAATATTTTTGGTAATTTCAGCTAGAATTAGTTGTTTAGGCATTTAACGCAGGTCTAAGTGATTTACCTAAGTAAATAATCCAATGGGAGAAGATAACAGGGATTTGGAATATAGGGACAATGGATACAATGGTAGCAATTGCACTTTGCAACCAGAGTTAAAAAACGACCAAGACTCCAAGAGATTACACACATGCATTCTTAACCAACGGGGCGAGCGCGTTTTCCTTCTTTCCTCAGAATTATTTGAGTTTCGCCTTCCATTCCCAAATACCTGAATCCTCACATATTCATATGTAGAGCCGAAATACGAAAATACGTTCCACCTCGCTGCTTTAGCATTGTCTTTTGTCAAAACCCTAAATAATTTCGATTCATTTTCACTCCCAAAATAGTAATTTCTATACAAACGGATGGACAGTGAAAAGAGGCATATCACTTTCAACTAGACAGTGTAGGCGGGTAAACGCCCACGTGTATATCACCGCTTTTGAGCAATCATTGGAAGAAGTTCTAACACCCCATTAAAGACCCACCATTTTGGTCAGGAACCAAGGATAAACTGCATCCACCACGTGTTGTAATTCATAGAAGTTTATTGGCACATGGACGTATGCAAAGTGACCACGATGGATTTGCATTTACGTCTAATTTTATGAGGAACGAATTGTAGCCCCAATCCACCAAGTTTTGTTCAAATCTTGCAAAGTTAGGAAAATCGCATAAACTTCGAAATTTGACCTCTGAGACCTTGAAATGACCTCCCATTCGTCGGGCTCACATAGTCCCTACCACACCAAGTTTCGTTCAAAAATGACAAAGTTTGGAAAATCGAAAAACAAAAAAAAATTTCCACATATTGACCTCTGATGACCTTGAAATGACCTCCACATTCGTTCGGGATTAAACTATTAGTCCTACCACCAGTTTCGTTCAAATCTGACAAACGGTTGGAAATCGCAAGAATTTAACAAATTTGACTCGTGACCTTGAAATGACCTCCACATTTCTCGGGCATCAACGATAGTACCTACCAACCAAGTTTCATTCGAATCCTACTAACTAGGCCCCCCAGATGCAGTGATGCCCATTTCGAACTCATCCGAGATTTGACTAGGCAACATGGTTAACCAAAGTTGCAGATTAATCGGATGGAGCGTTAAAGGATTATTGCGCTAACGCCTAAAGTATCGGGCGGTGGGCGGGCGGAGCGGGGACGGGCGGCGGCTACAACCCAAAACCATAATATCCCGACACTTCCAGTGTTGACGACGGGGATTATAATACATTAAAAAACTTTGGACTGTTTTCTGACAAACAGAGTAGGTGTACGAAATTATGACTGCATGTCCATATAATTTCATTACACTATACATTGAACATTCATAGGCGTTTTTTTTTAAGCAATGAAGAGTATTATTCGTCGGTGATGGGGTAAATGGTTTAGTAACATACACACCTAAATGCGGCAATAGGCGTGGACTAACGATTGAACGATTTTTCGCATATGATTGGACTGTGGGTATCGTCAGTGCACTTCAATTAGAGTTTGGAAGATCAAAATAATTCGGGCATAATGGTTGTATGCTTTTGCGGTCAATCGTATGAGTAGATCGCATATATAAACTGCAGTTACTCTCGAAACTGTGACGTACTGTAAGGAAGGTAGGGCCTATTCATGAAGTATTTCGGTATAATGGGGTTGGTATGCTTCTAAGTAAAATTTGGTTTAATTAACTATACAACTGAATGCGTCAATAGACGTGAGGTCAAAGGCATTGCCAGTAAAAATATAAAATGTCATATGATTGGGCATTGAAACTCATGCAATCAAAGTTGTTTCATCATGTTCATTGCATGTTTGGTTATAAATTACGATTTTTTGGAGAATGATAAAATTTATCACTGCTAAAGCCGCGGTGTTCCAATGCACGCGGGTGGGCGGGCGGCGGGCGTCTAAAAGCCTAAAATCGCTCATCGTTATTTTCAACTGAGCCGTCTACATGCAGGCGGGCGGGCGGGCGGGCGTGCGAGCGGGGCTTTTTTCTCGATGTCGGTCCTGTACGATTTTTTTTTTCCCGCCGCCGCGTGTCCGCGTGGTATTTCGCCAATCAGCAATTCCCGGGGATTTCCCGGCTTGAAGCCGGGGATAATGGAGAGTAGTAGAGGACAAGTTTAGGTTCAAATAATTGTCCAAACAACATTCATAACCGTTTCGACACTAGGGATGAGATTTTTTTATACAGATTGTGTCTATATTCACGGCCAGACACCTATTGGAACACAGATTTACCGTTTATTAAACCGATGTATGTCAAAGATAGTTGCTAATTTAAATTCCAAAAATTCGGTCAAATGTGAAGTGTTAATGGTGGGCCGTAATCGTTGAATTCAGAACAATGGTTTTCAGAAAATTGAAAACACCGGTGTTAGGTTTGACCACAGTATGCGTCCGGTGTTGACAACAACGACAACAAACAACAACAAACGACAACACGGACAACGACAACAACGACAACGACAACAACGAACAACGACAACAACGACTGACAACGACAACGACAACGACAACAACAATCTAATAAACAATAATAATACTAACAATATTATAATATAGGCGACATCGTTCGTATTAGCGCATAGTACACACTAATAGTGAGAAGAGGTGCGTGACTCGAGAAAACGCCCGCCCGCCCGCCCCGCGGCATGGAACGGTCTTCCAAACGCCGCCCCGCCCGCCGCCCGCCCGACCGCCCGACCGCTGAATGGAAACGCGGCTTTAAGTTGGCAATTTTTCAAATTGGAACATTCGATGACGTCATATCACCAATTCAATTTTGGAAGGTTAGAAAATGCTAAATATGTATCTCCCCTTATAATTGGGGTAGATATGACATCAAAAAAGGTTCCAGTTTGCCCAAATCAGCAAATTATATAAATTTGAGGAAGCCATAATCTTCCTAACCGAACATGCTGTAAACCCGGAACAGAGTGATTTTGAATAATTTTTATTCTCTTTAACGTTATAACAACAGAAAAGAGTATTAATTTGGCTGGAATTTTACTTTAACTGATGAACACATTAGAATTGCTAGCCCACCCGGGAACTATTTAGTGTTTCATCAGTCATCACCGAGCATTGCACTCCAATTAATTTTTCAGGGTGCTTAAATAATATCGCGTATACTCTTGATACTGTAACGTAACTGCAGGGGATTTAAGTATTCTGCATTTGAGTATGATGGGGTGGGTGTGTTTCCTGAGTGTAATTGGTTTAATCATTATACGATTTATTGAATATGTCGATGGGCAGAGGCACATAGTAAGCGACTGAACAATTTATAACAAATGTTGGCCGGCCCGTACAATTCCAAGGGCAGTCATTGCACTTCAATTAGCGAGTTTCATAAGCCTGAACAAAATACAGCGAGTACATCGGTTTAATTTATTTGACAACGCCAGAACTGGGAAATACGTTGGACATCTAGGCCTATCGAGGCCTGTGCTGAAATATGCCAAATTTGTTATTGTTCTGAGTTTCGCTGCTGTACTGCTCGATGAATGCAGCATTATGAATGGGATAACTATTTTTCGTTCGTCTCCATATATTGCGAGTGCTTCAGACAGTGACAGTATGAGTGAAATGTCGAGCATGCTACAAAGGTTCTTGATGTTTCTTTTCACGATTTCTACATATTTCCACTGTTTCGCCCACTTTGTGCTCGGATTGTCGTGCTAGTAGATAGATGATTGTGGATATGGCCCATAGGCCGCGATCTTGACAGTCATATAGCCTCCGTGAATTGACCATTTTGTAGAAGAATTGAGCCTGTGGTGCATCAACATTGAGCTAGAATACTACTAGATTAATAGAAAGTGACTAAGACGATCTCGACTTCCAGGAAATGAGTTGGACATTTTAGAATCCCTTGAATATAGCGATCCCTATTCCGTACTTAGTGAAAACTTGCCAATTTTAGTTGTTGAAATCAGCATTTCATTGAGCAATGAAATATAGCGAATGTATCGGGATGTTTGTTTCAACATTAACTCATCGACGTTACATGAATGTCATGCCGCGCTTATCTGCTCATGAAGCTGCACAACGTCCCAATTTTCCCCCTCTATTCACAGCACATGCATTATATGTAGACCTTTAATCACGCCGATGTAGACCATGACAAAATGGCGGGAATCGGCACAGTAGTCTCTGTATTTCTAATGACAATTTTCACAGTCGGAGTTCCAGTAACCTGATGACGTTAGGCGTGTACCTCCAGAAGGCTCGCAAGTACAGTACCTACGTGTTCATCTCATCCATGGCCATTGCGGACCTGGCCACCTGCGTCGCCATACCATTTATGATTTGGATGATACTCTAATTGAGGAGGGTGTACTCAATGAGAACCTTTGCAAAAGCATCTACGCTGGACTCACTGCGTTCTTGACTCTGTCTTTGGTTAATACCGCCGTGGTTGCGATCGACCGCTACCTGGCCGTATGCCGCCCTTTTCGCGAGCGTCTCTCAGTAACCGCTGCACTTGTGGTATCGTGCAGTCTCAGCAGCGTAACGATCTCTTCGCATCGATTCCTAGTTTCTTCTTTCGAAGGCGAGTTGTCGCCCCCTACATTATCTCTTAGTGGGGGGGGAGAAAGCGTGACATCGACGCATGTCATCCTACAGATACGGAAGAGAATGTTTAACGCCGTCATGTTGACGTCAGTGCTTTTAACAATAATATGTTATACTCTTCCTTGGCGACCATCCGTCAGAATAGAGGTACCGACTGGGGAACGGTGTTAGTCGCACAGATCCTGGTCATCATCCTGGATACCAGCACGCAGACAATTAGGCCCCAGTCACTTTCCGACGCCGCGTTCCCGGACACGCGCACTCTGACTTGGGGATGGGGACACCCTTATGAAAGATCAGGAACTTGCCATCCTGCATCCAGATGACAATGTTGATGATGGCATGGATCCCGCAAAATCTCAATCAATGGAGGGCAATGACCCTAAAAAGAAAGAGCGAACGAGTGTCCTACAGAAATTATAACCAACAATCTTGTCGGTTCCAGTGGTGATTGTGAGGGTGTAGACCGTGCAAGGATTGAGATCAGACACGAGGAACGACAGAAAGATGACGGAAAGAACCGATCGAAACAAAACGGGAACATGATCAGGTCGGTGTCGTTCGCAGTCTACAGACAAACGAGCCGAATACGTTCTAAGGCATCGAGACGCAGAAATCTGCCTCCCGTAGCTCAATAGCATCGGTAAACGAATCCATAGAGCGGCGACTAACGATGATGTTGTTCATGACTACCCTCGTATCGACAATGACGCTAATCCCACTGTTTCGCCCTTTTCATTTCACGCTGTTTTCTGAGACGATTCGCTGCTCAGTGGGATCAAGGCCACAAATCTGCCATTGTTCATATTTCTGTTCACGTCATCCAGCATTTCCCTCTTCTGAACTGCTGTGTTAATCCGTTCATTTACGGTGTGATGGATATGAAGTTCAGGGAAGAGTGTAAGGATACTTTCGAACGGCTGAAAGCTGTTATAAAATGTCATAGGTTTGTCTTTGTGATAATTTATTAGCAATGCTAGATACAATAGTTGGTATGCAGCGTTCACTACACTAAGATAGAGGTGTATAATTTGTATAATGTGTATATTTCTGTAATACAATACGCTGGAACGCTGGATTTGAAGTAGAAAGACGTTTCTTATTGTCAAGAGAGGAATGATACTCTAACATCATTCCCTGTTGTCATTTGTTTCCGAGGAAGCGTCTTCCATTTTACTCGAGTGCGTGCATATATGAAAAAGCCTTGTTCTGATTATTCCATACCGTTTCATTCATATGCGGTATATACATTCATAATTGTGAGCGCAAATGAAATATGTAACGCATTCTTCAACGACCGTTCTTTCTCAGCGAGATTTAATTGAACCCCTATTTCGAAGGTTGGATCATGAAAAATAAGATGAGCAGATTAGGTTATCATCTATAGTGTCTACGTTGTAGTAATACTACTGGGGATTTTTTCTCCCCATTACCCAATGTTTGTTCGCCTTTGTTTAAACCTGTTATGCTAACATATACGTGATTGCAGTCAATCAGCACCGTGTGAATTGCATCTTAATATTACCATTGGAAGGGGGAATCAAGTATCGTCGTATTACTCAACAAAGTGGAGTCTGTGAGTGGTAATCCTCAATATCGTTTAAAATACGATTACAACAAAAAATCACGGATGGAGTGGGCGGGGAGGAGGACAGACTTGTTCTTCTGGTTTTTTCTGTCAAATTAATGACAGTAGCCTATTCAATATCAAACGTGCGGTAAGATGTCGTTCCATCTTGAGCAATTAGAACATGTGTCGATTAGAAAGCATTGCACCTTACGGATACACTTTAAATTAATGTTAAAAGAAACCAGAGTTGGGTCAGGGTAGAACCAGACTAAATAAAATCTCGACTCAAACCAAGTAAACTTTACTTTGAATTAAGCGAATTGTATTTGTAACGTGAAGCAAAGTCTTGTCAACGTCACTTGAGGAGTATTATGAAGTTATATCCTTTCCACGATCACCGTCAGCGTCCCATTGATCGTCACCTTGCATCGTTTTCCCCCACATTGAATATTCCCTTCAAAGGGAGCACACAACTGCATGTGTCAATACTCAACCTTGCAGTAGCCTGACAAGCTTGACAATTGAAGCCCCGATTTTTTATAATCATACTAATACTAATACTCATACTAATACTATACTAATACTAATTAATAATACTAATACTAATACTAATAATAATAATAATACTAATGACTAATAATAATTATTATTATTATTATATTATTATTATATCTTATTATATATTATTATTATTATATATTTTATATTATATTATATTATTATTATTATGATTATTATTAAGTATATTATCTTATCAAGAACGTCGTATTGATAAGGAATCTGGGACCCAGTTGCATTTGGAAGTTGTGTGGAGTGTGAATCCACGCGTCAAAAATTTGGGTATGGTCATCGTTACGGGTTGTGAATTACATCACCACCTTGATTACACTGGACTGGTTACTATACAGAGTTGGGCACGGATGCCGCTATTAAGGACAACTGCAGGATGATTATTACAGGCGCGTTTTGAAGCTGGCTTTAAAAAACTGAATGCGTCCAAGTCCAAACGGGAAGTTCATAGGACTTTCCGTTACGAGTATAGTATTAGTTTCATGGTGTATTGTGAAGCATTGTGTATTGCGCAAGATCGACATACATCCCATCATGTAATAATTAAATGATGTCATAACTTGCACAACCCTGCGAACATTCTTGTTTTCTATTGGAAATTCAATAAATATCACTTCGACAAGGCATTTATTCTAGGGGAGAGGATTGTGTAGTGGGTTGGTAGGGCTAATGGTTACTTTGGTGAGAGAAAGACAGCAGAACTTTATTAAATGTTGATTTATTCAACGAAATGAAAAACACATCAATAACATAATTTCCTGTGTTGTCCATGTGTGCGTCATGCGTTATTGCGCAATTGGGATTCTCCTCAATTTCTCGCCTGAATTCCAAATTTTTGAAAGGCCATAACTCCACATAGCATCGTATGAATGGGGTTTGGACCTATGGATACAGTTTTTTCATCTTCCACAATCACAACATCTGTTGTATCCAAGCCTGCCAGTTGTCCTTTAAGACTAGTTCTCCATGGTAGTCGTTTCAAAAAACCCCTATAATCCCCCTCCCCTATTAGACTTGGTCTAGAGCCGCGCCTGCTGGCTTCAAGTACAAGTGCAACTGCTGCAAATATGTGGCCTGATTGGTCACAGTTCCTATGAGTCCAACAGCTCCGTAAACATGTGCATTCGGTCAATTACAACCAAATGTCAGATTGCGTATAAGCATAATGCCAAACGACATGCCACATGATTCTTCTATCGCGTAAACCCATGTGATATCATATTATATTATTTCTATATAACACTTCACATTAATGAGGAATTTGCAGACCAAGATTTTTATATTTTAAGGCTGGGGCCATGCAGTATAGACACTCGTGATTGCCCGTTTCCGGCCATCTGGAGTTCGTGACGTCAACAATTTTCGTGGGCGCCTCCTCGCCAACCTATGGTGGCGCTCCGCTATATAGTAATCCCTCGTTATCCCCTCCCTATTTTTCCCCCCAAACACAATTCCCCCTCTCCCCAAAATGAGACTCTAGAGCGGCGCCTTGATTGTATTCTGGACAATATAAATCATGATTTTGAAGCAATGGTGTAGGGGTGCTATATTGCACAAATTTCCAAGCTTGGCATGCATTGGTGTGCACAATGGGAGGCACCCCACCCCCCTCCGGCCACTTCTGCAGTCTGTGTAGTCCAGGTTTTATTAGCGATTAGTACAATCTAGTAGTATCAGAAGTAGTATAGTAGTAGTAGTCGTAGTAGTAGGATGAGTAGAGTAGTAGTAGTAAGTAGTAGTAATAGTAGTATTATCTCGTCTATCCAACCATGCTCATGATTACCTCCGCCTCGTATCACGATCTTGTGCAACGTTTATTGCTTCCTCCTCAAAAACTTTTTTTTTTTTTTCTTTTTGATGTGATGCTACTTGCTATTTCCGAACAAGGTCACCACGGGAGTCTCCCCATTGGCTTAGCAGGTATGTCTCAATTCTTCCTTATCTTCGCTGAAGCTTCTACTATATCATGAGTCTTGCAACGTGACCGAAAAGGCTCAATCTCTTACAGTCCCTATGTGCTACTATGGATATGATCAAGGGATTTAGTCACATTAAAGAGTTCGTTGCACTCCAATTTTTATTGCTCCACGGATGTTAGAACATTGCGAATTAGTTTTCTCTGCCAGTTAGCATAACGGCAAATATTTGGCATGGTGGTGGGGGGGGGGGGGGTGAGGTCGGAACCCAAAGGAAGTGCGCTCTCATGATGGCCTCACCCTCCCTACTGGCGAATAAGTACAAATTCAGGGCCCCTGGTGACACATGCTGCTGCAAATATGTCAATAACAGCTGCAAAACCTCCACTGAACTGCAAAAGCTCATTTTTGGTGTTACAACATGTTATGATCACTTGGTCATGGGGGAGGGGGTTCTGATCCCCCGGGGTAGCCACTGTCTCTGAAAGTGTCTATTTTGTGATCAAGTTCTCTGTTTTGTACCTCACGGTCAGGCGCGTACCGAGAGAATTTGTCTTGGGGTTTGAAGGTCGGACCCAAGGGAAGTGCGCCCTGACAAATGGTCTCACCCTCCCTATTGGCAATAATTACAATTTATGGGCCTCCAGCAGGGCCGTAGCCGTCGGCAAATTTTTGGTCTGTCGGCAAAAAAGAGAAAGAGGAAAGAAAAGAAGAGGAAAAGAGGAGAGGAGGAAAAGAGGAGAGGAGGAAAAGAGGAGAGGAGGAAAAGAGGAAAGAGGGGAAGGGAAAGGAAAAGGAAGTAAGGGAGTGACAGTGGAACAGGGATTGAAGAGGAATAGAAAGAAACAACGGAAGCCAGACTTTATTATCCGGCCTCTTTCGGACTTTTGGCTCTTCATCCTTAATTGGGCCCATTCAGCGTCCGGCAAGAGAATGCACGACGCCGGCAACATATATTGGACGGCCCGTAGCCGTCGTTTAATGGATGAGTGACGAGTCTGTCGGCAATTCGGCAAAAGGGGGAATAAAGGCTTAGCGTTCGACATTTTATTTTCCACGAGACTGACAGTTCTTTGAAAGTTTTGTTTCTGGTCCTATATCCAGAGGATTACATAAAGGGAAAAATTCAGCATTTGATGAAAAACAATTAAGAAAGAATTTCTCAGATGAAACAAGTAACAGTCGGCTTTAGGCGGGGAATCATGCGAGCGGCAGAGCTGGAGTACAAGGCGAGAGATAGAGGGCACCCCCCAGTTTTTTTTAGAATAAAAATTTGGGCAGAACACTACCAAACTTTGAGCACAGGATAAGTTAAAATCTGCTTAGAGATACCCTAATGCCTAAGTGGAAAGAAGAAGTACTAAATAGCCGAAACTTGCCAATCAGTTGCACATTGAAGTGTTAAATTTTTGCGCGCTTCGCGCGCAGTGTATATTGGTGGTCTGCTTCATATACTTACGACTGCAGTAAAAATGGAGCATTGTTTAGGCAGTTAGGAAATCGGCAAAAAACTTTTGCGTTTCCATTTTGAAAGGGTCCCGCTTACGTGTGAGCGGGTCGAGTAATTACTGAACGCCCAATTCGCTGAAAATATTGCACCAGATTGCCTCTAGGACGTTTCAATATTCCAAATTTTCCAAGGGGAGGGGACCCCCTCCCCGTAGACCCCTCCCCCCATATCATTGTCACGATTGCCGAATTCGTCGGCAAAACATAATCTATCCACAAAAACACCCTCTCCCCAATCATAAACCCTTCGCTACGCCCCTGGCCCCCAGTCAGCATTTGTGTTTTTTTTGTGTTAAGAATTAATTGATCACTTGGTTCATGAAGGGGGTTCGCCCGACCCCACGCCTTGGTTGCGCCACTGTCCCAGTAACACAATTGAAGGAGATACTCGTAGGGCATCAGAATCGGGGAAACTCCAGCTAGACAGGAAAAATTAGGACTCCAGCTAACAGAGGGAAGTACAATGTACCTCTAACTTTTTTTTTCATATTCAAATAATTTTAACAAACAAGTAACGATGTTGCCATTATCATGGAATAATGGAGTTGGGTCTGTGGGTGTACGCTCTTGCATTCAGCAACCGGAAATGGCATAAATCCAAAGTTGGATGAGGACAAGCCCTCCCGAAGTCGTGACTTAGGTGATTAAGCACAAACCTGACGTGCTTCCTACTATTGTGTGACAGTCACTACCCCCTTGGTTTCTGTTTGCTCTACCTAGTATAGACTGTATATACGAGTTAAAAAAAAAAAAACGCTTTATTAGACCCCTCCTCGGAGTCATCGGTTTAGCCGCCCCTCCCCCCCCATTTCAATCCTCCTCCCTCATTACCTAGTCAATTAAATCCAAGTCGACGCTTACCACTCCCCATATTGCCCCCACTAAGGGAACCATCTTGCATCTATCATTTCGAGTAAGAAACAAACAACAACAAATCCAAGGGGGGGGGGGGAATTTCCTCAACCCCGTCACATTCATTCTGCCACTCGCCCCCCCCCCCCTTCCGCGCCTGCGCACGCTACCGACCACCGGGGCCATATGGACTACAAATAATGTTTGAGGCATTGAATAGATTTCCTGGATCCTCGAGGATGAAATTTGACAAGATTCCACTGTATAATCGGTTTTTATAAAACCACCATGACCTAGTAATTTATTATCCATTCCTGACGTTCGAGAGACCTTTTAGATTTTTAAGCATCAGTCCCGGGAATTTAAAAAAAATCCTACTGGCACCACTAGCTGCTTATCGCATGCATCTCATTCGCCCGACGAATCAGAGCCTACACCATGCAACAATTATTGGCATCGTATCTTCGGTATGCACCCGTCAGGTGACGTAGAACGCTCACTGAGTCGAACTTTTGTCAAAGATGATGATTACCAAGCAATTTTGGTGATCAGGCCTGAGAGAACTGACAACTATTATCACAAGTCTGGTACTTTTGGTATGGGCATTCACGTTCATTTTCATCTAGGCAAGATCTTTTGTACCCACTTCCCCATATATTAGGCTGGGCCTAAGCTAGTTCATGAACTGGAAACATGTTGTTCGCGATGTACACATAGTACCTCAGGCTCTACGAAGGAATTAATGATTCCTTATACTTTAGTCCAGTATATTCTGTCATAGAGAAGATGACAAGTGACGATATAGTCAACGTGTGAAATTCCATTACATAGGGGCACTTTGTATAGCAACTCAGCTCATTGAGGCAGCCAAAAATCAAATTTTCATAAATTGTGGGTAGCATATCGCTAGGGCTCTACCGATAATCGGACCTCGGACTGGCCCGATATTTTGCACTATCGCAAAACATTGAATCCGCGTCAATGACCAAAGAATCCTACCGATGTTTTGCTATGTCAACTTTCCTCCCACCCACACCCTACTCAATGTCAGAATGAAGCACCCCTTGGCGCCCACAGGCTCGCTGCAACGTAGGCAAGCTGGCACCTTGTCCACGTGATCCGTGACAGAGTCGGGATTTTTATACATTCGATTCCCTCCGCTGTCACCCATCCTGAGCGTGGTGGCCCGATCTGAATATTCCCTAATATGACCCCCCCGTCAGTGGACGTACGTACCAGTGTTGGAGGGCTCCGAGGCCGGCCTCGAGGCCAGTTTTTTTGGCAGCCCCGGCCTCGGAGGCTGCGCTCAGGTCTCGACTCGAGCTTCCGGCCTCGTATTTTGGGCCGAGGCCGGATCGAGGCCGGACAATATTTTTATTTTTTTGCTATTAAAATAAAGAACCAATGAAAATTTTATGTCACAAATGATGCTTCAGGATTTGTTTTTGAATTTTGCGACAATTTGAACTAACGTAGGCATTACTTGGTCATCACCCAAACGACTGCCGATAGAATGTACTGGCGCTGCGCCTCGGCCCGCCGTGCAATTTCCCCAGTGAGTGCCGGCTGCCTAGCGAGCTCGCTGGCCATAGCCATCTTACAGTACGAATGCACTTGCACTGTCAAGTGCACACATGTGCATTGTATAGCTTGTGTACAAAGCATCGAATCCCTGCTCTGGAGCGGCCACTGTGAACACTCACTCACTGAGCGCTCCCCTTATGTCCGTAGTAGGAGTTCCGGCCAGTGCATAAAAACTTGCATCAACCTGGACCAATAAATCGAATAAATGTTGATTTGTTTCTGCAGATCGTGACTGTATTTGATAATTCAAGGGGTCGTCAAGTTATATTTATATAACTGGCACTGTAGTCTGTAGTGTTACATGAGGAACATCACTTACTCCAAATATATTTTTGATTCCTTCGTGCATTTTAATATCCCATGGGTATATTATGGTTCTGTTCTACGCCAGCACCGCCCTAAAAACCCGCGCCCGTCCGGCGACGGAGATTTTTTCATGTTAGCGCGATAACTCTTCCACGCAGTCGGTTCACACTTGAAAACTTTGCACCCATGTTGGGGCTCTAAGGAGTGTAGAACAATCTCATGAGTTATCCAGCAATTTTATTCGCCCCACTACCACGAGGCGGGCATCCGGGATTTTTGACGTTCTTTTTTATCGCTGATTGGCTGTGTTTTGGAACATGGCGATCTTTTCAAGACTAACTTTCGTGTTAGCCCTCAACGGGACCACCACTGATCTCAGTCGTTTATCGAATGGATCGACAATTGTCCTCCTCCCGGCCCACTAATTGCTCAAATATTTGGATAATACGTTGGCGGTTTAATCCAGGCGTATGTTTAGTTTATTGTTGACTTTATTCCAACTATCTATCAGTCATGGCAGGTGTTATGTTGTGTGTGCGTGTGTAGGTGTTTGGTGTGTGTGGATGCACGGGCATCTTAACACGAGAACACTCGACTCCACCTTGGGTGGCTCAAGCTCTACATTGTATGTGGGGTTCCCATAATGAAGTATATGATCCCTATTGTTTTTTCGTCAGGCTAAGGTCCATCTAAGGTCACAACTCCAGGGCAGTCAAGGATCAGCTAAGCCTCTAGGCCTTGGCTCTCTGGTCTTTGTTTTGTGTTACTTTGAGTCACTGTATATTTGGACGATATTGAGTGAATGTTTGCATATGCCAAGGGGATGTTAAAATGTAATTTTATAGATAAAAAATATGTGTCGGTCACATCATTGATTGGATGGGCAGGTCATCTGCTGATTAAATCACAGCCCTTTAGAAGCCAGAGGTGCAGGCCAGATCAAGTACTGGGTACTCTGCTTTCCCCGCAGATGCTGGAATACTTAATGTTTCAAAATGCAGTGCAAGTGTCCTTAGCATCTAGGCTAGTAATGTCTGCCTTGTTCACTTATGGAGAGTCATATTATTGAAGTAGAAGTGTATTTAATGTGATGGTAATCAGTAAGCATTCATATTTTTTCTTCTGAGTACCGTACTGACTCCCAAGACTAAATTGTTGCATATCAACTTGTGTTCAATCCTCATTTTCGTGACTTCAAACCTTCTTGTCACCATATAATCATAATGACCTAGCTGTACCCATGGGGCAGACAAAACAGAATTACTTATGTATTCAAACACTGGTAATTAAAAGTATGCTGTATAATTATTTGTCCCTCCTCGGCCTCGGAGGTTGGCCTCGGCCTCGACCTCGAGGGGGCGGCCTCGTCCTCCGGGGGTGCGGCTCGGCCTGGCCTCGGATGCAGCGTCCTCGACTAAACACTGGTGCGTACGTACGTTATTCATTCATAGACGCGGCCTGCATAATGCAGGCTCTAGTTCGATCCCGCGCAACTTCCTAATACATATATATGTATTAATGATTGTAACCCTGGCAAGGAAGTCCCCATATACCCTCTCAATCAGAGACAGTGGAATGGAGCCAAACACGAGCGCAGCCAATTCAGCTCCCCGAGATTACAGTACAACACGTACAGAGGTCGCAGCTGTAAAATACGAACGTTTCCGTGATAACCACATAGCCACAAAATTTCCTAGCAGACAAGTAGGCTGTTTGCGGTGCACCGAAAATTTTGGTGGTAAGTTCACCACCCTGATCATATTTGTCATAAAAATGCCGATGGTCTGGCCTGAAAACTGCTGATGCCACCCCCTTCTAGCGATATAATAAATGACTATTCTAATTTAACGAAGTTTCTGCATGCCCTCGAATTATTACGGAGAAGATCACTGAAGATTTTTTTAAACACCCACGCACACAAATAGGTCCTAATAGAACGTTCCGATCAGTTCCAATGTTCTGTAAGATTTTATTTTTTAGATTTTTTTTTATTTAGAATTTTTTTTTAGATAATTTGTTTTAAAATAATTTTATATGATTTTTTTTTTGTTAATTATATTTAGAATTAAGAAAAGATTTAGATTAAATAAATATTTAGATGTTAGATTATTTTAAAAATTTTAAGATTTTAGATTAAAGAATAATTTATTTTTTTGGCCAATAGTTTTGGAAAAGTATAATAGCACTCCGAAGACTACCGCATGCGCAAATAACATATTTCAAGAGTCAAGAAGTTTCCCCTTTCTAACCATAATCACCCATGTCCGTTGTATCATTCATGTAAAAGTGTCTGTTAAATTATAAATTGAAAAGTTTGTCCACGGGCATACCAACAACTACTGTTACAACACAACACACAGGTACGCTACATAAATCAACAAATCGATCTCTCATAGACTAACGGAATACTATGCGAAACCTACAGTAGTGTCATTCCGTCCTAATAACGTTGTTTTTTCTATATTTTTAGCACGCAAATTAATTAAATTAGAGCAGCACTGACGAGGCTGTACTGAGTAGTGGAGGTACATGTAGTGCCAGACATAGCAAGATTTTGGAGCACTTAAAATGTATTCATTCCAGTGCAGCACATGTGAAAACACGTTCCAGCTATTATGTGAAAACATAGCACTTCAGAAGGCAATAAACTCTGTAATACCCACAAACTTAGTGATCGACACGCCCAATTATCAAGTTTCTTTATGAAAAACGTCAGATGATAGGTGATCGAATCGTTTTACAATGATTTTGTTAGAATGGCTTTACATCTGAGGGTGGGATGTTCACTTCTTTTGAGAGGTTCTCAGAAGTCATAAATATACCCACCGGTACTAACCCAATGGTCACATATGTTCGTACTAGTTCCTTTGCCCGGTCCATTCGGATCTGGACATGGCCTGATGTGGGAAAGGAAAACATCGATCGGCATGAGAAAGTCATTTCGGTAGAGCCCCACTATCGCCACCATATACTGATGGTTTGGTATGTTATTCTACTCACAAAACATTGCAGAAATTCTGATTGAATCCAGAGCCTTGAGCGGTGTCACTCTAGAGGGCGGTTGCCGAATAACGATTAACCGTTTCGTATTTCTAGATGTAAAACTGTAGGGGGAGCCTGGATATATCAAAGCATATCGACGATATGCGGGCCAATGAGACCGGACATCGGGCGAGTAGCGAATAATTCCTAAGATACGGGGATCGGAAGGAATCGGACAGAGAATTCACGAAATAACGAAAAAGGAATGATATAATAGTGAACAATCTAATATCGCAAGCCAACAAAGTACAAAACTAATAATAACAAGAAACCTTACCTTTTACGTTTCTCCAGCGCCGCCCCGGGTCCACAAAAACGCCTCCAAATCGCATATCTACACACCCTCAAACATACAGCTGCACACCACACGGAGTCCTTTGCCTCACTCCTCAAAACAAGTCCCCGTTTCAAAACAACCGCTCCCGTACTTTAATTCAAATATCAAAATAAAAACGCACAAACAACATTCGGGAAACAAACAGCCACACGCTGGGTGCACGCCACAGCAGCACAGAGGGGAAATCCCTCTATGACGCAACAATAACACAATATGAATCTTTAGTAATAAATTATGAACGCGCGACGATCTGAGTAATTAAAAAATGGGACCGCGCGACGCGCAACAAGCCGGGGGGAAAACACAGATACAATAAACAATAGAAATGGCGGGAACATAAGGCTGATACATAGGACGACGATGTAGGCAAAATCCAGCATATCTTACATTCCTATTTTGTTAGAAGCAAACTTCTCCTGAAGTTAGAAAAAAAAAAATATAGACATGTTGCACCTTATTGAATAATAACATAACCCATGAGCTGCTAGGTTGGACGCACTCCTCATTATAGCTCAAATCAGACCTTCTGAAGTCTAAAAAAAAAAATGTGTACCGCACAGGAGAATCATTAGGCTATCAGAGAATACATGTATGTACGGGCAAAAAAACGAGAAGCATATCAATGTTCTCAGCAATTCTTCGGATTCAGTCAACCTTACCGAACGGGGCCAATAAGTAAAATTAAGTGCCTGCTGAAATCTCAAGAATCAAAAGTGAACACAAAAACCCCCGTATAGGCGGAACATACAGTAAGGGCTGATACATATGACGACGAAGTAGGCTAAATCACGCACTATCTTACATAGAGAATACGAATAACAACTGCTGTATAGAATATTCTTACCGCCCATAAGTCACATTGCCCCATTCTTGTTGTTCGCAAGACCTGCTCAAAATAAACTTCCACCAATTATTGTGTGGTTGTTTTCTTCCTCTTCAGAATCACTCAATTTGTTGCATGTTTGCTGAAAACCCTCTAACGCCTGTCCCAGAGAGAGACCAAGCGAAATCAGCACTAAAACTGGTGTCATGGTAATACTGTATAAATCCTTCCATCAGCATCTGCTCTCCACACCACCCCACGCAGCCTCTCTCTTTTCTATAGAAAAGCCAACTCTGTGAAGCCTGTGTCGTCTTGAATCTTTCTATAATCATAGTTTATCTGTCGCACATCCTGAATACACCAATACTCTCTCTGTGCAGTGGACCATGTCGCTGGGCTTGTGTGGGTATATTCGCTCTCGCTGGCCATGGGCGCTATAGAAAATCCATGGCTATATTTGCCCCATTGTGCTGTTGGGGCCTTGGGGGTTCGGGCCTGCCATAATGAAAACAATAGAAAGTACCAACAATGTGATCCTCCAGGTAATAATAACCAGTGTAACCCTGAATACCGCTATACTGGTGCAGCCATGTGGATTGTGAGACGTTTCTTCTCTACTTTGCTGAGCTACTGAACCTGCCCATGGCAAATAGCCCACTGTTCATAAACTGTTTTGAGTAAAAAAATTATTCACATTTTCTTTCATTGTAAATAAACTTTTTTGTGTGCTTCATGCTTTCGTAATTCAGACTCTTTACCTCTTAGTTCTGTATTTTGTTATAATTTACATATATGTGGCAAAGCGTGCGATTTCCTGTCTATATTATAGTTTTGTTCTCATCTTCTTCAAGCCGTCATGTCCAGAAAGTGGTGGGGTCCTGTTCATCAGATGAACACCCATCGACTTGAATCGATGTCTGCTTCAGATCCAGGAGTGATACACACTACAGAACAATCCGGGTCATCAAGTCTCGCTAACCAAGGCTGGTGCTTTTATCACCAAATGGCTAGGGAGCATAATATGTAAATATACAGTTATACACAGGTTTTTTTCTTTCCCGCCTGGTGCCTTGGTATTAGTTCACCACTTTTCCCATTTTTTTCTGACTACAAGGTGGACTTGGTAAATTTTCCCAACTGCGAAATGACAGAATTGACATCCAGAGTTAACATAAAACAGTACTACATTGTGTCAGTACATGCCCTAGGACAGTGAAATCACAGCAGATGTTCTGGGCCTATGCCCGAACTATGGAGATTATCTGAACCTTGTCAACATTGAACTTGACAGAACAACCCATCTGCAAAAACATGTTGTTTCAGGGTAACCCCTAACTCCCAAAACACATTAAATTCCATCAATTACCCCAAACAGCCACTCAGACATCTTGTGGGAAGTGTGATTCACTCAAGTCTGATTGGCCAGTTGTGAACATAGCTGGGATTCTCTAGAACATAGTATTTTTTCAGCGCCTTGCTCTCACTTGGGGTGGTTTCTTCACTGTCATAGGCGGCTACACAACACAAAACGTTCCTACATCATGCTCACAACGGAATGGACACGGTGACGAAAAAAGGCACACTACACTAACGAAGAATCGGAACAAGTTTGTCTCACAATAATAAAGCTTTTCAGAAATGGACTGTTTGCCATCTCTCTTATGTGTTGAGGAAACCTATCTCCCGAAAACTGGACCAGCTATAAGAGAGCAAGGTCAATCCATAAGTGTGGCTGTACGTGGTATCTGGAGCAATTTTTCATCTGTAGCTGTCGGTTTACTTCTAGGGCTGCATAGTTTTCACTTTGAAAATCCATTTCCCAATGCTCCCGAAATCAAGGCCTTTGCAGAGATCAGAGCCCTTGGTGTTTGTGTAACTGTCCTGTTAACTAGTGAGTAGTGGCTGAGTTCGACGGCATACTAAAAGACCTTATTTTTCAAGGAAGCCTTGGCGTTGTAAGCGATTTTTGATTCTTGAACGCAGTCAGGAATCTATGCAGTCATGACAGTGTGTGTGTATGTGACGCCTGGCTTGTGAGAGCATAACTCGCCACACCCTGGATGGAATGAAAGCTCATACTTGTTATGGGGTTCCCATAATGAGTAACATATCCTATATGTTTTTGGGGGTCAGTCAAGGTCATTATAGGTTCAAAGTCTGAAAATCTTGTACGATGATGGGTCCAGACGTTTTGTTCCAATCAAGTTGAATTTGGGCGTGTAGCTTCTTATGGGGAGTACAAACCGCCTATTGTTTTTGGTGCAGACCAGGGGGTGGGGTCATTTGGGGAAGATGAAAACTTGATATTTTGGTTGGCCAATTTCCAGCTTGTGAAGACATAACTCAGCTCCACTTGGATGAATGAGGCTCATACTTGGTATGTGGGGTCTCCAGAATGAAGGACATGATCCCTATGTTTTGGGGTCAGGTCAAAGGTCATCTGAGGAATTAATAGGTCATAAGTCCCTAAATCTTGTGAAGAGGATAAGTCCAATGCTTAGTCCACATCAATTGAAATTTTGGTGTGTAGCTTTCTTGTGTGAGTACAAGTGCCCTATTGGGTTTAGTGCAGACCAGGGGTCCATTTTAGGGAAAATTGAAAGTGATATTTTGGGCAATTTCAGCTTGTGGAAGCATAACTACCACCACCTTGAGGGATGAAGCTCATACGTGGCATTTGTGGTTTTCCCCCATTATGGTCCCATCCCTATTGTTTTGGGGTCAGGTCAAAGCTCTTTGAAAGGTCATTAGGGGTCAGTTGGAAAACTTGTTCACACGGTACGTCCCACAATGCCTAGTCCATTAGGTTTGAAATTCGTTATGCAGCTTTCCTAAGGGGATTACAGGAACCCGATTGTTTTTTGTTGTGAATCAGGGTCAGATTTCAGAAAATTGGAAATTGTGAAAAATTGATAATTGGTCCAATTTTAGCTCATTAACTTGACCCCACCTGGATGGATGAAGCTCATACTTGTCTGTGGGTCTTCCCTTTCCTAATCCATGATCCCTATTGTTTTTGAGGTCAGGTCAAAGATCATCTGAGATCAATTAGAGGAAATTCTGAAAGTCTTTTAAACACAAAGTAACCAGAATCCTGGTCTGATCAGGTGCAATTTTGGTATAAACAGCCATCTTGGGGAGCACAATAACCCCATTAATGTTAGTGTAAACTGGGAGTCTTTTTGTCTCGCCTGAAACTTGTTTCAGGAGAGCAATATGGTCACTTTGTTGAGTGTGTTTCTGTCTGTCCGTCTGTCTGTCCGTGATGTGCGGTTCTATATCGTCTGACCGTGAATGCCATCACTGGAACCTTTTTTGTGGTGGGGTGCGCCGCGGGAATGGAGTTGCGTTATTCCATCCCCTTTTCATTTCATTTCATCCCTAAAGACCATACTCATTTGCATAAATTTGGATATTTAATGAGAATTGGCCCGAGCTTTGTACGAGATATCCTCTTGGATGTAGATGCATTGGTGATGCCGTTCGGAGTATATAACAACGAAGAGTACACGAACTGATTAGATTCCTGGCTGATATATGCTAATTAAGCGGTTTAATATGCATAATTTCTGCAATATTTTAAGTTCCCTTTGGATATTTTGGACTAACACGGGTGGAGAATAGTTAATCTATAGGAATCCAATAATTTTACAGTAAAGGGGACGCGTCCCAAAGTTCATTTCATGTTACTAATTCGCATTTTACCTAGTCCTAAATTGCATATTTATGCATATTTTACAGTTGGTTGAATCTCAATGAAACTGGTGGGAGATGGTACACCTTTGATCCTGATAAATTTACAACATGTAAAGGTCACTTAAGGTCATTTAATGTGAAAATTTGCATAATTATGCAATTTTTTTTGAAGTTTTGTGAATGGCCAATAACCATTGAATGAGTTCTGTTGTGGTGCTTTTAGAGATTTGTCATGGTAATTTTGGGGTTCATGGAATCAGATAACATCTGAAGACAGGTTCGAGGTCACAACGTCAAGTCTTAAGAATGTGCTTATTTCGGAGTTTACGGCCAAAGAATCAATCCTCAATTTTTATGGATATGGTGATAGAGCTCTTGTGAGCTACATAGACGAAACCGACTCCCGCTCAACAATCTGACCCTTGTCCTCACGTTACGAGGGGCCAAAGGTCGATTGGGATACCTTTTGGGCGATAGCTTAGGTCGTGTGTATCTGATTACATAATGCTTTGGCTGTGCCATCACATTGATGCAAGCATTTTTCATAAAAACCGTCATGTCATCAAAGAGTCATTCAAGGTCAACAAACTCCGAGAATAACATTTTCTTCAATAACTTCTAGTGACTTGTGTGCGATATGGCTGAAATTTTCGGACATGCTGATATCATCACGAGTACATTTTCATAAAACCGAAATGTCACGAAGGTCATTCAAGGTCACCTTATGGACCAAAATGTCAAATAATAAAATTTCCTCGACAGCCTCTAGTGACGTATGCTACCTATTTAGAATGTACCGTCTTGGGACACCTAGCTGACCTGCTGATGCGACAACCTATTAGTGAATCATGCTATTAATAACAGATGTTGCGAACTCTCTCTATTTTGAGTTTTACCTCTTTCAACCCGCTGTGGTATGTTTTTTTCATTTATCTGACTAGTATTCCTATCTGTAACAGACAGAGATTTCTTTATTGTCAAACCTCCTTGAGGCCTGATTACCTTGAGGCCTAATTGTCCACTTCTTCCATCATCCTCACCGGCTTCTGGGGCCCCCTACACTGACCTGCCATAAATATAAACACACACAGCATTCGACACCAGGAAAACTGCTGAATTGAATTTAACTGGAGCCTCTCTTAATCATTGTTAAGATTACCCATTTATTGTAACCAGTGTCCTATATGCGCTACGGGACCAGGAACTGCACATAACAGAGTTGGAATAGACTGTCCCCGAAGAACATTCAAATCCAACTAAAATAAGAAATTATTTCAATTTTGCTGAACTACTTGTTTCCCAAATGGTTGGTTTGTCGCACTCGCTGAGCGTAGTGTTCATTGGCATGGTCTGCATTCCATTTTATGGAAATGCACTTTTGCGGGTAGGGCAGGGAAGCCTCGAGAAAATGTAATTCCTGAAGACTTTGCCGGGCTGAAGCATGGTCAATTCAATGAGTCATGTTGCAGAATGTATCACAAGATCAATTTGGTATTACCCCCCCTCCCCTCCTTCATCCTCCCCCGACCCCCTTTTCTGTGATGCCAACTGATGGTCCTGAAGGCAGAGATTTTGGAACCAAAATGATTTTTATATATTATTTATTTGCATGGTTTATCAAATTCCTATTTGCATGATTTATTCTAAATTTATGAGTCGATTTCATTAGTTTGATGGTATGGGGCTCCTAGTCCCCCCAAATGGTAACATTGACTTGTTTGGGAGAGATTAAGATTAAGAATGTGCCAAATTTATGTTTCATACACGTACCAATTCAGCTTAGTAAAACAATAATTCATGCTTGGTATGTGGCTTCATCTTCAAGAGAACATAGTCCCTATTGTTTTTTTTTTTCGTGTCAGGTCAGTGGTCATCTGGCCTCAGGCGAGGTCAAAGTTTGATGCCATGCTATTCCTTGCTAGGAAGTATCTATAAGTAATTCCACCCCCGATATTATCAGTGAATCAGTCCCTGTAATCCACAATTTCTTGGAGTCAGGTCAGGTCGCTTGAAGTTAACAGTTTCAAGTGAAAGGTAATAAGGCAGTCCAGGAATCACTAAACCTTAGCTTTCTGGTTCTGGTTCTTGTGAAGCGCCACTCACAAACTCATGTTGAAGGGGCACTATAATAAAAGTTAAGTATTAATTATTTTAGTGACATCGCCTTTTGTCCTCTTTTCATTCAGCTCGTACTGGCCTGGTAGCGTAGTGTATAGCAATGGAAATCCGACGACTGGAGAAAAGGCTGCTTCATGATGTGGTTCCGTACCACTGCTGACGGCGCCATGTCCGCAGGCTGTGAGATGATCACGTTCTACTGAAGGGCGGTTTGGGGCTTGGATCCAATTTATAATATTCCCGTACAGGGTATTGGTATTAATTGGTTGTCATGACTTGTATTTTTGTTGTCATGACTTGTATTTGGTTTTCCACTTTATGGACTCACGTTCCATATGTGCCAGAGACCCTTGCATAGCAATTTGGTGAGGAATTGTAGAAAACCTTTATGGCTATCTATAGTTTTGGTACCACTGACTGCTTTGCACTCCTAAAGTCTGTAGCAACTTGCTCATTTGAGGAGGCATTTCGCGATGCTACAGGCCGCTATTACAAACGCTTGTTAATGTTTCTACATGAGATGATTGATATGATCCGAGCATATTAATTGAGACATTTTGGTCCGATGTTATATTTGAATCTGCCTACCACCTCATGACAGGCATGTTGTACCGGGGGCTAAATGGTCCATTCACACTATAACACTTATCCGCTTGGCTATGCCACATATTTTTTTTTCAATTTGAGGCTGACTGATGAGGTATGTGGGGGAACAATGAACAAGTACACCTCTTAACAATCCACATTGCTAAATTGGCAATCTATTGTAAAACTATAAACATCAGAGGATAAATAGATCTCTCCCCGTGATTGAAGTATAAACTGTAGCGGTGTTATCGAAGGGCTGTTCGCTAATATAAGTTGGTAAGCCCTAGGGCTGGTGGTATCGCATGATGCTTTGGCCACAATTTCCTCTTCTAACTGAAATACCTCTGTGTATCCCCCAGGAGCTGTCCAATGTCTTTAGAAGCCTTCATGACTGCAGGATAGCCTGCCCCTCCGCTCCCTTTTTCGTGCACAATGTTTATGGACCTCCATCCAGTCGTAATCTTATTGCCCTTTTGGGCTTTAAAATGTTTGTTCCTTGGTGGAACACTGGTTATTGGCCATGGGCATTTTTGTGGCCTCTTCAAGGGCAAGGTCGAAATGAAAAAGGGGTATAGTGGCATTATGTTGAGCTGCAAAATGTATGGACTGTGTTACCCCAGATGTTTTCAGTTCAAACCAGCTATGCATGTAATTATTGACTGGTGGTACCTATGGTTCCCACAGGAATTGTAGGTTGAAGGTCATTGAGGGGGGGGGGAAGGGTAGGAGGCATTTATGGTTCAATTGTGCATAATCTCAAATTTACATGTTTTTTGAGCCCTTGAATACTCATGCTTTCATGGATCTTGACCAAAGTTGGACTAGTATTCATTGACTGCTGCGTGACCTTTGACTACTACTCCAAAAGTCAGAGTCAACACAACTCGTCTAAAACCAAATAAATAATCACAAATGACCCTTGTGTGCAGTATAACTGAAACCACTGTACAACAGTTTGGACAACCTCTTTCAACTCAATACCTCCATGTGTATCTACTAGGATCGTCCAAGTCATTTAGAGGCCTCCATGATTGTTGGATGTCCTTTCCCCTCTGCTCCCTCCTTGTGCTCCTCATCTTCTCCTTGCGACAGTGTTTCATGCACCCCGTTGAGATTTTGACAGTTCGCTTCCCCATGATTCCATTTAGCCATTCTATCACTGTGCGCTACACAAATAGCAGCAGAATTCCTAATGCTCCTGTTATTGTTTCACAGCTCGAAGGTGCCTTTGTTCCATGGCATAAGCGCAGATGCAACTGTCCCGCACACCATCTTGGGCCAATAATTTGCCCATTCGCTTTGAAGTCTCTCCCATGTGCCAGTTGGGGCAAGAAGATATAGGCTTCAAGTCCGCCAGTTCCTATGTCTCAGTTTCCCATTCAGTAACATTGTGCTTTTGTGGAAATGACCGACAAGACACTTGTACCGCCATGAGTTCAGTTCTGTCTGATTGTCAGTGCTCTCACATGCTAACCACCCCGATGAACTCACTGTTCAGCAGCTTCCTCTTTGATACCTTCCTCAATGTGCTGCAAATTGCCGGACACCAAAAATGATGGTGCGGGGGTGGTTTAGTCGCAGTGGCCTAGACAAAGGTTAAACAGAAGACAGACTGCTGACCCCCACCTTCACATTGATTGAGGTCACGTCGTTACTCGTTAGAGGTAGGTGAGGTACTGCCTTGGTGCCTTGTACCATGTAGGCGTCGTGTACTGTGTGAAGAATTTGCAGCAGACATTGACAGTCCCGTATGTAGGTCTGCATTGCCATTCTCGTTGGGCCTTGTAATCGGGTATGATCCTTCCCCGGCAAGTCAATCCTCAAAAAAAATTATTGGCACAATTGGAAGGAAGTGAGGAACTAGAATGGTGATCATTGATTTGTATTCGAATCTGCTATTCAATATTGAAAAATCTTGAAATCTCCCTAATGTAGAACTCTCCATTCATATTAACACATCGAGGTTAACGAATAAAAAATAGGTTAATGATAGATCAAATACAAGTTCAGTTGTCAATATCAACCTCATTTTACATTACTCATTTGACAAGTACACTTGTACCAAATAACCAAAATGAGGTTGGGCAACTTGGGCCGTTGGGGGTGAACATCCTCGAAAATTCCCTTTTAAAGGACTTGCTAGGGTGCTAGGTCTAAATTAGGATATTGCACTTACCCTAAAAAAAAACCATGAAGTCTCAGTGAAAGTGATTGGTGATGCGGCGCTGTGCCATGAAGTAGGTTGTTTTCAGTGCTGATAGCGTCCCTTGCTCTCTCCCATGGCTATTTTCATGGCATGCTTTCACTTTCGCTTTTATGGCCTCCAGGGCACGGCAGTGAATCTACTGGATTAGAATGCCTTCTCAATGCACTCCTTTTGAAGTCCCCGCCGCCTTTTCCGACAAAAGTTGATGTGACCGGGGCCTCGCTTCCCTGCAAGACATACCTAACATCTCCCCATCCTCATACCTCGGCCACAACCAGAGTTTGAGCCACTTTGGTTGGAACCATCCCACCCTTTTCTTCTTGGCAAGAGGATTGAGCTCTGGACTGCTCGCGCTGACACAGCACGGTACCTGTTCCACTATCAACGCGGGCTTGATATAGGCCTAGCAGTACTCAGTGTACTAGCCTCTGTGCAGTCTATGTGCCTAACAATAGGCTCAGTTGCTGTTGAGCTGGTGGGAGTCAAAGGTTGAGGAGAATCACTATTTGCACTACTCATTTCGTTACGCGATTCAGATCTTTCGCCGTTTGTGGTGACGAATGAATCAGCCCAGGACAATAAAAGTGGTAGCAGTACTGATGACGAAAGAAGATTAAACAACGTTAACGTAAACAGTAATAGCGAATTTGGGTGCACAGCACCCCTAATACTTTATATAGTACTACAGGAGTACAGGGATTCCCCACATCACAGTGTATCATGTTTACACCATCAGCAGGCATGGTCATGATCAGCTGTTCGTAACCGTCCAATTGTGACAAGTCTTATTGACAATGCTGTTCTTTTGCACTGAATGATCGAACACTCCATGCTATTCGTCTAATAATGCCTGCTCTCGGAATGCCGACTAATCAGGGAAACGATATCAGGATTATCCAATAAGCCCAGCCAGGCACCGGCACATCGTTGATCGGAGATGATGAGTGCTAGCTATGTCCTGTTGTTGCATTGTCAGACGTTCATTTCTGTGTCACAAATGAGTTTATGGAGATTGATATAAGCAATTATGAACATCATGTATGTATAAAAAATGTGCGGGAATGTCCCACGAACAAATAATTTTTGTGCGGGATTTGGAAAACAAGTGCGTGAATCGCGCACCTTAGCGCGAACACCCATATGTCGGTTGACAGCCAAACCAGAGTTTACACATTGCTGTATGTGCGGCAGGCGGAAGGTCTCCCGCTGTAAACAGCTTCCCATATTACTCTGACATGGATTGCGATAGTCTTATCAGCGATGCCCCACTCGTCCACTACTCTAGCAATTTCCCACGAAGAGGTTGGCAGCCATGCTAAGTCCCATGGCTGACAGGTCGCGTCTCCAGTACAAACAAAGGTTTTCCCAGTCCTGCGGGAAATGTGCTGTGACTGTTATGTAGCCTTCCATGGTGCATGAGGACCAGCAATCGGGGGCTAGTGTCACAGCTCCCCTAATGTCGTGCAATGTTTCCAGTGTCCAGTCCGGATAAATTTTAGCATGTTCTGGCATCTAGAAGTCCGGGTCAACATATTGAGAGGTTGTGGAATCCTCCCCTATCCACAACATTTACAGGCAACAAATCCTCGGCCACCATCGTTGCTATTGATTAGCCGATATGTTCCACATGAACTCTATTGTTCTGGGGTCAGGTCAGAGGTCACAGAGGGCATTTGCGCGTATTAAGACATAACAATGTGAGGTTCATCCACATAGATGTGTACACAAACTGTGATAGAATTGGATAAACCCTATTTTCCCAGATTTTCCATTTTGTTCCAAAAATTGTACACAGTTCATACAAGAAACAAACAAAGTTTTAGTACTCACATAGGTAAGCCATATACCGCACCAATTAATCAGGATTTACAGTGCTCACAGGTTTTCGCACCCAAAGTGAGTAGGACTCATGTACACATCATAGGAGCTCATCCATTCCATTTTCCATGTATATAACTTACCGTATTTGCAAGGTAAATTTGGCCTGAAAAGCAGATATTTACAATTTTCCAATCTTCTTCCAAAAAAAAAAGCTTGCATCTTTCCCGAAACAGTATGATTTTTAGATAGGTTGGATACTAACAAATGAATCTAACAAGGACCATCGGGAGGTAGGCTACCATGTGGTAGTTTCATCTTCATTTGAATATCTGATAGTATTTTGTTTAGTCAAAAGTGTAATATGATTTTCCAGAGGACCTACATACCTCTGCAGAACAAGTTCGACATTCTCATCATGAATGTCATCAGGTTTGCATTGTCCCCATCTTGACCTGTTAGTCTTCGGTAAAGATCATCATACAAACACGTCGGTGATAGCCCGCAGAACAAGTTTGACATTCTCATCATGAATGTCATCTAGGTTTGCATTGCCCCATCTTGACCTGTTAGTCTTCGGTAAAGATCATCATACAAACACGTCGGTGATAGCCCGCAGAACAAGTTTGACATTCTCATCATGAATGTCATCTAGGTTTGCATTGCCCCATCTTGACCTGTTAGTCTTCGGTAAAGATCATCATACAAACACGTCGGTGATAGCCCGCAGAATGGCCCGCCATCAAGAAGTGACAAGAAGTGCCATCTTGTTGGACTTCACAATTGAACATTGTAAATTAAACACTGATTTACCCATGCTTAAAATGAGCTAATATATGGCTCTTTTCATAACATGTATTTGTACAAGAAACCTTAACAAAGCAATCATGTACCAAACTGCCAGGAAGCATTACAACTAAGAATATCCCACATATTGGCATCAGACCAAAAAAGACACAACAATGTGTGCTAGTCCATTCTACTTCGCTATGTATTGCTAATCCAGCCATCCACCCAATCCCTTCCTAGGGGTAGCTCCACAGTCCACCCGGGTACAATATGTTTGGGACAAAATTACCTGAGTGAGAGGTATTGTCCTTGGGGTGGAGTTTTTCTTTCTTGGAGGAGGGGGGGGGTTGTTAGCTATGGAGCAGTGCCTCAAGAATGACAGTCGTCTCGTATACTCGCAAATTACTGGTAATTGCAGTAAGTTGTCAGGTCGCATAACACCATGCTGCTACAGGACTTGCCCACAACCATGAGGAATTGGTATAATGGTCAAATTTGAAACCTACCAACATTATGTGACAAATATCTTTGGGTGGAATGCCCGGAAAAAAAAAAATATATATATATATACCTTGAGTTGAGCGAAGGCATTGAACGGGCATGGTTGGAAGCTGGGGACTCTTTCAGCTGCATCCAAAAAACTTCGGCCATGGCCCGCCGTTGTCGATGCACCTTCAGCAGCACCATTGTCATCAACAAACGTGACACTGAGTCTTCGGGGCGGGTATTTTTTTCCGGTTGGAGGCCCTCGGTGGACGGGGGCATCGACTGGCCCTGTGAACAGGTTGGAAGCTGGGGACTCTTTCAGCTGCAGTCGACAAAACTTCCGCCATGGCCCGCCGTTGTCGATGCACCTTCAGCAGCACCATTGTCATCAACGAACGTGACACTGAGTCTTCGGAGCGGGTATTTTTTTCCGGTTGGAGGCACTCGGGGCTCCATTCGTGACCCTGTCTCCCACTTCAATGCAGTTTGAGCACAGGTGCTAGGGTAGTCGGAAATCTGACTTTATAGCAGAACAATGTCTGCTCCCTTCCAAGCGCCTCAGAAAAAGAAGAGAACAACTTCAGAACGGTATATAATCAAACATGTGAACATCTACTTGGCGGGAAATGGAGCTTGTGGTTCCCAAATGGGTGGTTTCACTCGGGATCATTTAAACAGTACCCAGAGTGTGTTCTCTCCATGTTTGCGAATGTCCAAATAACCTGACTGAGCAGGACTGGGTGGCAGGATCTGCTCTGCCACCAATCGTGCTCATTCCCAGAGGGGCAATGACTGCAGGCTCTTCAAGTGGGGCTGGTTTTATATAGCAAGTCTCCTTATAGCCATGTGGGCAGGGTTTAAAGTTAAAGTAGACCCTACAGTAATAGTTGCAAAGGAGAGCCAAGGCTTCATAAAGGACCGTTCAGTCGGTTCATTCTGATTCTATCGTCTTCCGTGAAAAATACATAATAGAAAAATACAGCAATTATTAAGAACTGAATATCTAATATAAATCTAATACGTAAGGTTAATCACTTCCCTTCAACTTGCTAACCACCCTATATTATGAAGTAGGATGAACTGAGCATTAATGCCCACTCTACAAACTCGCTCCATTCAAACAAAGACACAACTAAACGTACCTCTTTGGACTTTTATAATATCACGGCTTCACCAGGTATCGTCAAATGGTAGTAAATACAGAAAGGAACAGCGGCAGCTGGATGTATTGCTGGAAGGTCCTAGGACGAAAAAGGGCCAGTGCACGTGTAAACATTCCCTTTTAAAACCAACCGCGCTGACTGGAAGATACCATTGTATATGGACACGGATTGACCATTCTGAAGGAATGACTTCTACGAGGTAGGTGGAACATTCCTAAGGCAATAGGTACATAAATAATAGAATCTACCATTTCATGAGATTCCTGTTACTGAAAGTTAGGATTATCAACTTTACATCAGCGGCAAAGATTAAACTGAAAACAGAAGAATTGCCATTACATCATTGACATGTCAATGATAAGCAAAAATGTTTACCAGTGCGCATTACAGGTGGAGGATGCGCGATTCCCGCGACATTTTCAAAATACTCAAAAATTTGGGAGGGCAGGGGGATTCCCCCTTTCCAATCTTTTCTAGGGATGCCACTTTTTGGAGTAAGGTGCACTGGTATACATTTCTACTAACATACATGTGAATCCATGTAATTGATTATTAAACAACCACATACAACTGGTTATGTTACTGCTAGAAAATTAGGACCCCCCCCCCCATTTATACTTCAAGATTCCCCACCACACCCCCTACCAAAAATGGGGGGATTTCTCCCAACATTCACTTCAGTGTTAATCCATGATGTTGTTGGTTTTTTTTTTTTTGTTTTTTTTGTACATCTACCACCCCTGGGCAGAATCAAGGACTCACAGACTGTGTTTCCATCTGAAAGTTCCTGTGAGCACAATATCTACTTACTGTGACCTTCTATTTGCATAGGCTGCATGTTACACGTACTTGATTCTGTTTTCAGGAGCGTGCCAGGAAATGAATCCAGTTTTGCTTCTGCCTAACCTGCTGTAAGCTCAGAATTAAGATGCGATGTTGAGTTTTTAAATACCATGAATGCACCACAGTCATCATATTCTCTAGGCCCTGCTGTGAGAACAATGGAAAATTAACCATGCAAATGAGAAATCAGCGATGTGATTGTGAGAGATTCAGGGGCAGTTACATCTTTGACATGAACACTTTGGTGAATAACTTCACCCAATTCCGGGGTCTCCTCAGACTTATTCCCACTTGATCTTTATCCACTGGTCCTGTCAGGCACTTGATCAAAGACAGAAGTTCGACCAAAGTTGTGCAGTTTCATGGGCAAGTTTGGAATGACCAGGGATCATATGGACATGGTGAGTTGTGAACATCTTGAAGATGGTCCGGGCCCTAACAATCTCTGGATGTGATCAGACTCTTGATCCTCTGTCAACATGGAATGCAGTGATACCAAGGATCTCACAAGACTCTCAAATTGTTAATGTTGGCGAGAACTGGTAATGAAAATTTGCAGCTCTATTAATATGATTACCAGTCAGTTACCGAGGTTTACCATTGAGCAGGAATCATATTTCTGTATTCTCGCTAAATGTTACCTGAAGCCCAAGAAGGGCACCTTTGGTTGTGTTTTCTAGGGTGTTTTACTTGCACGAATACCCTTGCCTCAATTTCTAAAATGGATGGGGTGTTGTTTCATTCTACGATTCGGCATCATTATGACAATGCTCACTATTTGTTGCCACTGATGAGGTACTTGAGTCTGTCTTTGTCAAGATGGTCAGGTCACCGTTAGTTGACACCTGTGGCAGGTACGAACGTTTTCGAAACAAAATAGTGTATGGTCATGTAACCAAGTTTGCGAATGATCCGATTATCTCGCCACAATAGTGATTATATATATATAAAAGGAGTCCTGTGACAACAGTATTTGTACATGCTTCCCCAATAAACCGATTTTCATTAGGCCTGTTGGATGGAACGGCAGAGATTGGTTTGTGCTCAGTGGTTCATGAATTTTGCATGATTCTTTGGTACATTTCAATATCTCCAGTTCACTACGATCTATCTTCGATGATCGCAACATGATTTTCCTTACATGATGGCGCCAGTTTCTTGTCCGGTGACCTTTGAGTCTCCAGGAAGGCTTCCGCACACACAAGATAGTTCGCTGGTCTTTTAACACAAGTTTCCCGTCATAGTTGAGCTCACCATGCAGCATATCGTCCAGCCATGAAGAGTACCCTTTTTGTTTTTTTTTTTTTTTGAAGGAGAGAGATAGAATTGGGTAATAGGAAACTGATGACTGCTAACGTGATAGTTATCGTGTACCTACATTAGGAAAAACCCACACTGAATTTCCACAAGACTTTGTGAAAATAGAGCAGCTTTTCCATACGCGGTTGGGGGAGGCTGAAAATTTCCGAAGCTGACGCTCGGTCGAATCTGTGTTTATCCACGGGATACAATCCAGCTGCCTCAAAGCCGCTGACGGCAATGTTGCTTTGGCACATCTCGGCCCCCATACAGGAGTGTGAAAACAAAGAGGCAAAGGTTCATCTTAGTGCCATTTGTCCAATGTGTTGCCGTCTGCCACTCATGAGAACATCTGTCCACCAGTCTGCTTCAAGCTCTGACATAGCGGAGGGCACAGTTGAGGATGTGGAGCTGTGGCGGGGGAAGGCAGTACAGGATTATATTGTCTCTGAACTAAACGATTGCTGTCTCCAGTATGATGTGTGCTGCGTTGGCCGACGGAGTAGCAGCAGAACAGGCAGCTTCACCCTTTCCTTCTTGATGGCCGGCTGGAAATGGTTTGCCACCCAATTTAGAACACCTCGGAGTTCTCCATCCATCAAGCTCGCCAACAACAGATCGAAGTCGCACCCTTGCTGGGGATCGTATCTGAAGCGCGAGTTCAGGCAGATCAGCTTGGGCTCTGTGAACAGACCAGCAGCACTCATGCATGCCATGGACTGTGATCTGCCTACGGTCGCTGTTGCCTGTATTGATACACCTAGCGGACTCCCGTTGGCACCAAGACCTTCTCCGTTCTCCAGCAAGCAAAACCGATCTCATCACAATTCTCTGTGGGTCCCAGAGGATAACGCCACCACTGTCATTAACTTTGCCACCTGTGCAGTAAATCGTCCACTTCAGTGTTCCCTGACACGGGGGAAACCATCGGGGGAGGCGGTAATCAGGAGTGTACTTCGGAATTTTATCGCCAACTTGTCAATACCACGCTGTCGCTGTCGACGCCTAAGATCAAGTTGTGCGTTGTAGGCATAGTTTGAGGGAACAGTGCTTAGGAGGTCTGTCCTACAGTGTGTAGTCGCCCAGCAGCTGGCGCATGCGGCCGAAGCAACTGCGTTGGGTTCCTATCTCTTGAGTTCATATGAAGTTAGGAGATGAGTGCAATCTTTTCTGCTCAGATGCAGATGGACGTCGAATTAAATACCATGATAGTCATGAAGGGCTTGGTCTTGGGTGGGTGGGAAGTGTATCTAATTCTTGTGCAGTCTCTGGTTGTTAGAGAAAAGACAAATGGGCAAATTTGGTAGCTTCTGGGAGTAGTGATTCCACGACCCAGAAACTGCGCCTCCACATGCGCAAACCACATGGTGGGATCGTTGGGCCCAGGAATGGTGGCAGTTTTTGTCTCGCTGAATGAAAGTCAGGAGAAGACTTAGTGATCACTATTGCGTGCATGTGTGTGTCACACTTTCTCGTGAGCAGGATATCTGTCGAACGGCAAGTGCAATGGCGACGAAATTTCAGGGTAGCTCGGGGTTGCGTGAAAACGATCTGATTAGATTTTGGGACACAAGTCACTAATTAAGTAAGGTAATTAGCCTATTTTATGTAATTTATTGTTTAGGCTCGGTAGCAAGATTAGGGATGAAAAACCGGTTAGGAGTATGGTTGACTGGTTGGCGCACCTAGATGCGGGATATAAGTAGATGAACTGATTAGATTTTCAGCGTATTAAATACCGTCGTTGAAAGAAATTCGGGGCAAAAACTAGTTTTTTTGCCATAACATGGAAACCGAATGTCGGCGAGGTTGGGAAGTACACCATTGTGATCCATCTCGTTGACCTCAATCTTTGTGACCTTTGACCCAATTTGACAGTACAATGTTGTTTGGCCAAATCGAATTTTCGGATCTCAAAGGTACCATCTGATTGAAATGACCATAATTTGACCCCATGTGACCTTTGTGCTTGAAGATATCAGCGGTCAAAGTTTGTCATTTGTAATAAGTGCAGTTAGGATGTCTATAGTGATTTGTCATGTGATTTGTTAGAATCAGAAGGGTCAAAATACCCCTGGATAATGAGAGGCAAATGTCAAACTGATGTGCTTATTATTTAAGGATTTACAGGGCAAAGAAAATTAAAACTGTCAATTTTGGTTTTTTTTTCCCAATTTGGAGGTGTGACAGAGCTCTGTGGGCTGAAGAGAGAGAACAAACTCCCGCTTCAATCGAGGTCAGAGTTGGGGAAAAAATCGATATAATTTGGGAAATTTTCGCTTGTTAACACCGGAACTCGACCCCCACTTGGATGGATCAAGTTCATACTTCGGGATATGGGTTCCCCACGATGAGAGTATGATCCGATCGTTCTGGGGTCAGGTCCAAGTTCATATGGAGCCAAGAAGAGGTCCGTCTGAAAAAATCTTGTCAACACATCGCCCGAATGGCCTGGTCGATCAGGTTTGAAATCTTGGTATGACGCTTCTATGAGGAGTACAGCAGCCCTTTTGTTTTTAGTTTAACCCTTAACCCTTTATCGAGGAGAATTCCGAAGAAACTGGGAAAGCAATCAGTTTGTTCAAAATATAACTTCTGGTAAGAACATTTTTTTCAGTATTAGGACCCACCATCATATGAAGCTTATGAAATTGGCTTTCAGAAAATACCAACGAAATGTCGAATGTCTCATTATGTCATGCGCAATTCAAATTAGCCTCTTATCCTATTTCGCCTATGAAAGTACTTACAAAGTATTTTTTCAGGCCATAATGATCGGCATTTTGAATTAAAGGTTGATCTTTCATTCGGAGAAAAAAAACCCAATCGACAGGTGGAACCCTGAAAATGATGATTTTTCATTTCCGCTCATCATCAACTTCCATAAGCGGTATTGTCTCGCCAGAATGAAATTTTGGATGAGACTTAGTGGTCACTATGGCGTGTGTGGTGGTGTGTGTGTGTGCATAATGTGTGTGTGTGTGTGTGTGTGGTGTGTGTGTTCCACACTTCCATCCCTCTGGAGGCAGGATTCTTTCGCACGGTCAAAGTGCAATTGCGACAAAGTTTTCAGTGTAGCATCTTGGTTGGGTGAATCATCGATCTGATTAGATTTCTGGGTAAGTAGTCATTTTTTATATCATTTATTGTTTAGGCTCGTGTGCAAGATTACGAACGGATCGTAGGTGCTATGGTGACTCTTGGTTTGGCACTAGATGCGGGATTATGAGGTAATGAACTGATTAGATTTTCACAAAGCGTAAAATAGGTCTAAAGGTCACTTCGGGGTCAAAAACTGGTTTTTGGCCGATACCTTAACTTGGGAACCACATGTCTGCCGAGGTTGGGAGTGCACCATTGTGATTCACTCGTTGACCTCCATCTGTGTGACCGTTAACCTCAATTTGACCTTCACAATGTTTTTGGCCAATCGAATTTTCGATTCTCAAGTACCTTCTGAATTGAAATGGCCTACTTGACCCCATGTGACCTTGTGCGTGAAGATATCAGAGTCAAAGTTTTTCATTCGAAATGAAGTGCAGTTAGGATGTTCATAGTGATTTGGTCATGGTGATTTTTAGAATCAGCAGGTCAAACTACCCTGAATATGAGGTCAAATGGTCCCAAACTGATGTGCTTATTTTTCGATTTACAGGGCAAAGAAATTAAAACTTTCAATTTTTGTCAAAATTTTTGGATGGTGACAGAGCTCTGTGTGCTGAATAAAAACAACTCCCGCGTCAATCGGGTCAGATTTGGGGAAAAAATATCGATATTTGGCAAATTTTAAGCTTGTTAACAACTACCGAACTCGACCCCACTTGGATGGATCAGTTCATACTTGGTATATGGGTTCCCCACTATGATAGTATGATCCGTATCGTGCGGGGTCAGGTCAAAGGTCATAGGGCAAGGAGTCAGGCTAAAAATCTTGTCAACACAATAAGTCCAGAATGCCTGGACTGATCAGGTTAAAAAAGTGGATATTGCAAGCTTTCTTATGAGGAGTACAGCAGCCCTTTTGTTTTTAGTTTAACCCTTAACCCTTTATCGAGGAGAATTCCGAAGAAAGGGAAGCACCAGTTGTCAAAATATAATCTGGTAGGAACATTTCATGTATTAGGACCCTACCCTACTATGAAAGATTAGAATTGGTTTCCGAACATCAAACGAAATGTCGAATGTGTAATTATGTATGCGATATGCAAATTAGCCTCTTATTCCTATTTCGCCTAGAAAGTACTGAACAAAGTATTTTTTTTAAAGCCAGAATGATTCGGTGCAGTTGAATTAAAGGTTGATCTTTCATTTCGGAGAAAAAAAACCCAATCAGCCAGGTGGAACCATGAAAAATTGAGGATTTTTCAATTTCCGCCATGCAACATGCCCATAAGCGTTATTGTCTCGCAGAATGAAATTTCGGAGGAGACTTAGTGGTCCTTATGGCGTGTGTGTGTGTGTGTGTGTGTGTGTTGTGTGTGTGTGTGGTGTGTGTGTGTGTGGTGTGCACACTTCTCGTGAACAGGATATCTGTCGAACGGCAAGTGCAATTGGACAAAATTTTCAGGGTAGCATCGGGGTTGGGTGAACACGTCTGATTAGATTTGGGAGAGGAAGTCACCTAATTAATAAGCGTAATAGCCTATTTATATAATTTATTGTTTAGGCTCGTGCGCAAGATTAGGATGGAACCGTAGGTGCTATGGGTACTTGGTTTGGCACATAGCATGCGGGGATAAGAGGTAGATGACCTGATTAAATTATCAGCGTAAAAATAGGGTACATCAAAGGTCCAATTCGGGGTCAAAGAAATGGTTTTTGGCCAAACGTGGGAACCAAATGTCTGCCGAGGTGGGGAGGTTGCACCATTGGTGATTCACTCGTGACCTCATCTGTGTGAACCTTTGAACTCAATTTGACCTTTTCCAGGTTTTTGGCCGAATAAATGTTTCGGGCCATGTCGGATCGCAAAGGTAATTCCGATCGAAAGGAACCATAATTTGACCCCATGTGACCTTTGTGGGTGAAGATATCGGAGCGTCAAAGTTTTCAAATTGAAATAAGTGCAGTTAGAATGTTCGTTAGTGCTTTGTCATGGTGATTTTTAAAAACAGCAGGTCAAACTACCCCTGAATATGAGGTCAAAAGGTTGAATGAATGTGCTTATTTTTCGAATTACAGGGCAAACGAAAATTGCAAAAGTCAATTTTTAAAAATTTGGATATCTGTCAGAGCTCTGGTGCTTGAATAGACGAAACAAACTCCTGCTTCAAAGCTGGAACTCGGTTCTCAAGTTAAGCAGGGGCAAAGTTTGGTTTTGATAACTTTTGGGCAATAGCATCGGCAGTCTACTTTGGGAGACATTAGGCTTGTAGGACTGCGTGCTCTTAATCGAGGTAACATTGTATAAAAACTGACAGTCATTCAAAGGTCCACTTATGGAAGGAAAACTCATATTTTGGAGACAACTCTTAACTGACAGTGCTTGGCATGTTGAAATTTCAGGACAGGGGTGTACGTAATTGGTGGAAGAACATTTTCCATAAAAACCCTAGTCATCAAAGGCATCAGGTCACGTATGGGCATATAACTGCCATATAGTATTGTGTTCCTGCAACAACTTCCATGGACCTTTCCTGATGTGGTTTATATTTCAGGGAAGGGTTGTAACCATCTAGGGTTACAATTGTTTTATAAAAATGTCATGTCTCCGAGGCATAAAGGTCAATTTGAGTCAAAAACGGATTTTGGTACTTATCCGGCAATAGCACTGGGGTGTTCTCAGAATACAAAATGCCCGGAAGTGGATGTATCACATGGAGAGTTACATTTCATCCCAAAATTGGCCATGTAATTGAAGGTCATCCAAGGCACTAAGGGGTTAAAAAACTTTTTTCTGGCGATATTCGGAGTATTGAAAATCTGCGAAGGCTGGAAGGTTTCACCATTGTGATATTAATTGTTGACTTGCATGTGGTGACCTCTGACTCAATTTGACCTCTGTCGGTGTATGTGGTTAAAGGTTGCGTCTTGAATAAATGTGCTTCATTTAAGGAGTTACGGGCAAAAAAAAAAGAAAAAAAACTGGGTTATTTTTGGATATGTGAAGACTTTGTGTTGCTTTATGGAGGGAAACCAAACCCCGCTTCTCCTGACGGACCTACTTTGGTAGTTACAAGGGTGTCAAAGTTTAATTATAGCTTTTTCGCAAGAACATTCGGCGTGTTCCATTGGAATGCCAATATGCTTCTAGGAGTGGATGCACACATTGGAGACTAACATTTTATAATTAAAACCGCCATGTAATGCGAGGTCATCAATGTATGTAGGGTCAAAAAATGACTTTAGTACTTTTGGGCAATAGAGCAATGGGCATGTTCTCAGAATGCAAAATGATTGGCTCCTAGGAGGGATGTATCACATGGGAGTTACAATTTTCAAAAACTGCCATGTATTAAGGTCAGTTCAAGGTCACTTAGGGGTCAAAACTGTTCTTGGCCGATATGGAGAATTGAATATCTGTGAGGCTGGAAGGTGCACCATTGTGATATATTGTGACCTGCATGTGTGTGACCTCTGACCTCAATTTGACCTCTGTTCCAGGTGGTCATGTGGTAAGGTGAGTCTTGAATAAGGTGCGTATTTAGGAGTTAAGTTAACGGGCAAAAAAAAAAGAAACTGGTTATTGGGCAAAGTGGGGTATACAGTGGCGGTCTACGCAGGCGGTGGTCTAGTTAAGTAAGCGTAATTAGGCTATTTAGGTAATCTATGTTAGGTCGTTAGCAGATTACAGATGAACGTAGGTGATATGGTGACTTGTTTGGCACATAGATGCGGGAGAGAAGTAGAGTAATGATTAGATTTTCAGCGTAAAACTATGCGAAGTGCGGTCGTACGACCCCCACCACTCCATTGCAGTAATTTATGCGAAATTCACAGGTTCCATCAGAATTTTTTTCATTCATCACACATTTCTGGAATGAGCCACTCTTGTGATTATTCAATATATAAAATTGTATATTCACATAGGGTGGAGAACACTGGAGGTCTTTCAGTGTGTCTATTTCGCACGGTTGTTTCCCAAATTTCAAAGTGTTTGATTTCCTGAAGCTTGATTGTATGTCTACCTTAGTATTCCCCCAAAATGTTAATAACATTGATTCAAGTCACTGGGGGGGTTATGCAGTGTGTCTAATTGGCAATTATGCAAATGTTCAAGTTTGATGAATTCCCCTGTATTAAGTGTGGTCCTGAGATATGTGAAATGGAGCAAATGCGTCAATAGGCAGTTGTATTGTGTCTAATTTGATTAAATTCAGGCGAGAGTAGTCACATTTCCACAAAACTATATTCTTCACTCTTCGTAGGGACCATGTCCATGACTAAGTCCTTACGAATTTGAAATTGATCACTGATTATAGGGTGGTTAAATGCTATACCAAAAGCTTTTAAAGACAAACACATTCAAAATTCTTGTAACTGTTTGCATGGTGACTAGTAGATGGAAACAATGATCGCGCAAACCCGGCGAGGACACTGGGGGCGATCGCTTGTACATAGACCAATTGTAGAAGCATTGAAATTCCGAGTTGCAATTCCCATTAGAGGCCACAGCCATAGAGCCTACATCAGTTATTATCAATCAGTGGTGATATTTGGGGCCATATTCAGTGAAAATAGGCAAAAAACGGGTGACAAAAGGTAATTATATATCGCATACATAATGAGCATCCTCAAACTGGATATTCTCCACTAAGTTTGCACTCCGAAGAAGAAGAAAAGCATATTTCAACTCTCCAATCATAACATAACAGACAAGGATTTGTGATGATGAAAAGCAAAGAGAGAGGAAAATATGCTATTAATATGTGCATACATAATTAGCACCTGTACAATGAGTTGCTGTGCCCAAGTTATTACTCTGAGAACAGCGGAAAGCAGGACGTCACTCTCCATGAAGCATCTGATCAACAGATAAGGTTTGCCTTGTTGAAAAGCATGAACACATCAGGAAGCCAGGCCTCATTATATATGCACATAAGTAATTATACTAATGGTTGGACCTTAGATGACTTTGACCTCTATGTCAAATCCCGTTTCGAAAGACTAGAAAGCTGCTGGCATCAAGTGGTGAAGGCAAGGGTACATCAGAGAAGCTGTCGACAGTTGTAGCAAAAGATACCAGTAGACTGTTGCTTATTATACCATGATTTTTACAAGTCCCCATAGCACTGGATGACAACAAACATATTCAAAAAATCAGCCCAACCAAGCTCCAGCTGAGTATGCTCCTCGATATGACCCTTGCTTTCCTGAATGAACAGAATAGAAGAAACATGAGAAGACAGTGATTTCCTTTTTCCTCTGTATCTTGACAAAATGTCTATTCACAATGCTAGAGGGCATACTTTTAAAAATTTGATGAGTAATATTCAGAGGAATTCGAAAATATTTACAAGAATTCAATAAGATTTACCAATTAGAATAATACAAACGATTATTTACAGTAGCAAATATGCAGATGATTAGCCCAAAACGGCTTTCAATAGAAAGCTGCTAATGGTGAAAGAGACTGTGTGAAAGAGACACAAGCTAATATATGAATGTATTATATGAAATAATAGTATGAAAAAAATATTGCAAAAACAACAGGAAGAGAAATTGACAAAAACAAGCCGTGACCGACAGCATTGTTAGTCCCGTAGACACGCTGTCTGACCCTCAAGGGAGCATTAAAAGGGTTCATAAATGCCACTGTCGATTCCATTGACACAGCGGGCAGCATTTCTGCATGTGGAACCGGTAGAGGTGCGTCAGTAATCAGATGTGCTTGCGGCATCCCCAGCACTTATGAACAAGTCCACCCAATCGTCCTGGGAGACAGTTGCCAAAGAAGATGACATGGCAACACTGGAGTGTGGAAGGTGAATCACTGCCCTGAAGTCGCGCGATATGGGGTCAGCTTCGAATGCGAGAAGCTGAAGCACCACCCATGATGGACCGCAGGTCCTCGTTCCCAGTCCTCACATCACATGGAAAGTGGCGCTTATGCACACGAAACAGACTCGCCGTGACTCACGGCGTACGGGCCAACCATGGTGGAGGGGGATCGCGCAGGACGTGCGGGGCGGTGCTTGGACTGGCAGCCCCTCTTGTTTTCCATGAATGGACACAGAGCTGCATCCAAGATTCCTACGGAAGTTGAAGTGGATACGGGAGGGAGTCTTCTGCGGGGGCCAATGAAAGTCGGGGTTGAAACTGGGGAAGTGCTTCATCTTCCACAAATGCAACACGCATTCAGGGGTAAATTAACATGTCAAACTCACGCCAGAATATCTTCATCCACCACCGCTTGTACCGCCGTACGTCGGGCTGGTAGCTCAGATACTGATCGTACATGTCTACCCCTCCCATGTTGGAATGTAGCACAGATGATCCGGGGTTTCTGCACTATTCCTCTTCATAACGGCCATTCCTTTTCTGCGACGGGCGACCGGCAGTGAGACTTGCCCAAAAATTAATGAAAAACGTGGATGTACAAAAAAAAACACGTCTCTCTTATCCTTCCAACCTGTATACCGTCATCCCATGGCTTTGGAGGAAAATGGGTCTGACCAACCTCGAAATCCACCAGGGATGGCTTCAGTCGCTCTGGCATGTGTGTACGGTTATTTCTAAACGTCCCCACAGCAAAAGTGTTGTGATCCAGAAGGTGACGAAGTAGCTCGGGGGGGGAAGTATAGAAGTTGTCCATGTAAACACGGCAACCCATACCCAAGTACTTCGTCATTAACGGGTTTCAACAACATTGAAGCTCAGGCCCTTTTCTCCGTCGCCACCAGTGTGGACCTGGAATTGATGACAGTAGTGGATTCCCTAGCGTCACAGAGGGTTCCTCACCTTGATCCCCCACTTGGTCGGCTCGTCCTTCATATATTGTTATGAAGATGAGACGACCTGGTACCAATCATCATCTCGTCGAACTCAGCTCCCTGCCTGGTTTGTAGTGTGATGGAAAGATTGCAGCAAAGATGCATTCAAGAAGCGAGGGAGGGGGATGCAACCGTGACAAGGTCACAGGGCTTACATCGCATTCAAACTGAACGTTCTGGTTATAAAACCAAATGCAGGAACGCTGGTGCTGCATAGAAAGTTCACCTGACATTACACGAGGGAAAGAACAAAAGGAGTACTGCTGACCATCTTGTGAAGTTGACCAATAATCCCCGATCTGGGTTTCCTCACCAGACCCATCCAATATCAAGCCAAAGTAGGCGAGCAGGGATTCCATGTTGACATTCGGAGGAGTTCGGCGGCGACCTCCGGGGTGGAAGGACTGTCTGATGTAGCGCGAGTCTCCCTCACAATCGACTCGAAGGTCCTGGCTTCCCACGAAGAGGCGGAAGAAGTCGGACTCCGTTGTGGCACGCCGAGCTGCTTGTGAAGCCGTTCCTCGGGGGGGGGTTGAAGAGTGACATGTGTGTTGAGTCAGGCTGTGAGAAAAAAAAGTTTGTGTGATGGGGCAATGCACAGATAATTTATATTTCAAGTTATCATAGTCACGGGGCCTTTGTTTTCACCTGGTAAGACCAGTCCTCGAATCCTGCGAAGGTGGGCACACTGAAGTACTGATGAAAGTTATCATGAACCACATCATCATCGGGAAGGAAATTCTTATGCAGGTGGCAGACTGTGTTCAGATACATAAGACAAAGTTTGAAATGAATTATATGAAGTACCTCGTCATTCTGGAATTCGCTCCCAGATCCATTCCACGGTGAGTTCTCGCGCAAGACGATGTTCCTCCTCCAGCAGAGCCCCCTTCTGCTGTCGTTGCTCCTTGGCAAGGCCCGAATGGTGGCGGCTCGCTCTCGGATCCGCCTGGCATCGGCAGAGTGCTCCGGGTATGCTTGAGGGGAGGGGTGTTGGTGCTTCCTCTGCGGGGCTGTTGGGCTGCGGAGGCACCTTCTTCGGCCGGCCACGGCCTCGTTTGGCAGGACGGCCTCCGCAGAGGGCTGTTCTTCGGGCCACCGGGGGGATCACGGGTTCTGGAAGGTCTTAGTGGCCTCAATAGTCTGGCTGAAATGATAAATGAAAATATATATTGAGTATAAAAAAATTTGTATTCTATGTTGAATGGAGAAGACAAATAGTACCCAGTGAAATTATTGGGGCTAAAATTACACGGCCGAGTAATTGCTATTGGCATGCATCAATATGAAAACCTGTAGGTTACCGAAAGTGAAGAATATAGCCCTAACACACTGTAGTTAGTGAATATAAGAGCCTAGGCTATAATCTCGACACGCGTAAACAGCTCCATTAGGGCCAGCATTGCCTTTCCAAAACAATTCTCTCCTGGACGAAACATTCGTGGGTATGCGCCAGCACGGCCACGGACGGTTTTGCAGCAAACAAACCCATACGAAGTCGGAAGATTTAGTTGGAGGGGGGGTTCAACATTAATGCACGGGTGAGCGCGATGTCATGACAGCACACCGCTCGCACGCATGGCTACAAACCCCTACCCCTTCGATACAATTACATAATTTCGGAAGGGAGCCCACTGCATTTCCTGCGCTGACCGAACTTCACATCACGTGATCGGCCACGAAACCAGTAGCCGCCAATCAGGCCACCGAAACCTACCCAAATGCGTTTGGCAGGAAGAGGACATGACCAGTGGATTCCCCCCACCCCCTAACAAGAAATTACAAAATTTGTGGTAATGCATTTCCTACGTCAAGTTTTTTGGGTAATCGCATGACAGCCACAGACAGTAGAGGCATCCAGGCCACCGGAACAACCCGCAAAACGCCAGTTTGCGGAAGGGTGCGACTTGGGAACCCCCACTTCTTCAAATGGCACAGGGGGGGGGAAGGGGGGGGAGGGGGTGATGAAGAAGCTTGTTCATAACTGAAACAAGGAGAAGGGGCCCTGATAAATCTTGTTATCCTAACTTTATCAAGTTTATCTTATTCCCTTTTGAAAAGACCATCAAGGTTCAAAGTAAAACAGAACACAAAATGGCTGTCATAACGCTAGGCCCGAGGCCTAGCTAAGCCATACACATACGGTGTGAAAATACTCACCAAGTAAGGATCCAGGCTAGGGCTGAAATTCGGCGGCGGGCTCGTAAGAAGCTTCTTCCTCGGGGCAATAACCTCCCGCCGGCCGTCCCTGCTCCTCCTATGACTCTTCTCGTCGGGATCTCCGACTGGAGATCCTAGTATTCATCGTCGAGTGGTTCGAGAAGGAGCTGAGGGGCCTCTTCGACGTCCATGTTTGTTAGATGTAAGAAGAGTTGGGATGAAAAGGAATTCGTTGGAGTATTTAGAAATATGAGTATAGAATTTGGTGGCATGCAATGGAGCCAAAAAATTGAACCGAATCCGACAGCGGGGGGATTGAGATATGATTTTACGATGGTGGACGGAAAAAAGGGGCAAAAATCGCTAAAATTCGCGATTTTTCGTCATATTTCGCCACCTGAAATCCTGACTCGTTCGTGAATAGGGATGAGAGTTGGGTAGTCACGTAAATAAACATATAGAGGGGTTTCAAAACAATTATGGCTTTATTTCTTCTTTTTTGTGACAGGATTTTTTGGATCGAAAAAAAAAGGGGGTGGCCAAAAACCGGGGTAGTCAAATGCGGGTCATTTGAAGGTAAACAAACATTAATGGGCCAAAAAAATTTCCCTCTAAACCCCCCCCCCCTAATTTTGGTTACAAATGAAAGTATATTCTGTCCTCTTTAAAATAAAGCAATTTTCCAAGTGAGTGGGGTGATACTTGTCAAGATATGAATTTCAAAGTTGACACTCAAAATCATACCGAATCGGTATGATTCCACAATTAAATCGGGGGTTAGATTTGGGATGGGGAAAATGGGAAATTGTGAAGAAAAAAAATGATAATTGGGCAAATTTTGAGCTGAACACGATTACTCGACCCCACTTGAATGGACAAGTTCATACTGGATGTGGTTCCCCATTGATGAGTACAAGAACCCTATTGTTGGGGTTTTTTCCCTGACATACGCCGGTTGGGGTAGGCCGAAAATTTCGGAGAAGGTCCAAGCGTGGCCCGGTGAATCTGATATAACCACTGGATACAATACAGACGCCTCGGAGCCGCTGACAGCAATGTCGGATCTGGCACATTCTCGCCCATACAGGAGTGAAAAAAAATGTGTGGGTCTTCCACATGATTGAAGTCGTGAATAGCAAGATGTACGATGAGGTAGAGGATGAGGGCGCTGTGAGCAGGAAGGCACGTAAACAAGAATATCGTTCTCTGGCACAAAAAAACATGACGCCTGTTAAGGCTGATGTGGCTGCGTGGCCGTCGAAGTAGCAGCAGGAGGCAACTCACGAAACTGAGGAGCGGGGGAGGTTAGTTGGGGAGAGGGGGTGTCTGGAGGTCACTGTTCCGCCAGGAAAAAATGGTGGTGTAACTAAGCAAATAGGAGGGGGTTCGGGGTGGGGAGGGAGAGTGATTCAAAAACAGGGTTATGTCCTCCCGTTATTGGAAATATAGCCAAACAAACCGCAAGACCTTTCCCAATATGTAATCATATTATTAGCTGACCTGGAAGATGTTGATGAAGGGGTTGTCCCGTCAATTCAATCTACATGATCTTCTTGACCGTAAACTTAGCTCCCGCAGTTTGGCCGTTATCCAATTTTTGTTCATGTGGGAAAATCACTTCCACCAAGTTCGTTCCTTCGGCGGTGGTGGGGTGAGATGGGAGATGGCCATGTGTTTGCCTTCACTGGTGTCCGCCCGCTCAACTTGTCCAGCAAAGTCGTTTTGGGGATTATTTCGTACAGGCACTGGCTCTGTTTATTGATATTTCACCCGCCCGGAGGTTTGCCGGGCACTTTTCCAGGAATCCTGGGGTGTTGTACTTCCGGTTACCTGATCGACTAGGTCTCTTGGTCTCAACATGTGTCTACAACGGCAAGAGGAAGATTTTGAATCTTCAAAGATCAAATAAGATTTCAGATTATACTTCACATCACATCATTAAATCATATACTGAATGTACTACACTTAATTCTCATGCCCCACCCTCGGCTGCTATTTAACGCATCCTAGCAGCCTACCCCTCGATCCTCCCGCTCCCTTCACAAAATCCTCCCCATCCCTAGGCCTACAAACGTTGGGTAGCTGTTCCCCCCCCCCATTCCTGTCATGGCTGTTCAACAATTGGTGGGGCACAACCAAAAATGGAAAGAGTGTGAAAAAAGAGTTATTACTTACTCCCCATTGTCCCACTCTCCGCATGACGGTTGTTAATTTCGATAAAATCATTTCGATGAATGGTGGAAATAGGTTGTTATTATTATTATTAGAATAGTTTGTGTCGGGAGAAATACATCAGGGAACTTAACTAAATCAATTCATTTTGAAAGATTGAATATTGGTGGTACTGATGTCAAGAGCGATATTATATATGGTGACCAGAATTTGAGCCCTTCATTTGTGTGGGTCGATTATTGGGCACAATTTTTCGGAAAGCAGCAGGGCCCAGCATTAGACCTCCCTATAAAAGTGAGGGACGATGTTCATTTTCACCTTTCACGTTGGGGGCGGATCTGTATCAAGATGTGCTATCGCTCTATACAAATAATCCAGCCTGTAAAATTCTTATTTGGATTGTGAAAATTGCTATAGTTTCAAATATAGATATTTACCTGAGACTGTTTTGAAGGAGGGACATTTCCTGCTCCAACTTCCAAAGCAAGATGCCGGGGCATTCGCTGGTCTTTCAGGACTCCTCCAACTATCCGCTTTCAGGACCCTGCGCCCTGAATGAAGATCTCCTCTAGTTAACTATGGCGACCCAAACGATCCTTCTCAACATTGTCCACCATTACTTTTACAGGTTAAACACTGATGGCCAGCAATGTATTCCTCGCTGACACCAGCGAGAAATCGTAGAGGGATGTTCATTAGCTCTTTGTCATGACTTCTGGGCTTCCATTTATAGTCAGTGACTTTTTCGGCCGTTAGACCCCCCAAGTCCTGGAACAATATCACCACATTTGCGAAATGTTACTGTGTGCACCCAAAAATTTGGCTATAGCTTCGAATGAGGACGGATATTCTGATTACTTACTCACGGTCTCCATGTTGACTCATAATGTAAAACGACAACTAAAAGTAAAAACACTGTGAAGGTGGTACTGTGGTAGCTGAAGGTGATGAATCCATTTAAATGTACCCCCTCTTGCTGGCCTGTGAATTTGGAAACCCCCCTAAAGAGTGTTGATGTAACTCCCTGCACTGTAAGACCAATTAGTTTTTACACCAGGCAGCCAGGTTCTAAAGGCTTAGAGGCATTAGCCTTCGGTACATGGCGTAAAAAATATTAATCCACATCCTGCATGTTTTGGTTTTTTTTAAATGTAGGCCCTAGCACCAGTTGGAAGTATCGCTATCACTTTGTCAGTCACACCATGACAATGGCCGGATCTTCTGTTCAATCAACCATGATTCACTTGGCCCAGGTTAAATTACGGGACTAGAGGATAAATGCTGGGGCTCGAGGTTTGTCTTGGTTCTACCTTGACTCACTACGCGACCCCCCCCCCCACAATTGCGAAGATGGAGTCCGATAAAGAAGCAAATCCCGCAGGAATAGGCTCCAAGTTCTTCGAACCCTTGAAAAACAGAGGCCGAACACATGAGGCCTCACATATCGACGATATGAGTATAAGTATACTGTCTATGTACTACAGTACTATTACTGTGTGTACAACGTGTTCTATCTCTCAGGGGGCCTATTCCTCAAGTCTCTTGATAAAACTGCTTTATTTTTTTATCAACAATAAACATTCGGCATTATTTCACTCCATAAAAATGAAAGGTCTATATCTTAGAAATGGTTTTAGGAAAAATCTTAGTCACAATTAGTGTTTCAAACGATTATCGGAATCTGAATCGGCCCGATTATGGATAATCGGAAATCCGGCTATCGGAACGATTGGTAAATTCCTCATCTAGTTCCGATGTCTGAGATAACATTTACCCAGAACACATGGCGCAGATGAACTTCAACATGTTCCGCTCAAAATTGGAACACCATGTACGTTGTAACACAAGTGGATTTTCAAAAATAATCACACCCAGGTTGAAGCAAAAATGTCTGGCCATTCACAGCGTGGGATCCCCCCCCCCCCGACAAAACCGCCAACCCCCGATAAATAAAACTCACAACAACGAATCGTTCATTCCGCCGTAACATAACTAGGTTTATGCTGTGCATCGCGTATACACTGCACCATATGACATGAGGACCACCAAACTACGAATGGCCATTGTGTACCCAATAACCGTTTGCCTCGATTTGGCACCATGGTTACCGAACGCCAAGACACGGCTGGAATATTTGATTGTGAATGTGCTAACCATCATGCGGAAAATAATAATTATCACGTTGTACCAGTGAGAACTTGGTGAATTAACCATTCATTCAGGCATATGAGTAACGTTTTAGATTGCTATGCGAGTCACAGGCCACAGCAAAATTTTAGTGCATCGGCGACCCGCTATCGCTCAAGTTGTTTCGGTCTTAACCCACAGGGCCAATGGGAAAAACCCCATAGACGTAAGTGTGTGTGGGAGAGATGATCGAACGGTGATGTTACTGCAATACAATTTTTTGGGGTAAACACAACACACTGTTGTTTGTGGACGGTGTATGCACGGAAAGTTTTTCAGGATTCTCGTGCAAGATGGCACTGCGCGTATCGAACTTATGATACTTCAACAAGAGTATCGGAGCTTCCGAATCCATTTTCGAAAAGCTGGCGTTATATATTTTGTTTCCTTCACCGGGAACCCAAACATATGCGCCAATAAAAAGATTGGAATCGATAAAGTTTGACTGAAAACCTAAAGCTGAATTATTGATACCCCTGTAGGTCTATTGATGGGATTTAAACTCAGGGAAGTTGCCTTAAGTAAGCAATGAATGTGAAAGTTTTTGTGTGTAATGTGCTGACTTGAATAATCGTTATCGGTATCGGACCGGATTACTGAAAAATAATCGTGTAAACAGTAACATCGATATTGGCATAACGTTTGAACACTAGTCCCACAATTATGTCACCATCAGCAGAAAGGAACAAAAGACTCTGGATTATAAGATGTGTAACTGTATATCAAATCGACATCCCTTTTTGGAAGTAAAACTGATTCATTGCTCGATTGAAAAACAAAAATTGAATTGGCCTAACTATTAGAAGTGGGTCTACAAAAGTTGGCTACTATGCAGTGAGACTATTTGAGTATTTTTCTTGACCCCAATCGAAAAAGACGTATATATTCGCCCATTTTCAGTACGAATTCATGAATTTATGGTGATTCAACCGATATTTACTGTTAATAGATTTCATTCAGTGGTTATAATTTTATTTCATCCCTATTCCAGGTCCAGCCTAAGTAGCGGGACTACGCTGGTGATTTTGGTTTTCCGAAATTTGAGCACGCGTTAATGAATAATTTCAGTGGGCTGTCAAGTGCTACCAGAGCTTCACAAGTCTCTATGGGTAAACAGATCAAGCTAAAGAACAGATCAGTAAGGGAAATAGAGGGCGTAATGCGTGACTGGGGCAGGCGATGGAACTAGTGGGAAAGGAGGTTATGAGGCTTGGCGCGGACAAACCCCGAGAGACTTGCTTTGCAAGTCTAACATCTAAATACCAATCAGCCTTTATGATAATCATGCCCACTTTGTAGAGGTCATGACTTTTTTTTAACCAATTGTGGCAAAAAAATAATCCTACATGACCTTTGACCCAAATTCCAACCCCCAACATATTAGTCTGTTTGGCCATGTGCAGCCAATAAATCTATTATCGGGATACCTTGATCCTTTTTGCTGAGAGTCGCGGCTTTCTTTGCAATATCTACAATGTGCCTATTTCAGCACTATATCCTGAATTCGTTGGGCCACCCTCTTCAGGCTCTACTCCAATATTCTGTGAGAAAAATGCTACCTGATCTGATGTAAGCTTCCTCCTGTGAAAAGGACACAATGTCAATATCTGAAGAACAAACAGTGCACTGTGCGGAGTACACAGTACAACAGTAGATGTAACAAAAATGGTATTTGATGTAGCGTCACAGTATGTATTCCTAAATGCGTGACCAGGGAATAATGTCTGAAAAAGTGTCCCAAGGGCCAGGTGGATCTACACCGCCACAGCTGTTTGAAGCAATCCAGGCACACCTGGATATATCCACGCAACGGACCTGTAACCCGTAAGTCCAGCATGGTTGTCAGATAAGGTTGGATTTGGTGTGTAGCTTTCTTAGTGGCAGTGAGTACAGGAAACCATATTGTTTTTGGTTAGGTCGGGGGTGACGTTTGGCCAGAAATAGAAAATTGTGAAAAAGGCAATATTTTGGCCAATTTGGCTTGTGAACCCGATAACTGGACCCCTCCTGAATGGATGAGAAGTCATCACCCTTTTGGTTGGTGTGTTCCTAATGATGAAACATGAACCCTATTGTTTTGGGGTTAGGTCAGAGGTCCATCTGAGGTTACAGCATGTTAAAGTCTAAAAACCTGTAAACCCGTAAGCCCAGAATGTTGGTCTGATCCGGTTTGAATTTGTGTGTAATTCTTATGGGAGACAGGAACTCTATTGTTTTTGGTACCAGGCGGTGGAATTGGTCAAAAATAGAAAGGAAAAATTTGTGAAAAGTCGCTATTTTGGCCAATTTGGCTTGTAACACGACAACTCGGAACCCGCCCGGATGATGAAAGCTCATAACTTGGTTGTGTGTTCCACTGATGAGTACATGAACCCTATTATTTTGGGGTCCAGGTCAGAAGTCATCTGAGTTCAGAGGTCGAAGAAAGTTTGAAATCCTTATAAACATGTAAGTCCAGATGGTTAGTCAGATCAGGTGAATTTGGTGTAAGCTTTCTTACAGTACAAAGACACGGAACAAACATGTGGCAGTCAGTATTGGCACTAAGGGGAGACATATGTGGCATCGATTTCTTTGGTTGTTTCCGCCTCGCAGTCGCACACTTGGAGTTAATACATAGTTGAAAGCATTGTCCTTCATGGCGCAAATCCCGTTTCCGTGTTTCACGTTGGACAGATTCTATGGGAAAAGGTTGAACACTGCATTCGGATGGGTCAACATCGTTGTGCTCAAAAAACCAATGAACAACACATGCAGTCATGGCGACGTTGTTCACTAGAACAATAATTGGCTCTAACTGATGGATTAAATTTAAATTTAAACCCTCAGATGGCTCGTTTTCCTAGCAACTAAATTTAGACCATACCCACACAGAATTGAATGAGATCAAGATGATAGGTACGAAGGACAAGAAAAGCAGAATTGGCACTAAGGGGAGACACTAATGTGGCATCTAGTTCTTTGGTGTTTCTGCCTCGCAGTCGCACATTGGATTCAATACATAGTCTGAAATCCTTGTCCTTCATTGGCGGCCAATCCCGTTTCCGTGTTTCACGTTGGACAGATTCTGTGGGAAAAACGTGTTGAACATGGCCATTAGGAATGGGTCACATCGTTTAGTTCTTAAAACAACCAATGAACACACACCTGCAGCATGGCGGACGTTTTTTACTAGAAAGAAACAATTATTGGCTAAACTGAGATAAATATTGAATACAGATGGCTCCATTTTCCTAGCACTAAATTTCGACCAAACACACACAGAATTGAATGAGATTCAAATGATAGGTACAAAGCAACGAACAGCAGCATGGCACTAACGGAGACATATGGGATATAATCTTTGGTTGTTTCCGGCCTCGCAGTCGCCACACTGGAGTTCAAGACATCGTTGAACTCATTGGCATTCATTGGCGGCCAACCAGTTTCCGTGTTCACGGGTACAGATTCTGTGGGAAAACAGTGTTGAACAATGCATTAGGGATGGGTCAACACCGTGATGTCCAGAAATAAAACACCACAAACGCCACGGGCAGTGAACCACTCTGCCTCCACACATGACCCAAGTTCATGCAAGAGTAAAAATCTGTAAATTGACATGGAATAATAATTCTTGTTGAATTTGGACCCCCATGCTATGGCATTGTGGTGTACTTCTCTAGCTGCGCTGTTCCTTTCAGGAATTTCCACATCTGGCTGCTGCCACTCGCAACTGTAACACTTTCTAACTCCCCAACATTTGCCACATTATTCAAGATATTCCTGTGGGTCAGGGGATGTTTCGTAGGTTCTTGGTATATTGGGAAATATCGCCATACTTTTTGCACCACTCCACTAGGCACTTTTCTGGCTCTTCCTTGAGTTTGGTCTGTTGGTGGCATTTTTGCAATTGTCATGTCTGCACACAGAGTCATGAATGCTTCGAGATGCCTGTCTAATCTCATAGTAATCTTCCCATACTAGCAGCAGCTTTCCATTCTGCAGCAGTCATTGACCAGGAGAACCTGGAACTGTGAAAATAAAGAAGTGTGTCGTAGAAGTTTATTTTTCAGCTCAGCAAAGTTGCTAACGGATGTCCGCATGGTATCTGTGTGGCAACCGGGTCGTAACTGCAGCATCAGATGCCAGCAGGAGAAGTGAATCAGCAGATGCTTGCTTGAGGTTATAGCTGGCATCTGACAACTCGTAAAAACTGGCAAGAAATCACTGGCATTCGGTCATTTGGCAGCAGACATCCGACAGGTTGCAATCCTGTCTTTCCTCCATGGCAAGATCCAGCTGACTCCTGGAGAGTTATGCCTTGCTTCAGGTGGATTCTGCTCTATGCACACATGCCTCGTCCACATCATCCATTAATGACAGGAAAACCGGTCCATATGCCTGTGATTTGGATGCTTCATGGAGTTGTCATCTGCTCTCTCAATGGTAACGTTAGACAGGCAACGGAATGAAATCCCAATATATGAGTGCTATCACCGGCAACATGCTTGGGCTCGTACCCACTCCATGGATCGATCTCTAACATAGCCAATGGTGAATATATGTAGTAGTGCAACAGAATAATAACAGTGCTCCAAAACAACCAACCAACCACACCTGCAGTCATGGCTGACGTTTTTTACTAGAAACACTAATTTGGCTAACTGATGATTGAATATTAAACACCTCAGATGGCTCTGTTTTTTCTAGAACTAAATTGGACCATACCCACACAGAACTAAATGAGATTCAAGATGATAGGTACAAAGACAAGAACAACAGCATTGGCACTAAGGGGAGACATAAGTGGCATCTATTTCTTTGGTTGTTTCCGCCTCGCAGTCGCACACTTGGAGTTCAATACATAGTTGAACTCCTTGTCCTTCATTGGCGGCAATCCCACTTTCTGTGTTTCACGTTGGACAAATTCTTTGAGAAAACAGTGTTGAACAATGCATTAGGGATGGGTAAACATCGTTAGTGCTCAAAACAACCAAGAACAAACCTGCGTCATGGGCGACATTTTTTACTAGAAACACTAATTTGGCTAACTGATGATTGAATATTAAACACTTCAGATGGCTCCGTTTTTTTTCTAGCACTAAATTGGACCATACCCACACAGAACTAAATGAGATTCAAGATGATAGGTACAAAGACAAGAACAACATGTGGCAGTCAGCATTGGCACTAAGGGGAGACATGTGGCATCAATTTCTTTGGTTGTTTCCGCCTCGCAGTCGCACACTTGGAGTTCAGTACATAGTTGAATTCCTTGTCCTTCATTGGCGGCAATCCCAGCTTCCGTGTTTCACGTTGGACAAATTCTTTGAGAAAACAGTGTTGAACAATGCATTAGGGATGGGTCAACATCGTTATGTCCTGAAATGAACACACACACACCTCCACACGGGAGTGACCACTATGCCTCCTTGCCACATGACCCAAGTTCATGCAAGAGAGAAAAAAATCTGTAATTGACATGGAATAATAATTCATGTTGAATTTGGACCCCCATGCTATGGCATTGTGGTGTACTTCTCTAGCTGCGCTGTTCCTTCCAGGAATTTCCACATCTTGCTGCTGCAACTCGCAACTGTTACCACTTTCTAACTCCCCAACATTTGCCACGATATTCAAGATATTCCTGTCGGGTCAGGCTGTGGATGTTTCGAAGGTTCTTGGTTAATAGTTAATATTGGGAAATATTCTCCATACTTCTTGCACCCTCCACTAGGCACCTTTTGGCTTTCTGTATTTCATGTAGGTTTTTGTGCTGGCTTCTTCAGTTTTTTCTTGTTGCGCATTTTGGCAATTTGTCATGTTCTGCATGACAGGGGCCATGAGATGCTTTGAGATGCCTGTCTAATTTCATAGTAATCTTTCCATACTGGCTTTGACCAGGAGACCGGAAAACTGTAGAAGTAAATAAGTGTGTCATAGAAGTTTATTTTCCAGCTCCGCTCCGCAAATTTGCTAACGGAAAATTTGCATGGTATCTGTGTGGCAACAGGGTCGTAACTGCAGCATCAGATGCCAACAGAGAAGCGAATCAGCAGATGCTTGCTCGAGGTTATAGCTGGCATGATACAGAGGTGTGGCTTTGAGGCACAGTTATTGATTGGGTTTGACAACTCTGAGAACTACCATATCCACCATCTGCAACTGCACAAGCCACATAATGGTTACCATTTGTATTAACAAGATAAATAGCACGATGTGAAGTATTTACCATTTGCCCCAATCTGCCACTACTTGGGAATCTAAGCCATGTCCACATGAACCATACAGAGCGAAAACATTTATGTCAGTCTGCAGAGTCTAGCTGCTGCAAATATTTCTAACCAAAAGTAGGCTACCACTAATGAATAGCCAATTACCAGACCTAGCTTAGCTACAGCAGTCTGTTAAAACTTACTTTGGTTTGATTTTCTTGTATTCTGTGATTCTGCTGGTGTGCTTATTCAAACTGGCACTGAGGTCACCCTTGCAGGAATAGCCTTGTACTGTACGATAACAACAGCTATTTGATATGCAACAGCTCAATTGATCCATAGAAGCAAGCAATTATAATGACAAAACAGAATAGAAATTTAAAAAAGCACAAATAAAACACGAGTACTTAACAGCTACCTTGTTTAGCCTAATAAAGGCAAACAATTACTTCATCAAAAAGATGTGGCACAAAGCGATTGACGCAGTATAATCCTAGACATTCCAACCAACAACAGAAACAATGGACTGGTGATGCTGAGAGCGAGAAACAAAGCTATTATGCAATTCTCAATGGTTTCAAAAGAATGTTTGTTCAGAGCAGATGGAATTTTGGCAGTAGTCCAAAGGGATAAAATAATTGAACTGGAAAGATGTGATCAGCAAGGTGCGTCATGTGAAAATAGTTGCATAGGCAATGCTTCTCCAGTGAGCCTGCACCGTGGAGTTGGAGGAAGAAGGAAGGGAAAGGGAGTCAGATCAGAGCCAGTGGCATCTGGGGGGAGGGGGGGGGAGGGGGTGCACCAGTAACCTGTTTTCCACCGGACTAAACTATTACATTTGTTTACCACCCTGATAATTATAAATCATGAAATGCACCCCCACCCCTTCCTCCTCCCGCCTATTGACCATACTAAGTCTTGTGGGAATCAGTAGCGTGCACAGGAATTGTGAGGTGGGGGGCAGAATTAAAAATCCCCCAACCGATATGGAGGAGTGGTCTGAGGGGAGGGTTGTTCCCCTCCCCTTTGGTTTTTTTTTCTTAATTGAAACTGGATAGATCGATGTGGCCCTTCTACGTGGGTCAATAGCAGGTGATTAATGACATAATACACAGTTGGCTTAGAGATGTATTTTGAGTTAGGGGGTGTCCCCCTCCCCATTGGATTTTTTGTGCTTTTTCAAGATAGCCTTAAGTGCAATTGGCATATAGCACACATATAATACTCAAATCCATTAATCATAATGACGAACATGTTATAATTCATTGAGAATAAATGGGTTTTCTGACTCAAAGTGGGAGAGGGTCCGAATGCTCTTCCTCTTTGTTACTGGTTCCTTACTCCGTCAGACTGCTTCATAATTTCCCTGACTAGTCTATTTTCCCCCGACTTCTTACGAATGTGGGGCCATCCACCTCCCCCAAAGTGGAAACTGGTCAAATTCTGGTATTTTGAGCACTTTTTACCTGTAATCAGGCTAAGTCCAACATGGCCTGACTGGATCAAGTTCAAACTAGTGGGTTCTCCATGATAATTACATGAAGGCTATTTATTTTTGTTTAGGGTCAATTTTAGAGAAAAGTGGAACGGGCTGAACCCACCCTAATTGTCGACGCACTTATGGTTTTCCCACCCAGATAGGGGCTGACTCTTTTCCTTCCTATTCCACTTTTCACAGCCTTTGCATTTCTTGACTGATGTCTCATAGTCAATAACTTTGCCAGAGTTGCATTCAATGGCTGTCACTTTGCCATTGAGGGATGCATGGCCTCGCTTCTGCCAGGTTCCATCTACCGAGAAAGAGCATTCCCCAGGGGATCCATCATCTTGGTGGGTAGTGCTGGCGGCTGATTTCACTGCCCTGGCATTGCCCTCAAAACTCACTTTAACCTGTTCCACGTATGCTGACGATAGCTTTTGTACATGCTGGTTGTAAGATGACTTAGATGGTGGTGGTGGCATGTCCATAACCATACAAAAGTCCTCCATGGCTAGTCCTCTACCAATTTCCCAGAATGCCATTATTGCCCTGTGGTTTACCTCCCACGGCTTGTCTGCTGGAACCAGAGGAGGACTCTACTATACTTGAAGGGTAGAAAACATCTTCTAAATCACATACTGAACAGTTTATAACATTATGGACACAGTGTCCGGTAGCAATCATCGATGCCATGAAATAGTCCACATACGTTGTCCATTTTCACAACCTCACCAGGAAAGCCATCCATTGTACAATGTCTTGAGTGGCTTGAACGGACCATCGTCCAATGGTTGCAAGAAGTGAGTGCTGGGCAGGGAAAGTACAAACAAAATGATGTTCCGGCTTTAGCCCATTCTACAAGAGTGAGCATTATACGCGATGTGTGACCATCATACAAACGCAATACAGGTTTCCCATCATTCACTGCAACTTTGGAGAAATGGTCCTTCAGTCCAGTTAGTTTCAAAAATTGCAGTATTGGACCATCCATTATGAGACAGCTGGGAGTCTGGAACCCTGACCCAGGTAATGCATTTTCCTTAATCCTCCTTATTGTCATTCTACCATTTCCCAATTGAAAAAAAAAAAAAATAGTGGGAGTGCATTGCTAATTGCATTAACGGTAAACAGTGACAGTAGTGATGGAACCCTTCCGGGTGGTGACCTGCTGGGAAGGGGGAAGGTACTCCCTTGGTGAGCTATTAGGTAGGTGGGTGTGAACCTAGTATGTCCACATTATACACCCTCTCCGGTCTGTCTTTGAAGTCATATTTATTTAGAATAGTTTCAAGTTGCTGTAGTACAAGTCAATCACGCTCTCCTGGTACTACCTTGGTATGGTACAGGCCTAATCAGTGCGCCCGGAAACGGCTCTCCACAGGAGCATATCCTTATTTGTTCTGCTGACTGCATTTTCAATTACTTCGTTCAGTACCTTACTGTCTAGTATTTCAGGAACACTACACCTTGCCATTTATGGTATCTTTGTGACAGCAGTCCATCAATGGAAAACCAGTTACCCACTGCTGGATACTTCTGTCTAATTGAATGATTCCTTTTGAGAAAGTGAGGTAGCTGTCCTCCTGTGTTCAGAGTATGTACCTAACTTCTTAAGTTCAACTAACTCTTTCTTCACAACCAAATCAGTCGAGGCAAAACCATGGTTATGGGGTGGATGCTACCTAACATAAACACCAGTCCTCCACCGAAAATGCTTTATGATTCTTGACAAGTTTGTGGCTAGCTATGTAATGTCTGATAGAAATGTTCTCCATGGTTTTCACCACATTCTACATGGTTGCAGTTTGAGCACCATAGCAAATAATTAACCTTGTCGGTTATGTGTGGGATTTGGGATTCAAATAGTTGGGAGGATCCTCAGTGGCACTATCACTGCAAAGCTTGGCGTTACTTGAAATAACACAACCAAACTTCCAAATTTGTGATCTTCCCCCCAAGCCGGGAGGTGACTCTTTCATAGTGTCCATAGTAATTTGATTTCTCTGATTATCAGAGATGTGTAGACCAGATGGAACTTGTTCAGTAAACTAAGAGCAGGTGGGATTGGAACATGAAACTGCCTCAGTTACTGTATGAGATGAATTCGTTGTCTCAACTTCTTGTTGGAGAGCAACCTCCTCAATGCATGCATCCGCCTTGTGGCGTCTGCCTATGCTGATCTGGGGAGCGGTCCACATACATTAATACTCCACGCTTACTATCAGTGATATCTGCCAATTTGTCAAGTACAATTATAGACTTACAGGATTACAGTCGCTGGAAGCTGGGTCTGTATGTGATCGATAGTTCCTTTCAGGAACTTGCTGGTTTTCAGCTTTATATTTATTTTCAAAATCTGCATATTCTCTGCAAGTACCAGTTTACCTAATTTTCTTGTATTGGTTAGGATGTACGGCCCATGTGATCTTCTGGATGTACACTGAGGGACATTTACATTTACAGAAAATTGGGAGGAGGGAAGCGTGCATTCTGCTGCGCAAACTGTGGCATATTCAACCTACAAAAATATGCAATGTGACCTGGATTATGACATCTGTAACAAATCATTGGTTTCCTAGGAGTAGGACATTGAAAGGTATTAGGGCCCTGATATGTGTGGCCATTGGTGGAAGTTAATGATTGCATCAGATATTGAGTGTCTGTACGACTTAAGTGAGAGCTGAGCGTTCAGCACTTTCTTTGTTGATTTTGGTTTCTATGGTTTCAATTCTATTACACATTTCCTTTATTTCCTCACTTGAGGAGGTTGTGATGTTAGGTAGATCACTCGCCTTTTTTGCCATAACAGTATCTTGCAAGGAAATTTGACCTTCAGTTGGGTTCAGATCAAAATAATACTGAACCTTGTTACCAAGTCTGCTAATGGGGCATCAACGGGGGATGACATCAATACAGCGGATATACATTCTGAAGGTAATGACAACAAGAACTTGTCTCTAATCTGGCCTTCACCATAGCCAAGAGGGAGGGCTGCTTTAGAAATTTTTGCCGGAGAAACTTCTGCCTTTTCTCCGGGAAAATACGCAAGGTTACGACATTCCTGTGATTCCGCAATGTAAGAAGTGCTGGGACTGAACCTAGTGAGGAATTGATCACGCAATGCATCAAGATTAATACCAATTGCCTCCCCTCAATCCATAGCCTTGCCTGTTCTTTCAGTGTCCTAGTGAAAATTTGAGTCAAGTTCTGAATTTCACCTGGGTTGTCTGGATCATTTAGCTCAAGGGCTTCAATATAATCTGTGAATGCTAGAAAATGGGCTCTGGCCAAATCAGCCTCTACAGATTGTCTCCCTGAAACCGAGCGGGAGGAAAAAATGGGTTACTCGCAAGTGGTTTTGAGGTTCAGCCATGATCAGTTCAAAACAGGCGAGTAAACTGCAAAACATAAAACCATACGAGAAAATGTGCTAACATGCATGTTTGAACTTACTAGGTCAGATGTTACGAGAGGGTTCACGAGGATGCTGCGCAGAGGAGGGAGTTTGACGAGCCCACTGTCCAGGACCAACTTTGTAGATCTCTTTAACTCTGTGAAAAGTTTGGCTGCCTCATCGTTGATTGCCTCTTCAGCTGCAGGCCTAATAATTGCACCCAGGAACGCTCTCTCTGCAGGGGCATATCTTTATTTGCTCAGCTGACTGCATTTTCAATTACTTTGCTCAGTACCTTACTGTCTGGTATTTCAGGAGTACTCCTTGAACAAGAGGAAAATATTCAAATCCAGGAAAAACTGAAGCAACAAGCATCCTATCCTCAGTTATTCTCTCTACATGGCGATTGCCGTTCTCTGATATTGTGTGAACAACAAAGTCACACCAATCAGAACCAGCAACCCACAGCTGAATTTGGAAATATTATTAATGATTTCTGTCTAATTGAATGATTTCATTTGGGAAAGTGAGGCAGTTGTCCTTCTGTGTGCAGAGTGGTTTTGTAGACAATCTACATCATATTGGGTTTCTTCACTTCTTTTACCCTTTCACTTCACCCTTTCCCACATTGGTGGCAGCTGACCACACCATCTGGTGAGGCAGCAATGTCTGGGTGCCACCTAACCGTAAACCAGTCCATCCACAGATAATACTTCCATGATTCTTGACAAGTTTGTGGTTAGCTACGTAATGTTCTTATAGGAATGTTCTCCATGGTTTTACTCCATTCTAACGATGGTGCAGTTTGAGAACCATAGCAAAGAATTACCCGTGTCGGGTTATGTGTGGGATTTGGAATTCAAATATTTGGAGGATGCCTCATTGGCACTATCACTGCAAAGCTTGGCGTTACTTGTAATGACACAACCAAATTTCAAAATTTGTGATCTTCCCCAAGCTGGGAGGTGACTCTTTCATAGTGCCCATAGTAATTTGATTTCTCTGATTATCAGAGATGTGTAGACCAGATAGAATTCGTTCAGTAAACTAAGAGCAGGTAGGATTGGAACATGAAACTGCCTCAGTTACTGTATGAGATGAATTTGTTGTCTCAACTTCTTGTTGGAGAGCAACCTCCTCAATGCATGGCGTTCGCCTTATGGCGTCTGCCTATGCTGATCTGGGGAGCGGTCAACATACATTAATACCCCACACTTACTATCAGTAATATCTGCCAATTTATCAAGATCAAGTACCCCTGCACGTGGGTCGTGGGTCTGTATGTGACCATAGATTCTTCCAGAAACTTTCTAGTTTTCAGCTTATAAATTCATTTTCAAAATCTGCATATTCTCTGCAAGTACCAGTTTACCTAATTTTTCTTGGTATTGTTGAATGGTACGCCCCATGTGATCTTCTACCGATGTACACCGAGCGACATTTACAGAAAGTTGGGAGGAGGGAAGCGTGCATTCTGCTGCACAAACTGTGGCATATTCAAATACAAAAACATGCATGTGACCTGGATTACGACATCTGTAATGTAAACAAATCATTGGTTTCCTAGGAGTAGGACGTTGAAAGGTATCAGGGCCCTGATATGTGCGGCCATTGTTGAAATTATAATGATGCCTAAGATCTTGAGTGTCTGTATGACTTAAGGGATGAGCTGAGCGTTCACACTTTCTTGTTGATTTCGGTTATGGCAGACATCAATTCGTTCTTAGTCAGTCCCCACTGACTAATTTCGATTACTAGCTCACCCCATTTTGCAGTCAGTAGCTGTAATTGTTTATGCATGGTGACTGCTGGAAAGAAACCACTGATCGCGCAAACCAGTGGAGACACTGGGGAGGATCGCCTTGCCTAGAGAAAGCTGTAAATCCCATTCCATTGGTGTGAGATACAAAAACAAGAATGGCACCTCATGATACACCACCTATTGTTCACCTACAAATGGGCACAGCAACACCCCATTGACTCTGTACTATAGTGGCCTAATTAGTGTGGTCCTATACAAGTGGTACTCTATTGGTTCAAGTTTGAGTGACAGGCAATGGCCAACGAATGTTTCTCTTTAGTAATGGCAGTCAGGAACTGTTTTTGGCATACATGATTTCACAAAATCATCTGTGACCACCACCATAGCACCAATTATCCCTTGCCAGGAACATGACAGTGAACCTCTAGCCTCTACCCTAATGAGGGCAAGGAACTGACACAACATTTGGTACAGGATCAAAGGGCCAGAGGTCCTTGCCTGAACTGAAGGACATCAATCATGAGATCCCACAAGTGGGAACTGTCCTTTCACTCTATCGCTGGCTTGACAAGAAATGCCTAGTTGCTTTGGAGTAAGCTCATCTGAACCTCAGCTGCCCTTTGGCAAAGAACTGGTTGTTGGCTTCCTGACAACCCCCCCTGTGCACTATCACAATTATGGTTATTGTCAAGAATGGCTAGTTGCACCCTGGCCTGCATGGCAGGGAAATGGAAGATCCACTGTGCTCCATCAGAAAGTGAAGACTATAACAACTTGCTCGTGATACGGGTGAAACAGAACAACGTCCATACAGTGTGTCAATTATACATATCTTGAGGGCGGGATTGTAAAAACAGCCCAATAACTAGATACACAACGAGTGAACGAGTGCGTTTTGGGGATAGTCTCTTAGGTTAGGACACGACAAGTACCGAACCCAACAACGAACCCGAAAGCAGCAACGACGAACCCAAAACAATACAACAACAACGAACCCAGCAAACAAATTCTTTCGAACTCGCCTGATATAGTCTCGCCACTTTCATCCATTCACCGCTTCTGTACGCTTCTTACTTGTGACGTACCACTGCGCTTGGGTATGCTCCCATCGACATGGCGCCGCGAGGGCAGGGAGGACCTGGTTCCTCTTCGAACACCTCTGTAGCCGCAGTCTTTTCTCAGGCGGTCCGCGTCATCCACGCCTTCCTACCTCCACGGCGCCACAACTTCTCAACCATATCGGCTGAGGCGCTTGGCCTCACAGCACTCCCCGCTGCTTTATATGATCCACGGGGACCACGCTCCCCCCTCTAACCTGTACTGCGTCCTCGTCGAATACCGTAGGACGGTGGACTTGGGTGATGTCCCTTTCAACGCCACGTAATCTTCTCTGAGAGGGCCATCGTGCCGCCCCGTGGGTCTCGCTGGTTTTGTGCCTCCCCCCAAGGGAGACGGTGTAAAAGGTCCCCTGAGTCCCCTCCTCGGTAACGGACTTCTTGGCCGAGCACGTCTGCACCGCCTGTTTGTTATGGCGCCTGGACGCTGCCGGGTGTCTGCCATGATCCAGGCAATTAGGAAGTCCCAAATCTCGTTATACAGAGATGTGCTGAAGTGGGCAGGCGGGTCCTCCAGTAGTCGGTGCCTGACCTGGCGTGGCTCTCCCTCCTCCAACAACGTCCTACTTCTTCTGGGGGGGACCATCTGCTCTCTTGACTACCTGTTTGTTCCGCGCGCACTCTGGTCAATTCCTACCACACCCTATGGGTCCTTGGCTAAGTGTCCCAGCGCCATGGTGCCAATCACGCCCAGGCTGTGTCGTAGATTCTGGAGCGCCAGGTATTCGACGAACCTCTTCTCGTGGCCAGGTATGCCGAGTGTCTTTGTCTTGGGCCCTGCGCCTTCGGAAACGTGTCGTAGCAGTGATATATATTGTCTCTGTGACCGTACGCCTGAATACTGTCCATCCCATAATGAATGATTGTCGCAGTTTCCTAGCCGTCTCGTTCGCTGGTTCCTCCGGGATAACCTCCCCTGGGCGTCTTAGGAACTTGCAGAAACGCTTTATGTGGTTGTTTAGGTCGGCGGTTTCGTCCTCCGTGGCTCGCTACAGTATCACTCTCTCCTCTTCACTGTCACTTCCGCTCTTTGACTGGGGGGTGGGGTCGAGGTTCCTCTGGCTGCGGTGGGGGGTGCTGGCTCGCTTCTTTCTCCTTAATGGCCTCGCCCGGGGTGGTGACACGGCTCTCGGCAGAGAGGGTGCCACGACATCTTCACTGGACGTCGATGGCATGGCAAACCAACCCCAACGCTTATGACGGAACGTCCTTAAATATGCTCCGCCTAGCGCCCACTCTCCTGAGGAGCCCGAATGGTCCTCCCATTGCCCTTCATGTTTCTTGCCTCTTCTTGGGGGGAAGGCATCTCTATCGCTGGCTCTGCAAAATAAAATATAGTTAAACAACACAAGAGGTAAAACTGACTACGAAAATAACGTTCAAGTTCCAGAAATAAAAATGAAACACAAAGTTCCCGAGGAGAGGGTCTATAAAATAAAAAGTTTTCAAAAATCAAAAAACAAAGATAACAAAGTCCAAGGAGTGATGAAAAGCATGTGCAAAAATACTACGTTCTGAAGAACACGACAAATAACAAAGTCCGAAAGTAAGCGCAATGTCAGAGAGAATTTTAGGAAAGTATTCCAGTACAGCCAAAGCATGTAATTGAAATGGTGTCCGTATCTGCATTCTCGCTGTGACTATTTCCGTGCTGCCACCCCTGTCTTGCATAATCGACGAGTCCTCGGCCTAGCATTTCCTGTGATACGTGCAAGTTAGGTAGACTAGTCCGTTTTAAAATAGGAATGTTTTGAAACGCTAATTCCTGATAAACTCTGAGGATATACAGACCCCTTTGGCGGAAGACACGATTGGTTTTCGCACCTTCCCATGTAACGTTTATTTGCTGAACACAACGGGTGTAGGCCTACCGATATCAAGCTGGCAATTGAAGTTGGCAAAACATCCATTGTTCGGTCCCTGCGGCCGTCTCGGGTTCGCACAAACAGGGCAATAAAACTGGGGATTGTCGGTAAATGGAGGGCCCAGGTTCGCACAAACAGGGCAATTAAATTGCTTTGGTTTATTTGTGGCGTTTATGCCAACTAGCGTTATTATATATATATTATCTATATTATTGTTGTGTCATGAACATAGTCGTGTTTTTACTTTTTACCGTATTCTATAAGACTGAATTGAGGCTTTTACCGAACTTCATAACATTTATGGTTGTCGAGTTAGTTTGAAAAAATCAAATTATTTATCATAACTCGATAACGGAACAGTTGTGTATCGAAAAACGGAATGCAGCATCGTTTTCTCCTTCGAAACTACCCTGCATAATGTATTATTTTACATTTAGGACGGTCTGTTACCCTATTTTCCACCACGGGTACGCATCCCTCATAAATTCGCCCTATTGAAACGGTGTGTTATAAATAGAACCCGGTTGGCGGCAGCTGATATTTTACCCATAATACCTAGCGGCAGTAGCCATATCATAATTATAAATTATGACAACTTTATAACTAGACCATATATCGGCCAATTGGTCTTCGGATTCGTAATCAGGGCCAAATTCTACTTTGGAACAATACCTCGCAAGAGTGGTTTGTAGGTACGACACCTCCTGGCCCTCACCCCGACTTCCCGACCCCCCCCCCCTACCCCTCACCCCTACTTCCCGACCCCCCCCCCACCGCTCTTATTAAAAAGAAAAACAGAATCATAGCAATACTTCGACCAACGGTGTCAGCTATACATATTGCCTACAACGTGCTGTATACATATTGCCTACAACGTGCTGCGACTCCAATATCAAGCACATTGTGCTTCGATTGTTCCTCGATAGGCTGATTGCCCTGCCCGCTGTACTTGCAACCATGGAAACCGTACGCGCCGTAGTGCTCGCTAGCAGGTGATCGATAATTACTGTCACTAGCTGTGGGTAAACGACCTTTGATTTGAAAATGTCCTCCAAGCAAGTAGTGCTGTTACTATTGAACGATACTCCACTTTATTATTTAGTCATTTATTTGGTCATTTATTTAGTCATTTAGTCATTCATTTCCGTGCTGCCACCCCTGTCTCGCTTAATCGACGAGTCCTCAGCCTAGCATTTCCCGTGATATGTGTTAGTTAGGTAGACTAGTCCATTTTGAAATAGGAATGTATACAGACCCCTTTGGCGGAAGACCTATTTATTTATTTATTTTTTATTTATTTTTTATTTATTTAGTCATTAATAGAATACCCACAACCGAACCAGATGGTCCTAAACAAAACAGCAAGTAGGGAACCATATGGTCATAGTTTTAGGATGAACTGAAAATGTCATAAAAGAGCAACGTCAAAACTCCTAAACAGCAACGACGAAACCCCACAAACAGCAACAACGAAACCCCACAAATAGCAACGACGAAACCCCCAAACAGCAACGATGAAACCTTAAAACATCAACGACGAAACCCCCAAACAGTAACTAGGGAACCATTTGGTCCTAGCTTTTAGAATTAAAATAAAATGCCCACAACCGAACCTGATGTCCTGACCAAAGCAGCAAGTAGGGAACCATATGGTCATAGTTTTAGGATAAACTGAAAATCCAAATAATGAAACCAAAAAACATTGAGGGCACTTTTGAGTATTTTTTAAAATAGAGGGCCCTTCGGGTTTTGTGGTCGTTGGGGTTTAGGGGTGAAACTCCCACGACCGAACCATGAAATAGCAACGACGAAACTCCAAAACAGCAACAACGAAACCCACAAATAGCAACGACGAAACCGCCGAAACAGCAACGATGAAATCCAAATTTCCCAAACATGTCAAAATGGCCATACCTGGGGGTTCTCGGGGGTCAGGAGTCACGTAGAGCATGTTAAAATACCCCAAAATCCATCTTAGACATTAGCCCCCCAATCAAGTCGGTAATATACTCATATAGAAGCTGTTCAAAAATACTATTTTCAGGCCGATTGGAGCCGGTAAAGTCTCAAAAACACATTTTTTTTCGTGCTACGCCAAACCCTAGTTGTGCGACAGCTTTATAGAACTCGCGACGCCCGATCGATAGCTTGAGCCCCAAGTTCATAGCATATTGCCAAAAATCGATTTTGACCTTATAACTCAATAACGAATAGATATTGGAAACACGATTACGGCATCGTATTTCTGGTGCAAACGACAACCCGAATAATGGACTTTTCACAATTTTGTCCATTTGGCTAAGACCATAACTCCGCCAATCCCCCATGGGGAGTCCGCTCGTATATTTCTCAGGTTTGATGACCTCATGAAATTGCCTATCAGACTCATAAAATTATGCTGATTCCATATCTGCAAACCACATCTTCATATCTCATTCCTACGCTGAGATATTAGAGGGGGCGTAATTCACGCCATTTAGCCAATTTTAGTGCCCCCCCCATGTCCATCGCACTGGGAAAGAGGTAGGCGCAAAGTCTTACCCTTTGTCGATTGCCCTATGCGAGTACTTCATATTACAGGTTTTACCATTGCCGTGGGGGGCGCACTTTTGGCATAAACGCGGAGGCGCAACCCAATTTGGCGTCCGTTTTTTGCGTATATCTCAATAAACCGTTTGACTCCGATCTTCCTGAAAGTTGCGCCAATCGATTTGCCGTGCCAAGTTCTATCTATCACATATTTTGATGTCAATCCAACGTCATTGATTTTTCGCGCCAAAACTATGTTGACGTCAATGTGCCGTGAAAATGCATAATGCGTCAAACAGACTGTACCTGACATATGTTATAGAACTTGATGTTGCGCTTTTTTGTAAAGGTAGTTATGGGACACTCAGGTGCGTGTACGATTTTTAACTCATTTTTTACGTATTTTTCTAAGAATCACTCTTACAGCCCGCATGCTGGATTACTTTATCCTACGGTTTTCAGGTTCAGTGGAGGCCTTGAACTATCATTACACATAACATATATAAAATGCACGTCACTACGTTATCGGGGTCGTGTTGTTGTCGGAAAGCGTTATGGAGTATTCGATGACGTCACACTCGATAAAAACAAGATGGCGGCAAAACCGGGGTATATTTAGTAGAAGAAATAGTAACCTATCTACGCACTAAGTCTCGAGCCTATTGACTATTGTACGAGCCATGTAACTGCCTCTATGTGTAAAATGTTTTAGCGCCCTCTAGCGGGAAGTAAGCATCCGGCGCCGTTTTGGTTTGCATCATCGGACGCATTTTAAATGCTCTATCAACTGACCCTAAAACTAGAACCGTGGACCATTGCATGTAGATGCGAACTGCAACCCGAGTTAACACTAGGTCCCAAGTCCAAAGTGGGCGTTTTTGTCTCGGTCGACATTTGGTTTTACGAGATCACATGACCAAAGAAAACCTGTGACGCGAACCGCCACGTCCAATATGTCTGACTGGAGCTAAAAACGCACTCATTCCGATCCGGCAATTTTTCAGCCATTTTCTCACCCTGATCACGTGACCCCCCACTCTGAAATTTTAAGTGTGAATAGAACTCAGTCTGATCTCATAGCCTGCCAAATTTAGCGAACTTCGCTCAATATTAAGTTTTTTTTTAATTATGCAAGTTTCGCCATTTTGGTACTTTATACGCCCATAACTCGGTTTTGCCCGAAGTGCTATAAAGTTGAGCTTCGGATATGTTAGTGGTCCCACCCCCCCCCCCCAACACCAGTTTATAAAAAAATTTGAGGTCATAGATCAAAGTTAGGTTATCCGACCATACTTGCTCCCTAAAATGAAAGATGCTAGGGTTATAGTTATTCGGGCATAGGGCTTTCTCGGAGAGGCTAAAATAGGGAAGGGGCTGGGGCCCAAAAATGCGCTATACGTGGATGGGGTGGGGTGGGGCCCGAGCCCCACCCTAGCCCCAAGTCCCATCTTCGTTTGCGATACTCATAGCAAAAGTTAGGGATTTTTTTTTTTTACAGCAAACAACTGAACCGGCAGTTAAGGTATGGTCCTAGTCCCCCTCTAAAATAGGTGTTCTTGGGTCGACCTTTATTATTTAATTTGACCTGCTTCCCGAGGTCCGATCAAAATATTTTTGCACCATTCGATCAGGCTCGGCGAGCTCTACAACATATTTTTTTCTGGACAAATTCTGACTTGACCCAAAACAGGGGTCGGGGGAAGGGTCGGAAAGAAACGCGCTCGATTGAGCTAAAAAAAAAAAAAGCAACGACGAACCCAAACAGTAACGACGAACCCAAACAACAACGACGAAAACCCGAAAACGACAACAACAAACTTTGGTTCTCAAAATTAGGGTTAGGGCAGTACTTCGCAACACACTATGGGAGACTTCCAGGCTCACCCGAAGGGCTACTGAATTTCAAAGTATTATATTTGGAGAGCACTGAGTTTCGGCATAGTAGAATCACTCACAGCCGATGCAAAATGTGATGCCAAGAATATTGCGTTCAATTCTCCTCTAAGCAATGTTCATGGCACTTACTCTTGATTGCTGTAAGGACGTTTGGATCAAAGGGCTTCTCTTTGAATGCTTCTTCGTTGAGGTCATTGGCAGCCTCGCTTTTACCCAGTGCATTGCTGCGTGCAAGTGTCTCCAGTGAGGGAAGGGTTTCCAGCAGCTTCCTTACTGCACGCTCTGGCTTCCCGGCTGCGTTTATAGTCAACACGCTGAACCTCTGTAGGCGACTGATCAACACACCAGTCCCAGCAGCTTCCTCACTGCAGGCTCTGGCTTCCCGGCTGCGTTAGTCAACACGCTGGACCTCTGTAGGTGACTGATCAACACGCCAGACCCAGGGTAAAACTCCACTTTAGAAGACTGGCTGGGCTCAGTGGGCTGCAAACCAAAATAAAATTCAAGATGCTACAGGTTGGTGACCGATACATAGAGGAAGTGGCCGTGTAAACTGATTCCATCAATCCTGTACCTGGGCAGCCCATATGTCAGGCAACCTTTTTTTGCACAAATCACTGGACATGGCATGGCGCTGCCATTGATAATGCATGCGGGGCCTGCTTATTCAGGTACCCCAGTGATTAGCCCTCCCGAGTTATTGCTAGTTAATACCCACGCTAGTAAGTTTTGGCGATATTTTCTTAGGGCAGTACTTTGCAACACACTATGGAAGACTTCCAGGCCCCTGTTTACAGGTCTTTGTCAAATGCTGCAGGTCCTTCAGCATCGCTTGTCTGGCGCCACCCTCTGCAAAGCTTCATGCGCCTTTGAACCTGCAGCGAGCCAATTACTCTGGCCCTCCTCTTCAGGTGAGAGAGCATCATGGCTGCATCTGTGAAATGAGTCACAACTGTTCCAGCTGTGAACATGATGCCCACATCTCACAAAGCACACCTCATTACAGTTCTGTGCAGACCACCACAAGTGTTTTTTTTTATTGCAGGTATCCAAGGGCGAAGCTCAGCATAGTTCTGTTGCTCTGCCAATGCTGGGAGTCTCTTTACAGATACTTTTGGCCTAGTGTCATACACCAAACTTGATTAATAATGATATTAATAATAATAGTATATTGATATAGTGCAATATCACAGAGAGTACCATTGCGATTGATGTCGAATAGTCTTCCCGCAACATCTTCTAATGCAAACATGTCTATCAGTGGCAACAGTACCCGCACTATCAATGTGCAAAATACCGTCCAAGCATTCCTTAAAACCACCCTTCTCCATTGCCGCAGAACTATTTGCTTGATTCACCTGCACAAGCTTAGAGTGTACAATTTGGTTTGTGCCCTCCTTCAGTACTTAGCATTGTAGCCAGGTGATCACACCTACTTACCACCAACCAGTCATTGTCAGGTTATTCCCCAACTTAGAATACCATCTGTCTGACTTGCGTAGTGTTGATTCACAACTGGAACCAGGTTCTGTACTCTGAATATCATAGTACAGCCTCTTGGATGTAAACTGCAGGCTTAGCATGTTGGAGAAATGTGCAATTGTACCAAATGTATTGCAGCTCAACAGAATGGCCTTACCAATGGAGGGTTGGGACCCCCACTTCACAACAGTGTGCCCTGAATTACATGTAACAGTAGTAGTGTCCATAGTAATTTGATTTCTCTGATTATCAGAGATGGGTAGACCAGATAGAACTCATTCAGTGTACTAAGAGCAGGTGGGATTGGAACATAAACTGCCTCAGTTACTGTATGAGATGAATTTGTTGTCTCAACTTCTTGTTGGAGAGCACCTCCTCATGCATGCCTTCCGCCTTATGGCGTCTGCCTATGCTGATCTGGGGAGCGGTCAACATACATTAATACTCCACACTTACTATCAGTGATATCTGCCAATTTATCAAGTACTATTACAGACTTACAGGATTACGATCGATGGAAGCTGAGTCTGTATGTGATCGATAGATTCTTTCGGGAACTTCCTGGTTTTCCGCTTTATATTTATTTTCAAAATCTGCATATTCTCTGCAAGTACCAGTTTACCTAATTTTTCTCGGTATTGTTGGATGGTACGCCCCATGTGATCCTTCTGGGATATACACCAAGCGACATTTACATTTACAGACAATTGGGAGGAGGGAAGCGTGCATTCTGCTGCGCAAACTGTGGCATATTCAACCTACAAAAATATGCATGTGACCTGGATTACAACATCTTAAACAATCAGTGGTTTCCTATGAGTAGGAGGTTGAAAGGTATCAGGGCCCTGATATGTGCGGCCATTGTTGGAATTATAACGATGCTAAGAACTTGAGTGTCTGTACGACTTAAGTGACAAGCTGAGCATTCAGCACTTTCTTTGTTGATTTTGGTTTCTATGGTTTTCGCTTCTATTACAACATTTCCTTTATTTCCTCACTTGAGGGGGTTGTGATGTTAGCAAGATCACTCGCCTGTTTTGCCATAGCAGTATCCTCCAAGAAAATTTGACCTTCAGTTGGGTTCAGATCAAAATAATACTGAACCTTGGTTACCAAGTCTGCTAATGGGGCATCAACGGGGATGACATCAATACAGCGGATTTACATTCTGAAGGTAATGACGACAAAAACTTGTCTCTAATCTAGCATTCACGATAGCCAAGAGGGAGGGCTGCTTTAGAAATTTTTGCCGGGGATACTTCCGCCTTTTCTCCGGGGACATACGCAAGGTTATGAAATGCCTGTGATCTGGCAATGTAGAAGTGACCGAGCGGGAAGAAAATCGGTTACTCGCAAGTGGTTTTGAGGTTCAGCCATGAGTTAAACTGCAAACACAATTAAAACCTAACATACGGAAAATGTGCTTAACAATGCATGTTGAACTAGTAAACTATACTAGGTCAGATGTTATGAGAGGGTTAACGAGGATTGCTGCGCAGAGGAGGGAGTTTGATGAGTCCACTGTCCAGGACCAACTTTGTAGATCTCTTTAACTCTGTGATAAGTTTGACTGCCTCATCGTTGATTGCCCCTTCAGCTGCAGGCCTAATCATTGCGCCCAGAAAGGGCTCTCTGCAGGGGTATATCTTTATTTGTTCTGCTGACTGCATTTTCAATTACTTCGCTCAGTACCTTACTGTCTGGTTTCAGTCCCGCTACTCCTTGAAAGGAAAAATATTCAAATCCAGGAAAAACTGAAAACAACAAGCAACCTATCCTCAGTTATTCTCTCTACATGGAGATTGCCGTCTCTGATATTGTATGAACAACAAAGTCACCTAATCAGAACCAGCACCCACGCTGAATTTGGAAATATTGTTAATGATTTCTGTCTAATTGAATGATTTCATTTGGGAAAGTGAGGCAGCTGTCCTTCGGTGTGCAGAGTGGATCTGTAGACAATCTACAACATATTGGTTCTAAACTCTTACTTTAACTTTCCCACATTGCTGGCAATATCACACCATCTGATGAGAGCCAGCAATGTATGGGGGGGTGCTACCTAACCATTAAACCAGTCCATCCACAGAAAATGCTTCCATGATTCTTGGCAAGTGTGTGGAGTACGTAATGCTGATAGGAATGTCTCCATGTTTTACTCCATTCTAACGTGTTGCAGTTTGAGAACCATAGCAAATAATTACCCTGGTCGGTTTATGTGTGGGGATTTGAATTCAAATATTGGGAGAGGATGGGATGCCTTCATTGGCACTATCACTACAAAGCTTGGCGTTACTTGAAATGACAAACCAAATTCAAATTTGTGATGTCTTCCCCAGCTGGGAGGTGACTCTTTCATAGTGTCCATAGTTAGTAATTGGGATTTTTCTGATATCAGAGATGTGTTTTAGACCAGATAGAACTCGTTCAGTGAACTAAGAGCAGGTGGGATTGGAACATGAAAACTGCCTCGGCTTACTGTATGAGATGAATTTGTTGTCTCAACTTCTTGTGGAGAGCAACCGTCCTCAATGCCTGGACGTCCGCCTTATGGCGTCTGCCTATTCTGATCTGGGGAGCGGTCAACATTACATTGATACTCACCGGTTAAATCTCATTCCATTGGTTTGCAGATACAAAAACAAGACTGGCCCTCATGATAAACACCTATTGTTCACCTACAAGCATGGCACAGCCCCAACACCCTCCATTGGACTCTGTAATATAGTGACTAATGAGTGTGGTAATATAACAAAGTGTAATATAGTGGGTTTCCAAGTTGATCAGGCATATGAACAGAAGTTCTCTTTCAGTAATGGGCAGTTCAGTACGTTTTGGCATAACATGATTTCACAAAACCATTTGTGACCACCATCATAGCACCTATTTACCCTCAGCGCAGCAGGACAGTGAACGTCTAGCCTCTCCTCTGATGAGGGGCAACCCACCCCGGGAACGGAACAACAATTGGTATCAGGAGTCAAAAGCCAAAAGTCCTTGCTTGAACTGAAGGCATCAAACCATTGCGATCCCACAAGGTGGGAACCGCTCCGGTTCGCTCTTTCGCGCTGGTTGGATTGACAATTCAATGCACTAGTGCTTTGGAGTAAGCGTCAATCGGAACCCTATGGATGCCTTGGCAAAGAACTGTGTTGGCTCCCTGACAACCCCCTGTGCATTATCACCAATTATGGTTATTGTCAAGAATAGCTAGTTGCGAACCCCCCAGGCCTGCATGGCAGGAAATGGGAAGATCCTTGTGCTCTTATCAGGAAGTGAAGAACTAGACCACTTGCTCATGATACGGGTGAAACAAGAACAACGTCCATGCGGTGTGTCAATTATACATATCTTGAGGGCGGGGTTGTAAAACACACCATGAACTAGATTAGTTTAGTATGGTTGCTAGTCAATACACAAACGGTGAGTTTTGGGGATAGTCTCTTAGGTTAGGGCAGTACTTTGCGACACACTATGGAGACTTCCAGGCTCCCTTGTGTGGCAGGCTTCTGTGAAATGTTGTAGGTCCTTCAGCATCGCTTGTCTAGCGCCATCCTTTCGGGGTACCAGAATTTAGCCACTTGGTTGCCCGAAGGGGCTACTAAATTTCAAAAATATTTTTTGAGCACTGTTTTTGCATACTAGAATCACTCACAGCTGATACAAAATGTGATGCCAAGAATATTGCGTTCAATTCTCCTCTAAGCAACATATGAGCACTTACTCTTCATAGCTAAAGGACTTTTGGATGAAGGGCTTTGAATGCTTCTTTGTTGATGTCATTGGCAGCCTTCCTTTTACCCAGTGCATTGCTGCGTGGAAGTGTCCTCCAGTTTGAGAAAAGGTTTCCAGCAGTTCCCTTTCTGCACACTCTGGCTTCCCGGCTAGCGTCAGTCAACCGCTGACCAACCTCTGTAGGCGACTGATAAACACGCCAGTCCCAGGGTACAACTCCACTTTAGAAGACTGGCTAGGCTCAGTAGGCTGCAAACCAACAAAAACATCAAGATGCTACAGTTTGGTGACCGATACATAGAGGAAGTGGCTGTGTAAACCAATTCCATTAATCCTGTACCTGGGCAGCCCATATGGCAGGCAGCCTTTTCTTGCATGAATGACTGGCACTTGGCATGGCGCTGTCATTGATAATGCATGCAGGGCCTGCTTATACAGGTCCGCCAGTGATTAGCCCTCCCAAGTTATTAGCCCTCAGAGTTATTGCTAGTCAATACCCAAGCTATAAGTTTTGGTGATATTCTCTTAGGGCAGTACTTTGCAACACACTATGGAGACTTCCAGGCTCCCTGTGTGACAGGTCTTTGTCAAATGCTGCAGGTCCTTCAGCATCGCTTGTCTGGCGCCACCCTCTGCAAAGCTTCATGCGCCTTTGAACCTGCGGCGAGCCAATCCTCTGGCCATCCTCTTTCAGGTGAGAGAGCATCATGGCTGCATCTGTGAAATACGTCCAACTGTTTCCAAGCTGTGAACATGATGCCCACATCTCACAAAGCACACCTCATTACAGTTCTGCGCAGACCACCACAAGTAGTTTTTTATTGCAGGTATCCAAGGGCCAAGCTCGGCATAGTTCTGTTCCTCTGCCAATGCTGAGAGTTTCTTTACAGATTTTTTTTTTGGCCATGTCCTACTTCAAACTTGATTATAATGATATTAAAATACGATAATTTTATATAGCGGCACTAATCACAGAGAGTACCACTGCGATTGATGTCGAAATGGTTCTTCCCGCAACATCTTTCTAATGCCAACATGTCTATCAGTGGCAACAGTACCCGCACTATCAATGTGCAGTATACCGTTCAAGCATTCCTTCAAACCACCCTTCCCTGGCAGAACTATTTGCTTGATTCACCTGCATAAGCTCAGAGTGTACACTTTGGTTTGTGCCCTCGTTCATAATTGTATAAGAACATACTTAGCATTGTAGCCAGTGAATCAACCCCTACTATCACCACCCAGTATGTCAGGTTATGGCCCCCAACTTATAATAGCGTCTGTCTGACTGGCCTAGTGTGATTCACAACTGGCACCATTATGTACTCTGATATCGTAGTACAGAGCCTCCCTTTGGATATGAACTGCGCTTAGCATGTTGGATGAAACGTGCAATTGTACCAAATGTATTGCAGCTCAACAATGGCCTTACCAATGGAGGGTTGGGACTCCCACTTCACAACAGTTGTCCCTGAACACTACATGTGACATAGCACTTACCATCGTACCATGAAGCTGTTTCTCCACACTAGCATCAGAGCTTGAACACTGCAGGCAAGGAATTGAATACGATAATTGATCAAGACAGGATCAAACCAAGGAACACAAGGAACTCTTCACAGTGTTTGATGGCTTCTGGATCTTTGGATTCATCTTAGTGATCACTGCTGCTCGGGGTGCTACTGCCACTGTTCTCATGGCTATCATCTTCCTCCTCTGTATCGCTCCTATCTTCCTCATCTTGCTTCGTCCCCGGCCAGATCACTCACTTTCTTGAACCTCACTCTCAACATCTTCAGCTGGGCTTCCTCGTCTGTCGCACTCCTCTTCTCCTCGTTGTCACCATGACGTTTGTGCTTACTGTAATCACCAGTTCCCTGAACTACGTGCTTGTCTCTTTCCAAAGCCCTCCGGTGGGTTTGCTCTAAGATGTGAACTCTGCTGGGTTCTCAAGAAGTGAGGACTCGAGGCTGGCTCGCATTCAGGCATGGACTCTGTTGGGTTCCTGAGATTTGAGCACTCTGTGACTGGCTAGCTTCTTGCATAGGAGTGAATCCAAATAGTGAATCGATTTTGGAGGGAACTGACAAGAGAAGTCGGCAGTCACAAGTTCAGTCTGCTGTTCTGTTGACCACAGCTCTATCTCGGTTGGGTAGGCAGGTCTGATTTAGGTAGGTCCCTCAATCTCTTGACCTATAAGGAAAGATGTCAAGTTCCATTAAGTGGGGCCAGTAAAATGTTTAGAGATAGGCATATGAGAGTGTTCATCTTTGATTCTTATAAATTGTGAATGGAACAATCTTTAAACAAGCTATGGAAAAAATAGTCTTTCCACATAACGAAAATGGAAAAACCTGAAAAATATTTTTGTTTTTTTTTACCCCAAAAAAAAATGTGCTCTCACAGACAAGTCTATCACCAGACAAGTTCCAACTGTCCACAAGAGAGTTGATTGATCCATTCATCTTTGGATTATATTGCAGTAGACTCTGCAAATAGGTTGTTAAATGCCAGCTCTCTGGATTGTTTTTTCTATTACCACAACCAGGTTTGGTTCCTTGCCTGCCAAATAAAAACGTTGTTGGTTTTTACTGTTCAGTCATGAATCGAATGGTGGATTGATAATACAGAAAGATGATGTTGCCATTATGGAATGAAAACTGTGGAAACATGAGACACCACGTTCTGATTGGCAATGTATAAACAGTGGGGGTTGGGTAGAGGACCCATGGACCCAACCAAGTGGAAACTGCCCCCCCCCCATCATGCAAGCGACTATGAAAAATATTGAGCAACTCGATGCATGCAGTATCACTTCATTATAAATTCCTGAATATTTTTTGTATTTAGAATTTGGAAATTTCACCGACAATGAAGAGACATATGAAGGCGAGGTGATGAAAAAAACAGTGTGTGAAAAATCAAGGCATGACAGTATAAAAAATAATGTAAGGCATACAACAGTGCTTGGAATACAGTATTGGGGTTACTGAACTGCATACATCAATTTCTCCACTGGCTCTTTGTGAGGTTCGGGGGCATGACTTGCTTAGGTCATTGAACTTCTTATTACTGCATTCTCTGCGGGAGGACTGGAAGTAGGATTTCCTAAGACGGGCGGCAACTGTCAGCACAGCATCGGTGGCCAAAACATATCTGGGTTGGTCTTGACCAATGTCAATGTCTGGTTTGGTTGGCCAATCCCAGAGGATGCTGCCAGCATCACTAGCATTTTCCGAACTTCTTTATGTAGTAGAAAAGTAAACTCTGATTCTTCAGCATCGTCGTCCTCCTAATCATTGGTGAAGACCTTTGTCACCTTTCCCCAGTAGTAAGTCCAGGGTTTCTCCCAAATATACCGCATAATATCTCCCGACTTCTTCCGTCATTGCGGAGGTGGTCTGGGGCTCGTATCAGATTAAGCATCAGATTCTGATCCTGAGGAAGAAGACTCACTGCTGGTTTCGGTTTCCTCCGAAGCTGCTTCTTCCGTATCTCCTTGGTGGCTGCTGCATCCCTCTCCTTCGTTGTTTCCGCTCTTCCTCTTCTTCTTTCTCTTTGATCTGGATCAGAAATATCGCAGGAATTGGAGCCATGCATCAACATCTTCCTCCGCTTTGGGGGTTGAGAGGAACTGGCAGGGTGTCCACGGGACTTGATGATGGCCTCGAAAGATGTCTCATGCTCTCGGTACCAGGGTCATGACATATTCATACCTGGTGGAGCATACTTCTGGAGCTCCTCCATTCAACTGCTGTGGATTCCTGACGGAATTCTGGTACGGTAATCCTGTGCACTGCAGTTTGTGTGTCACAGCTATCATTATCGGCTGCGCTGCTGGACTGCGTACCTGTGGATAAGGCAACTGACGGGAAAGTGTCATCAAGGTCTGCTTCTGCTTTTTTTTTTTACCAGACACTTTCCAGGAAAAGATAGTTAGCGCCTACATACGGGGACGGAGGGGGGGGGGGGGGGCTAATGATTCCAGCAATGGCCCATCTTCAACTTCTGGACAACCTGACCTCTACTTGCATGATTCAGAACTAGGCGAATATATGTTTTGGGATATTATATGCTTCATTGCACTGCACTTTGGCCTACAAACCCTCCAATCATTAACACCCAAAAAGTTTTATATGGGCCAGATAAAGTAGTTGCCAGGTATACCTTGATTCTTTATCAAGTTGTATCTGCCCAATTCTGAGTACAACCCTTATATGGCTTTATATGGACCATATGTGGTTTGCCATGTCTGTTCTGTATATCTGGATTTTTTATCTAGGCAACATATGGTATTTCAGTGGGGTATTCCCTCGGTAACATAGTGCAGTTTTCACTCACACTTTCCATCATCTGGGGGAAAAAATTATCACCATTGGTTGAATGGTCAGTCTGTTTATATTTCCGGGTTTAAGGAAAACATTAATGAATTTCACTGCCAGCAGGAAAATGTATTAATGTGTTTTTGAGTGAGTTCCGAAAGCCAATGTCTTGTGGCACAGGGTTCTCATGAATGTTGTATTGCAGTTATGTTATTCTTCAGTATTCTCTTGAATGTAGCTTTTAATTGTACATTTACTCGCACGAAAATTAACCCCTTCTATTCTGGTAAATTCCTGTACTTGGATTCCAATTATTTGGGCATCAGACTTGTTGAAAGGCCAAAACAGCAGCATGGAGGCTGCCCACATCAGCTGCAAAACACTGGTTCCGGTACCTCCTCACAAATAAAATTACTGATCCGCTTGCACTTTGCTTGCCGTAGAGTCCTATTATTGTTGCTAGTTTGGTTTTTGTTTTTCCCCGCCAAGAGTAAACAAAAAATTGATGAATGATTGATATATTTTGGCCCTGTGATAGTTTGTGAATACATGATTACTTCATATTAGTTCATGATTCCCATTGTGGTGAATCTGGTACTGAAGATGAAAAATGTGTTCTATCATGAACAAAGCTTCCAATTGTATAATTACTGAACAATTGCTTTCTATTGGTGGCCCCGAACTCATGGAGGATCCTGCACTGATGCCTTTTGACAACTTCTCTGAATTTCAGAGCATTTTTTTTTTGACAAGTAATAGCTATATACTGTGTGTTAAGTAATACCTGATCTTGTTGGATTTCCCTTTGTTGAAGCTCTTTCCACAATGCAATTTGACGATAGCTGTCCCAGTTAAGCTAGTTGTAATGACAACAAAACAACTGATTATTTGGTGTTAGTTTTTACTTTTGTTGGTTCTGTTCCTAAAACAGACAATTGTCTGAAGTTAAAGCTCTTTCCACAAATGCATTTGCGCTAGCTGTCACCAGTTAAGCTAGTTGTAATGACAACAAAACAACTGATTATATGGTGTTAGTTTTTACTTTTGTTGGTTCTGTTCCTAAAACAACAATTGGTCCTGAAGTTAGAAACAATTTGTCAGTAACGTATGGTATCTGTGTTCATCATGCACTCAGTTTATTATCTCTCAAAATGTATAAAGCGTTGTATCTTGTGTGCACTGTTGGGACAATTTTGGCTTGATTTTATCGTATCTGCACTTGGAGATGTATTCCGATCTGGTCGGTTGAATGATAGTTCAGGCGTCCAGGGATCAAAACGTGGAAATCTTCGGTAATGATGCCTGCGGTGCACAATATTTATATGTATTCTAGGTAAATATGCAGTATATTGTAACAAATATGTTGAAAGGGTACACCATACATTACCAAGGCAAATGGCAAACTGAGCGGAACAACCTCAATTCACGAAATTGAAAATGTATGTATGTATACATAGTCCAGTGTATTTCAAAGATATGACTTATGTTCCAATATGTGGAATAATGCTTTGTGACTCCAATCTTTATAAGCATAAGAATTTACTCAGTGCACTGAAATTTCGTGATTAGAATAGCACAGTAACTGATAACCCTTATTATTTTATGGAACAATGTTTGGTGTATTCATTTTGTTCCTACTGCTTCATTCCTTTTATAGTCCTGCCTTATTCAAAGGATTTCCATCACACTGGAAATTTGCAGTAAAGAGGGAATAAATTGAATAGAATGAAACCAGATGTCTGCCTTTTTATTATTCCTTGACGACAGTCCAGGAATCTATGCTGGCATGGCTGTGTGTGTGTGATGCCCGGCTTGTGGACAAATTAACTCAACCGCACGTGGATGGATTGAGCTAATACTTGAATGTGGGTTCTCCATGGTGAGTACAGGATCCCATGTGTTTTGGGGCAGTCAACAGTCATCGAGGTCAAAATCTGAAAACCTTGTGGACACAATGAGTCCAGAGCACTTTGTCCGGTGTAAAGCTGAAATTTGGCATAGTGTTTCTCATGGGGAGGCCAAGAGCCCTATTTTGGTGTAGAGCAGGAGTCACTTTCGGTCAAAATGGGGAAATTGTTGAAAGTGTATTTGGGCCAGTTGTTAGCTTGTGGAAAAAATAGCTTGTCTCCACCTGAACGAGTTGAGCTCATACTTGGTATGTGGGCTCCCCATGATGATACGTGAAGGCTATAGTTTTGTGGGCAGGCCGGAGGTCAAAGTCTGAAAACCTTGTAAACATGTCTAGAATGGTTGGTCTGATCAGGTTGAAATTTGGTCTGTAGCTTTCTTATGGGGTAATACAGGAACCCTTTTGGTTTAGGTCAGGGGTGAATTCTGGACCAGAGTCCAGACCTCTTGGGTCCTATCAAGCTGGAGTTTGGTGTTTATCATCCAATAATCCCATCAGTTGCTCTTGTACAGGACATAGCGTTTGTTAGAAATGAGTCAAGGAATCACTGAGCCTCTTGCTTTCTGGTTTAACTATTTGAGAGTTGCTCATTAATGCAGATAGTTTGCTCTATTATTACTATTGGCTCAATTTGGAACTAAATAACTAAATATCCATATTATATTATTATTATCATATTATTGTATGAATTGATACAATTGCAATTCAGTGATACATATGGGGGTCATGTGATTCATCGGATGACACTGTGCACCCAGCAGTGACAGGGAGCTTTAGATTTCACGACAGCAACAGCAACGTATGACGCAAGGTTGAACCTACGGCACATGCGACAACCTCATCAACTGCTGTTCTACGTCGATTTACGACGGGAGTTACTCACTTTCCACGTTGTCTCTACGACGTGAACGTGAACCCAGCGTGTGTTGGCATCTTCAACAAGCCGAACAATGGAGTTCGGAAATTCACACGTCATAGAAATCTAAGCGATGCAGGACGGCGATGTAGGTCTAATAAAAATGGAAAACCATGCGTCAGACATTGCCGTAGCGGTTGTGAAATCCAAAGCTCCCTAATGTCACACTCCACTGAACAGCAGTGATTGTGCAGGCGTTGTTGGGTAACCGACTGCCAGTGAAAAGTGCTGTGAGGATGGACATGTGCGCACGCATCGTGTGGTTAACCTCTTGAGGCTGGGAAGCGCCTCAACATAGGCGATAGAGACACCAGAACAACTCAAGACTTCAGCCTCAGGGTTGAGCAGATGGCATGCTCGCAACAGTGACGTCACATCACACTCCACACAGCATCACTTCATGTGGCTGTCATTCCCACTACCACTTCCAGTGACGAGCCTGTGTGAACAAGGACGGAGGTGTTTTCCAAATATGTCTGATCTGGTGGTCATGCAATCGAACAGATGGCGCTGTCGGCATACGCACACGCAGCAGTGATGTCACATCATGCTCCACTAAGTAGGCATCACCCAATGTGCCGTCGTTTCCGGTGGGCCAACTGCCAGTTGACCAGCGCTGCGGATGAACAAGAACGGACAGAGGGTGTGCAGGACATAATCTGACTATCGTGGTCATGCTCACCTAAATAAGAGTGGCGGGTCACCCCTGGATTCCAGAACCCAACTCTGGATTTGGAAGCATTAATCAAATTCCATTGTAATCAGTTATGTTAAGCTTATCCCCAACACTTTTCCATGCAGCGCTAATCAATGATAAAAATCAAGAACGCGATCGAAAAGCCTTGGTGGTCCGCAGGAAAAGTTTCTTTGGAAGACCTTCAAATGAGCTCCTACATATTCATGACCACCAGTTGACTGTATGTACCAAGTCTGGTTTCTTAATTTCCTCAATGACCTACAAAGGGCATTGAATGTATTCATGACTATATATTGACTGAATGTAACAGCTTCATTCAATGTCTTAATTTCACCTCAAATGACCTTGGATGACCTCCCAGTAACCTACCAAAAGGAATTACCAAAAGTTACTTATGTACCAAATTGTCCTTCAACATGGACACTCTTTCCCATTCGAACCCTCAAATTACCTTGGATGACCAACAAATGAACCTTCAAATATTTGAGAACAAAAGTTGACTATGTGTAGTTCCATTTGAATCCGTCACTGCTCCTAACTTGACCGCAAATGACTTTGGATGGTCCCGTTCCATTATTCCGAAGGGTCTTTATTCCGAATTCATCATTGGGACTGCTATTCCGAAGGGTCTTTATTCCGAATTCATCATTGGGACTGCTATTCCGAAGGGTCTTTATCGAAGGGTCGTTTTTCCGAATTGGAAATAGGGACCGTTATTCCGAAGGTCATATTCCGAATTCATCATGAGGACCGCCATTCCGAATGGAACATCAGGGTCGTTATTCTGAATTCAGAAAGGGACCGTTTTCGAATTGATCATGGGGGTTGCAGCCAATTCAGGATAATGTGTTGTTTTCCGAATTGAACATCGGGATCGTTATTCCGAATTGAGTGCAGGGACCGTTATTCCGAATTGAATTAGGTCGTTATTTCAAATTACCCAGTCACTTATAGGAACAACCAAGCATTACTGCTTGGATCGCAGTCCCGGTCCGATTTAGCATGTTAGGTGCCGACTGCACCCGCTTAGCCAGCGCGTCCGGCCAAACACTTGATGAACACTCAGTGGTTACTTTGAACTCCCGGTAGCAGAGTCCAATTAGCTTGAAGATTTCAGCCGCCGGAAAGGTTTTAATGCACAGTTCTGCGAATTACGTTTTTGCTGCACACTTTGTGCTGTAGTGGCTCACAATGTTGACCGATCCAGGGGTGTCTCATCTAGATTATGCTTGACTCAGCCCATTGGGCTCACCACCCCCCCCCAAGCCCCCCTTAGACCCCGACTGCCTTGCATTGGCATCTGGGGAGGAAAAAAAACTGCCACAGGGTTATCTGGCTGTACTAGGTACTGGTTGTTCTGCATGTTTGGCCACTCCGCCCCCCCCCCTCCCAACATGATCACCCCCAATGCTCTGAACTAGAGGAAGGTTTGCTGTACAGTCGTCATGGCCCGGCAGGGATCTTTCCACTATCAGGCACTGAGTAGCTGTCAGGCTAGGCGGCCCAGATCATAGGAGTGTCTGTGCCCATAACGACATGTGGATTGATATAGAGATATTGCCGGCCTCAATTTATACCCCCCATTGTTTGGATCTACCATATGTGCATACCCCGAAAGAAGAACCCAAGCACCCTTGGCAACCCTTGGGTCCATAATTTGATCATCCTGTGTCTTTCAATGGAATTCATCTAGTTTATAAAATGAGAGTCCAGCCAGTAGGTTTTGTGCATAGTTAATAGTGTATTTTTGCACTGTGTGGCAGCCAACACACTATACCGCCCCATGTGTTGGAGCCTTATACCTAACAACCCTAAGCCTGCAAGTGAAATCCAAATTGATTTGTATTTTCTAATGTAGGAAAGGCAAAAGCATGCTCATGCAAATTTTCATGGCCCTCGCAACTTCACCTTCCCTTTACGTAGCAGAGTACTATTAGCTTTGAATTCATCGCCGAAAAGGTTATCCTTCAAAAATTAGTTCGCATAATATTATCTGGTACATCTGCTTCTTTGTGGGAAGGAAATACGGATTTGCTTTTGACTCTATCTGGAAGGGGTTTGTTCAAAGTACACGCCGAAATTTAATGGAATGGTCCTCTGTTGACCGTTTTAAAAATTCATGGAACTAAATAGGCCCTCGTCGAGGGTGTGTCGGAAAATGAGTCGAAAATACCACCTACAAATAGACCCCCTCCTAGCTCAAAATCTGCGCATGTCATGCTACTACATCGAATTGCATATCGTTGGAATCGGTAGATTCTCCGCTTCACAGCGGTGTAGGGATATGCAAGGTAAAACTTCTGGGGAACCTGGAGGCTGAGAATGTACCTAATTTAGTGTGTAAAGTAAATGGGGAGATTGCCACCTCCCGTATCTCGGTACCGCCGGGTGCCACGGAGGTGGGAGTGTGGGTTGTTGTTATATCGTTGTCGAATTAATTAACTATATAGACCCAGTTGGTTTGAACGCGGTAGCTCGAGTCATTCGGTTAGCGGGGCGCTGCCAGTCAGTTTACCAGGCTCTCGGCCGGGTGATTGTTCTCAGCTCCTGCAACGCAATTTTTCCCCCAAAATCTAGAAAACTAAGAGAGATATAAAATTCTGACCACAGATCCGTGATCCAGTGTACCTGACTCATACTGACCTGTGTTCTCTGAAACAAAATAAATGGTAGTGAAATCCAGAGTAAAGGTTTTTTCAGGCTCGTTCATAGAAGAGGTTCCGGAGGTTAACACACATAGCCACATGAGCTTGGTTCGCCTCGGGCTACTCGGAAGCCGTCGTCGGCTCCGCTCGCGGCCCGGGAGTCTCCAATTGCTAAATTACAGCGCAATTGAGAGACACAACTCTCTTGAACGGTCCCGAGCACTCCGTTCTGAGCGCTGTGGGCGCCGTCAAGGATTACTAGATGATTCGGCAGAATCAACCCGCGTAAGTCAGGAAGCGTTCGCGGCCTCCTCGCCATTGAGGGAGGCCGCGACAAAGCCATGTCGTATGCTTTCAAACCGATATTGGCGGCAAGGGGCGGCGATCATGGGGAAGGGGGGGGGGGGAACGGCGACCTCCCAATATTTTGGTTGAGGGGAACCAATGCATTTTGTTCCCCCCCCCCCACTTCCTGCTGACACTCTATCCGACATTTATCCATCAGCAATCGTGTTTAAACCAATGCATAATGACCCTAAATGATCACGTTTATCATTCGCTTGCTTCATATCCGGAATTTTGCGCGCGCGGGTTATCTTATGTACCGGTATTTGTCAGACACATGGTGTGCCTTTGTGCAACATTTATTCCTTACAAAAAAAAATGCCTGAAATTTACTCCGGTTGTTGCTTATTATCAATTGGAAGAAGGTTCTCCTTCAATCCTTTCGTTTGCATAAATTTGGGCGGGATTGTGATTTTTTAAATTTTATTCACGGGTGGCGACCACTCGTTGGATTTGGGTGCCGCGGTCACACACGAGGTCCACGGTGGGCAATCGACAATGCGGTCAGGAAGTGAGGAACGCCACACAAATTGCGTGTCAAAAAGAAATGATTCAAGTGGAGCAAAAGGCTGAGTCCAAATATTGCCCTGGATTTTCGATGGAATCATGCCCCAAGGTTAAAAAAGGGACGAATTCGAAAAAAAAAAACAAAAAAAAAAACAAATCGATACACGAAAAGTGAACACATTTTGTGTTTTCGCGACGTACTAGTGTGGATTTTGTCCCGTTGCTTACCCGTCTCCCGCACCCACGGGAGTAATCGCGGGGATGTATCCCCCTCCCCCCACTTTTGAGGTGGGGGGATGGCCTGTACACCCCCCCCCCCCCGTTTTGTCAGTCCCATTATATTTGACAATGATATTCAGTCAAATAGACCATTCTCCACTTATTACAACGAAATATTCGTATAGTTGAGGCGGACCAATGAAGAGGCCTGAGCTCAGTAACTCAGTTACCCAACAGACAATAAACTGTTGGTTACATCCATGGGCGTCAACAGGTGGGGACGGGGGGGACATGCCCCCCCCCCACTTCCAAAAGTGGGGGGGATATCATTTCGTTTGTCCCCCCCCCCCCCACTTTCCGAGACCGTAAGAAAAAATAATAGCACAGCCCGATTTTGTATCACTCTAAACTGATTCAATTTTTGTCAACCAAACAATAATCGCGTTGGAAAATTGTCTCAAGTCCACTAATCCAGGTGCGGACCCCCGGTGAAGATCTTGACCCGAATAGGTGCCGACGGGGAAGGATACCCATGCTTGCATACCGAAGTCTTGAATTTTAAGTCGAACAGCCAAAAGTGCATAATTTTCGAGTGTTTCGCGCACAATGGCTTCTTCTTCCAGGTGTTGGCTAAATATGCGATGTAATGCTTGAATCATTTTGTTCAACCGATTAATTTCAGAGCCCTGGGGCAGACTGCCCCCACCCCCACCCCCAATTCTTTAGATGAAAAATTTCGTGGAAAAATTGGGAAGGAAAAAGTAAGTTGCAACAAAATGCCTGAATTTTTTGCAGTCTTTTTCGATAAAATGTCCCGCAAACATGCCATTTTTTCGCGCGCTGGCGTTAGTTTCCATGACGACTGGTCAATTCGGGGTACAAATGATCTGCTCTCAAATTGGGCGTGGTCCCCGTACGCCCCCTTAAATGGCTTTCCCTTCTACCACCTATAGACCGTTCGGTAGACCCCTGGATCAACGCAAACAATGCCAGAGTGGAAAAGGTAATGAAGAATTACCATGTGTGATACTCGGTTAGATCATCTTAGTATACACAATGGACACCTTTTGTGCCTTCTTTTACTCAAATCCACACATGAGCAAAAATGTTCTTGTACTCCTCCGCGCCAACTCCGCTAGATAGTCATCCTGCAAAAAAACAATCATCCCCCCCCCCCCCCACTTCAAAACAAAAGAATCTACGCCCCTGCCGCACACTCTATGGAAATTTCGCATATCTGATCATTGGCCCCCTCAAATTATACATATTGCGGAGGTGGAATCATACACAACATTTCAATGACCTTGAAAAACTACAATCAACCTCTTTTTGTGCTTAAACCAATTAGCCTCCGGTCCGTTTCCTCCTCCCTCGACCACGCGCGATTTGGAACTGCAGTAGGCCTAGTCTAGGGCCTTACACAGACTGCTTCGATTTTCAACGCATGTTTCCAGATAACTGCTACTCGGAAGTCCCTGCTCGTTCGGGCATGACGTCATATCATGGGAGGACAGTATTTGTGTTTGTCAGCTAGCCAAATATCCCAATTGTTTGGGGGGATCCTTGTTTCCTATATTGGAGCACGAATTGGTGGTATTCTGGCCAAAAAGTTAAAGTAGGGGCAGCGATAAGACCGAGGGGTGACCAATGTTTTATTTGTTTTTATTTACACCTATTACAGAAGAATTTGTGATCACAAAATGCCAGATTTGAAAGATTGGTACAGCAGCCTGAAACGCCCTGGAGAGTAGTTCCGGCATCGGGGGGCTTGCGCAAAAATGTCCGTTCCCCGAGAAAAACGCCATCCTATTTGCGAACTTTGATGAGATGTGAAGCAACAAATTTATGTGGGCGGGACGACCACTTGTTGAAAGTGGGTGATGAGCGGTGCCACATACTAAACTAATAAGATGGTAGCCATCGAAAATGCAGCCAGGGACCGTCACAACATCGTGCAAAGACATGTTCAAAAATCAAGTGGGATAAGTTTATATCCAAAGAGTGGCTGACTTTACGATGGGGATGGCCGAAGTGAAAAATCGTGAGTGAGCGCTTCGCGCGCCGTTGCGGCGTTACTTCTGTGTTAACTCATTTGGCCCCTGTCTGGTCCCTGACATGGACGTGTCCCTCCCATGCGCCGTGGTCCGCAAATGGGAGATAAAAAAAAACGGGGCCGTAATCTGTGAGTAAAAAAAAACGCCAGGCCTATCTAAGTGAAGGGTCAAAGAGGGTTAAGTGAAATGTCGTTGGTCAAATTAGATTCTGCCAAATCTCGCGCTTCGCGGCGAACGTAAGGGTGTTGTCATTGACCATTTCCATTGCTTCTTTTGTTACCTCACTGTAACCTCACTTGCATGGGATTTGAGAATGTCACAGCCACCCAACGCAAAACACCTTGAAATTGATCACTTAGGCGATGAGTTTCGGAGAACACTTCCTGAAATAACATGTTTCAATTTTAGGATGGTGCCTATATTGTCCCATATGTCACGGGAAGTGCCGTGTCCTTGCGATCTAGGGGGTCTGTCAAACGGACATTTTCCTTGTGACGCTACGCGCCTGGTGGCGCTCCGCTTGATAGTAGTCATCTTGTAGCCCCCACCAGCCCCCCAATCGCCCAACACAAATCGCCGTCCTTGGTGGGCTGTCTGTTTCCCCAGTCTGTGAAATGAAACTATATAATAGTTTTCACGGATCTTGAAAAATCCACAGCAAAAATCCATTTTGCTGACCCTTTCGATAACTGGCCCCGGACGGCCCTTCCTTTCTTAGGTGCTCTTGGCATGAGATTGACATCGTTGTTGTGCATAGGATAGTGTCCTCGGCGATCCTAGACCCATAGAGCGCACGATATGTAGGGATGACGTCTGGGTCTGTGTTGCCTCATGGAAGACTGTACCAGGTACATGGAAGACAGGGCGTAAGGGCAGAGAGATTATTGAAAAGTAAGGACATTTAGGAGAAAGGTTCCTTCGAACGAAGCCTCATTTTGTAGGACTGGTGAAAAAACAAGAAAAATAAACGATTGGGCGTTCCTAAATTTTAAAAAAACAAGGCAAATCGGAGCAGCTACAAGACGAAGTATACTAATAAAAATTGATCCAGCTTCGTGCGGCCAAGCGCTCCCGGAAGGGTTCTTTACGGGCAACCGGCTGAGGTGGGGTGGTACGTTGTCTGGGGAGGAGTAAACCAAAAGTTATCTGCAGATCCGTGTCAACCGATGGTGGTACTTCGCTTCCATAGGATTTTGTGTGCACATCAGTCATGCCTCTGTCCCCCTTGCCCCCACAGATTTAAACAATATCCCTTGTATACAGTTTACGCTATGTATGACGCCCCACCAAGCGACATCCGCACGCCCCTAACGATACCATCTCTTAAACGTAACTTGAAAGCATATGTAATAAGTAGTTTTTGTTATATTTTTGTCGTGGTTATTGTAAAAGGTTTCAGGCATGCATAAAAGCTTATTATTATTATTACGATATTATTACTATTATATTATTATCAGGGTCTTAATATGGTTGAGCTTTATTCCCTCCCTTCCCCTTATGGGGTGGTGTGGTGGATATCTCAATGCCTTGCAGGTGCTTAGCGAGTTGATGATTGAGAGGGTGTAGAGATGGTTTTGCCGAACGATCTGGCAATGTGACGGATATGGAGGATGGTTCTGAGGGGAGGTGGTGTCCCCCCTCCCTTTTGAAAATTTTGGATATGAACGTCCTCAGATGCCAATCCGGTGCAATATTTTCAGTAAAATGGGCGTTCATATAATTATTCGACCAGGTCGCCACGTACGACCCTTCCATTTGGAACGTCGGGAAAAAATTTTCCCGAATCCTAACCTCCGCGATTTTTACTGGCATCTCGTGAGTATATGAATCAGGCCATTAGACACACTGCGTGCGAAGCGCGCAAAAAAATTGGCACTACAATGGTTTCTATTATCAAAGATCCGGCCATTTAGTACATCTTCTTTCCACTTAGCATCGGATATCTCTAACCAGGTTTTTACTTATTCTGTGCCAAAGTTGGTAGTCTGTTTGATGCCCAATTTTTGGTCTAAAAAACACTGGGAGGGGGGGGGGGGGTGGTGCCTTTTATCTCTCGCCTTGTACTCTTGCTATGCCGCCCGCATGATTCCCCGCCTAAACCGACTTTTCATTGTGAATTCTTTCTTAATTGTTCTCGCAAGTGGCTTTGACTTTTTTTTTTTTTACTGTATCTCTGGAATATAGGACCAGAACCAAAACCTTTCAAAGTACTGTCGGAACTCATGGAACTAAAATGTCAAACGCTACGCCTTTATTTCCCCCTTTTAGCCGATTGCCGCCAGACTCGGTCACTCGTCCAATTACAACCGACAGCGACAACCGTCACAAATATGTTTGCCGGCGTCTTCTCTTGCCGACGCTGACTGGGCCCAATTAGATGAGAGCCCCACAGTCGAAATAGCCGATAATAAAGTCTGGCTACCGTTTTTTTTTCTGTCCTCTTGGCCCATTCCCTCCCTACTTTCTTTTCCTTTCCCTTCTCCTCTTTTCTTCTCCTTTTCCTACCTCTCTTCTTCCCTCTTTTCCTTTCCTCTTTTCTCCTTTCTGCCGACAGACCGAAAATTTGCCGACGCACGAATTATTGGGGGGGGTGTGACATCCCCCACCCCCACCCCCACCCTCCACCCCCAACCAAAAAATCCCCGCGCCCCCCCACCCCCGCTCGCTACGGCCCTGATGCCTGAACTTGTGAAAACGCGAGTTGGCAACTTCGTCGCACGACATCGTCGTACGATCAGTCTCGTGCTGCTATACGATTATTCCGTGCTAGCGCATGATCTTCCGCAACTAACCTACAACTGATCTGCAAGTGTACACCGATCGCACGACTCCGACCAATGCGCTATAGAGGTCCGTATAATGAGCGACCGATATGTCGTAACCCACCTGGTGAGAACTAATCGCACGAATAAACAATCGTATCAGATTTGATTTGTGAAGCATCACTTGTTATAGCTCGCATCAGTATTAAATTTTTTTAATTTTCTCACGCAATCATTCAAATTCACAATATACAACGAATTTTGTGTGGTCATAATACATGGGTAGTTGAACACTTATCGAATGACTTTATTCTGGTAGCACGACATAAACGACGTAAGTAACATCGCGTATTGAGTCAAATTAGGAACCATTTACTTGCATGACTGGGAGAATGAAGATTCTTCTCAGATTAGTGGGCCTCATTGGTGTTCAGGAAAGAAGGGAATTAGGAGGACTTGGGGGGGGGGGGGGGGGGGGGGGGGGTTGGCAGGAAAGAAGGGAATTAAGGAGGACTTCCCGAATGTCATCACTTCATTCAATAAATTAAGATGATATTAGGATCAGTATAGATCAAGCAATGTTTAACATGACCTTGTGTCGATCCTATTCATCATTTCTGAAAACGGGTTGTAATGGCCTTATACCTTCGTGACAAAAAATTCTGTCATTATCCATGATATCCGAACAGGAATATGACACAGCTAGGTTCGCGGTGCTCAGCAGCGAAATCAACAGATCAATGAGATGGAGTCATATACCATGGGCCCATACCATCATTGTTCCAATCATACGTAAACTACGAGCATTATCCCGGATTGCGCATATTACAAAGGAACAGCAAGCTTGAAAACATTTGTTTTATTTTAAACTTCCTAATATTTGAACTCTCAAGACTAACCACACTTGAAAGACAAACTGAATTGGTCGTGGTCAAGTTAAATCATTGTAGATGGTCGGTACGAAATTGGTAGAAAATGATACACACAAACTTAATACTGACAATCATAAGACCTATCCTCATGTCGCGTCTCTTTCCCTTTGGAAGATGACAAGAATTGTAATGAGCTGTTCGTCTCCCATACAAGTGCTAACTACTGCTACTCCCCAGATAACCAGCTCTCCACGGGGCCACTGAACTTGTCCGCATTGTTGAAAAAGGCACGCTAGGTAATGCCATTGTTTGGCGGCCCGCAAGACCCATATCCCGTTTGAAAAATTTTACAGGTAGTCGTTATGACATTGGTGTTCGTGACTGACAGACGGATGACAACCTGAATTCAAAAAGTGCCAACAACGTTCGTTAGGAAACGGTTTGTTCCCTTTGTTACTTAAAAAATATTATACTTATATTACATGAAAGAGTATAAAATATGAATAACAATCTGACATTGATTGGCAACGCCACACCCCCGTAAATTATGATATTTACAATCATTCACACTGGAAAAACCGTCAATATTCTTCCCGATACAACAGTTGTATAGTTTGTCCTTGAATTGCTCTGTCCGTAAGTTTAATTTGAAATGTTCTCCCATGTCATCACATGCAGAGAACACGACAAACGATGGTCCATCTGTACTGATCAGTTTCCTGATCTATACACTGCGAACACACGGCTGTTTATTTACTTGATCGGCGTTGTCGAATGTTGTCATAACAACCATGCGCTGATTCCACATGACAGTTTTCTAAAGATAAAAAACAAAAACCTCGATATCCGCAGGATGTCCCCTTTATTGTATCTGCTTGAGCGTCAACAAAACTTCCAACCCACATTTCCGTAGGAAATATCCAAAGTACAGTATTCACGGAAATCCGAATCATTTTATGACGTCGATCTGATTGCATACGAATTTCATCTTTTCATTTCAGCTTTTCTGTTGTCAACTTTTTGAATAAAGGCGACCTTCGACACGTACAATTGCCTACCCAGGTAATAACTAGACTTCGCAGGCGGTAAACTGCTCACGTGTATATCCCCAGAAAAAAAAAAAAAAAAAGAAAAAAAAAAAAAAACAAAAAACATTATAGCCCGCATTGTAGGCAGCAGAAAGGGGGCCTAGTTCCAAATATTACCTTTCAGTGAGACCTCAAAATGGCCTCCACTTTGGTCATCAACAATTTATTAGTCTCATCCAACCAATTTCGCTAAAACCCTGCAATAGGCTGAAATTCATAGCTTATGCAAATCTGCGGGATTCCGTTGTTTGGCGATTGTGGGGGGGGGTGCGGCGGAAGGACACTATTAATAATACGTAGCTAATCGGAACGCCACCCACCGTTGAACAGGTAGCGTAAGCAAAAATTTTCTCCGTTTTAACCCCCTTTTGCAGAGACTGCACTTTCCCGTGCCTTATGGGATGTAAGTAGGCATTCCCAAAATTGATAACAATTTTTTTTTTTTTAAACCGAATCTCCTAGGTGATATAGGTTTTTCGTTGGGGTCCTGTAGTGACATTCTAATACCTGCAAGTGAGCTAGTGTCCTGAAGTAACAATGAAAGCAAAACACCACTACGTTCGCGCGAATCGCCAAATTTTTTGCAGATCCAGGTCACCCACTCCAACTAGATTGCACTGACCCCCCACTGACCTATCTACTTAGTGGTTTTGATAAAGATTAATCCGCCCCGAAGCGCGCTCGAAAAAAAAAAATGGTGAACTTTTCAGCATTCCATCGAAAATTATGACTTTCTCTGTTGAATTTTGAATCATGTCTTTTCACAAATTTGTAGCGGTTCCCGGCCGAATTTTTGATGCCCATTTCAACCGCCCCATGTGCCTGACTCCACACTGCCAGCTGTGCACCGTGCACGCACCCACCCCCACTTTCAATCAACAACTGGGTAGCACCCATAAATTCATCGTTGAATACTTTAAAATGGCAAGCAGACGTATATGCCTAAAATTCACTCGGTCTCCCATGTTGTAGCATACACCCCCCCTCTAACAACTATCACCACCCCTCCCCTTCCAATATAACAACGCGCGTGGAAGCGCGCGCAAAAAAGTTACACTTTGCTATTTCCACCGCCATTTCATGCACATTTTGACATAATTAAGACTTCCTTATCCTTGACCTTGTCGAACTGGGCCTCAGTGAACTGTCTTTTCACAAATTTTTGTCGTTTTTGGCCGCTTCCGGTTCCTTATTTTTTTAATAAGGGTTTTTTCGAAGGGTTTTTCCACCGTACCGTGTCCCCCTGATATGGTAGATCCACTGTGCATGCCAGGTATTCACAGTATTTCCAGGTATCATCATATGGTGACCTTGTACCCCTGCCGCTCACCCCCTTCCCCTCAAAAAACACCATTGCCTCGATGCGCGTGAGAAAACACTTTGGACTTCCATCGAAATTCATACAAACGTGGACTTAGGCTTATCCTCACCTGGGTTTTTAATCAGTCCTTGCACGAATTTGTGAAGTTTCCAGGCCGAATTTTCGATGTCGCCCCATGCGCCCCAATAGTGAAGTAAGGGCGCACCGCCAGACCGTGCTTCAACTTTAAACAAGGCATGCCTCAAAAAATGTTGAGAATAACCGCCTACTTAAATAGTGTCAAATAAACCTATATGCCAACGCGGTGGTAGACTTACCCCGTCACCCCAACTTCCTCCCCTTTAGGAGCTACTTGATTGTTTGTTGTTTTGTTTGTATTTATTCCAATGGCCCCCCTTGCAGAAATCGACTTCCCATAAAGAGCAACACCCCAAGCTGGTAAAGCCAGACTCTTGGCCAACGACAGGGGTTGGAGAGAAACCTTCTCCGTTAATGATTTGCACCCCCCCCCTTCCATTACGCACACCCCGTTGCCACGCCAGTGTCCCCGTTAAACGATTTGTGTCCTCGGACGTTTTCTATGGCTGATATAACCAGAAGGTCTGTTTTTTTACTCCATGTGTTTGATACAATCTGCTGTAGGTAGGCCTGCTAGGCTGCTTGTCTGTATAACTGTGACTCACTCGTTGATTTTTTCACAGGCTCATTGTTTCTCTTCTATCTTTAGGCTGCGAGTAACTACTGATCGCCTTAGATGACTTAAAGTACCACTCAAATTCATGAACCGTATAGATTGCAGCACAGCGGACCTTCGATAATTAAACCCATTCCCTTGGATCCTGGGACGCTTGCGACAACCCCCCCCCCCCCGTCCCCATGACCGAAATCATAGATTCGGAATAACGACCCCGATGGTCAATTCGGAATAGCGACCCACCCCGTCTCAATCGAACTAACGACTCCTATGCCCTAATTCGAATATCGACCCCCGATGTGCAATTCGATAGAGTCCTCGGAATAGCGGTCCTTATGGTCAAGTCGGATAACGGACCCCTCCGAAATAACGACCCTTATGATAAATTCAGATAACGACCCTTCGGGATAGCGAACCCTTCGGAAAAACGGTCCCTTGTCTAATTCGATGACGAACCCTTCGGCATATCGAGCAATTCCCCCCCTTTGGATGACCCCAAATGAACCTTTTAGATTATTCACAACCAAAGTTGAGTATATGGTTTACCAAGTTTCATTCAAATCGGACACTGCTCCCAATTTGTTACCCTCAATGACCCCCAAATGATCTTCAAAATTTCAACCAAAAGTTGACCTATATGTCAAGTTTCATTCAAACCGGGCATTGTTGTATTTGACCTCGAACGCCTCCAAATGGCCAAATAAAGTTAACGATGTATGCAACCCTAGCATCGATGGTTTGAGTGAAACTTCAATGTTTGTCCCACCGAAAAGTGACCCTATATCCCGACTTTCAACCTCATATAATTTACATGGTTTGAATGGATATGACCTTTTATCAAAGGTGAACCTCAATACACCCTAATGACCATTGACAAGTTGGCCAATGAGACATTGAAAGATTCCATCCCCCTTTCAACCTCATACGATCTGTGGTTTGAATTTTTTAACCTTGAGTCAATTTTCACTCATTCAATACAACTTGGGATTCATGTGAGCACAGTCAGTTGGGTACTATTATCAGAATACAGTATGCTCTGTAACAGACTATGCTGCCCACTTTGCGTTGGCTTATTTCACGCGTGCTTAGCAGATAAAAATTATTCCCTGCTGGCCTGCTCTACGGAGATAGGGAGTACTGCAAACAAACCTCTCCGCAGACCCGTGTAATGTTTCGCACATGTGTAACGCGGCGCTCACTGATCACGCAAAGGTGGATCAACCATCATCGGAAGTCCATGTGAACAGCGCGTCAAAAAGATGCGCTCCCGTGGTCAAGATCACGGGCGGCGAATCATCAATGGGACTGGCTGTGAGAATGAACAAGTTTTATCGATGTTAGTTACGTTCAGTAAACTGAAAACAGTGAAAGACAGAAACGATGAAAAGTCAGGCTACACTCATTGGTGGAAGTAGTGTCTCCGTAGTTCTTTAACTGCTAAGCAGTCGTAATATTTATTTTTTATCATCTAGGATGGTTTACGGTCCAATGGGCTTATCTTCGCTAGGCTTAAGAATCGGGGGGCGCGTCTTCTTTTAAAAATTCTTATAAGAGCCCACAGGCTAGAGGCGCCAAAACCGTCCAACCGGATAAACCTTTAACGGTCTGATGTTTCTGTTGAGTGTTGACAAGTGTATTTGCAGCCAGCTGTTTTAGCGCTAGGTTCCCACGGCTTCCTATTGTCTCATAGCGTTATATTAAAAAAAATAAACTGATGCGTCAGTCCAAACCGGACCAAGTCATGGGACTTATACGAGTTAATTTCATAGCCATTTATTACCGACCGCCCCCTATAATAGCCTTGAAGTAGTTTACCTGTCATTTCTGCAAAGCAATGTGTTATGGCGAAAAGCTCAAAAATGCATCCCATCATTGAATAATAAAATGATGTCACCAGGCCCACGAAACCGGCCCAAAACACCATCTCCAGACTCTATGGAAATTGCAAAGATAATTTTCCCCCACCATCGACCGAACGCCCCCCCACCATTGGGGTTCGATGGAGAAGGAGCCCCCCCCGGATGGCTGTGTAGTGGGTTGGTGAGGTTGTGTGGTTTTATTTGGTGAGAGAGGAGGAACACAGAATCTGTTAAATTGTGGACTTATTCAACAAAAATGAATAACAATCAAACACATAAAAATTAATTCCTGTGTGGTCCCAATGGTTGTTGGACTCATTGCGTATTGTGCAAATGGGATTCTCCCCCAATTTCTCTGGCCTAATGGCCCCAAAAAACTTTGCAAGACCAATAAAATCCCACATGGGAAATCGTATCGGAATGGGGTTCGGACCTATGGATACAGTGATTCATGATCTCCTGCAGTGTCCTTTATTCCGATTCCCGATAGTGTTGTTATTTTGCAGCGTTAGAGGTTTTTGCGAAGACAAGGGGACGCTTTCCAGTCTTACTCTGGGTGATGGATTTTGGAGGGGAAAGCCGTTGCGCCATTGGTCAGTTTTCACAGTTTGTGCTGACGTCAATATTAAATATTAGTGATTTCGTTTGCCGTGACGTGCTGGTCCATCGCTCGTCAACGTCACGCCAACCAACATGGGCGGAGCTAGGCTCGCACGTGTAAACGAAAGCATTGGAACTAGTTAGTATACTGGCAAAAATTGTGGGTGGGAGCCGTATAAAATCTTGTGTCGCGCCCGGATAATCAAGAGGGAGAGAGTAGAACAGGAAGACGGGAGGGTCGGTCGAGATGGAGGGTCGAGGGTCGGGAAGCAGTCGAGTGGATTGGATTGAAGTCTAGACAGAGTTCAATTAGAGAAGAATATTTACTATGGTAGGGGGGGCATCTAAAGTTAATTCATGTTTTCTTTACGGGGGAACATCATTCATTTTAAATCAGGAAGAAGAATCAATAAGCGTCACAAAGTCCACGGACTCCTTTGTCTCCATCGAGTTCTATATCGACGAATAGGAAACTAATATTTACCCGAGAAGTATGGAACGCGAAAACCGCAACGTTATTTTTGGCGACAAAGAGGGTAGTGGACGGTGGAATTTATTGTGGCCATGATTAAAGTAACAGGTGTATGATGTTCGGGACCACACTGTGGTGATGTTATTTTTCCTCTGGCGATTTGTAAAGCTATCAAAATGTGGCGATGTGGGGGGGGGGGGGGGCCATTTATCATGTGACGATGTAAATTTTAGTGAAACGATGAATCTATTCGTTGGTGGATATGATTTGACAGATTGGCGATGTGGGACCATCCATTGACGCTATACTTATCATGTGACGATGATAAATTAGTCATTTGGACGATGTAAAAAGGAGAGGTGGGAAGGGTTGAAGATTGTATGTTTTTTTGTAAAACCGAGTGGGCGGGGGGTGGACGATGTGTTGAAAACGAGAGGTGTGATGAAAACCCGAGGCGAGGGCTTAATCCAGGAAGCTACACAACCTCGGTTGTGATATGAATATAAATTCAATACTTAATAATATACAAGTTTGGCCCATGTCTCGTTACGTTTTTGTCACTTGGCACATTTTCAATAAATCCAACTATTGATCATACAACTTTAGGCTAATCCATGCGATTAACTTCAACCCAGATTTTTCAGCAATTTTTTTTTAAAATCGCATGAAGAAGAAACACCGCATGCAAACTGATAATTACACTTGTATTTTCAATCAATAAAAAAGGTTTATTCGGATGCGGAAGCACTGTAAACTGACAGTAGTGTTCTTGAAGAATTATTTGCCTGTTTTCGTTGGCAAAATAGACTCTAACCTAAAAAATAAAGGAACAAAAACACCGGGTTGGACAATGGCGCTTAATATTTGTGAGTGTGTGTTCAGGAACGAGTAAACCTGGAAAAAAAAATAGAATTCCTTGGAGTAGGAATTCAAACCCTCAGAAGTTAACCCCTATGTTGCAATGTGAATATGCTTTTTCCAGTCACTCCAAAAAGTACTCCAAGTTACTCCAGAGGACCCCCTTTTTCGATTCAAGACCCATGCCCTTTGTCAAACTAATGCCTGCAAAAACACACTGATGGCAACAGATTGGCTGAGAGGCCACTCATGTTCAGTCATGTCAGCAAAACGCATAATTACATTCACCAATGTTCAGCCAATGTTCTGCCTTGAAAAAAAAAAAGTGTATATCAAAACCCAAAATATTCCAAATATTTCCAATGGGGGGGGGAGGGGACACACCCAATCAGTTCGCTGGCTTAAGTTACTATTGGTCGGCCAAAATAGTCCCCCCAAATCCCCCAACCAAAACCCCCTCCGCCCTGGTTCAAGGCGTCCACCTTCTCGTTTACCAATTCGCCAACCTCTCGTTGTACATCGTCAACACGATTATTGCATCGCCAAAACTGATGTGAAAGCTTCGCGGAAAACGGCAATCATCGTTTCAGGTAAAAATGAAAGCGCCACACTTTTAGCTCAACATCGTCAAATGAAAGAACATACATCGTCAAATACTATTTTCATCGCCACCTGATCAAGTATAGAGTCGGACAGATGTTCACATCGCAGCTGTAAAATGTAAAAAATAACATCAACCACGAATAGATTGCATCGTCAAATGAACATTTACATCGTCACTTGATTATTACCATCGCAGACGAAAAATAAATCCACACATTGTGGTCGAAAACATTTCCACATCACTGATACGTATATCGCCAACATTCAATTTTACGTCATATGATTGACGGAATCCGCCAGATGAAAAATAACATCACCACCCTTGGAGGGTCGAAAATGATCATCATGTTCAATTTAGGTCAATACTATTTGTCGCCAAATAACGTTGCCGTTTCGCGTTCCATGTGGACGAGTTGGTCTCCCCAACGAACCAGCGAGTCATCCAGAGGGCCAGCTTATGCTCTCGGGATCGCCCGGAAGGGAGAAAAACAAAAACGACAGTAGACCATTAATTACATACTGGGAAATAAATAGACACCTCTTTAAAGAATGAATATTGCAGACTTTGAGGGCATTGAGATAAGCATGAAGAGCATCGTGGATAGCGACAGTTTTCTCAGATCATATTTTGAAGGACCTTGTAAGCTTCAGTAGTGGCGGGAGGTCATTGCCGGTAAATTTCTTACACGCAGGGGGGCGAAGATCCCCTTGGCCATACAAGGGAATTGCAAGTTGAATAGCGAAGAGGGAGAGAGAGGAGGCGAGGACGAACGAAGAGCCCTACAACTTAGCAATATCATCGGCATTGCATTAGTATATCAATGTGTGCTTGAAGGATGATTTATCATTTCAAGGTTTGAAGCGCTCAGACAGGTCGTTTGAGGGGAAATTGATGTTTGGATGAAAAACGGAACGGAAGAAAGAAAAAGAAAGAAAAGAAGATGAAAGGAAAAAAGAAAGAGAAGAACACGAAAAGACAGGAATAAGGAAAAGAAGAAGGAAAGGAAAGGAAGAAAGAAAGAAGAAAGAAGAGAAATTGTTTTTAGAAATCAAAAAACCAAGTGTTGGTTTGTCAGCATACTGAGGAATAATCCATAGCTTTATAACACGGTAGTGGCAACTTCTGTCATGAAAAAAGGACATTTAATATCCTCGGCGAAGAGGTGCTTATGTATAATCATCCCCACCCACCCCCCACCACGACACCCACCCCCCCCCCCCCCCCCATTGCAGAACAACCATTTGACCGGTAAATAATGATAATCAGGGACCTGAAATTGAAAAAACAGATCCCTGTGGAACCCACAGTTATAGTAAAACGTTGGAAAAACTCTGGGAAAAACTTTAGATATTGGTAATTTTACGTGCTGTTTGTTTAATATTCCCCCTGCTAGGTAGCTGTTTGGTATGCATAAGCTACCACTGTCCTTACGCCCGTAAGTGACCAATTTTTAGCAATGAAGGCCCCACGAAGGTTATTATTGGCCCAAGACGCATTTCCCGTTGTCGAGATGAGTACGAATACAATACCGTTCAAACAAGAGAGTATGGCTCGTGGGAGCAACAGCCAAGCTGATTGAAATCGAAATGAAATATTGTTTAATATTCTAGAATAATATCAGGCGCCTCTCGAATTAACCTTTCCAATACAGGTATAATGCAAGAGAGGAGACTGATGGGGCGGTAGTTTTCCAGAAGGTTTCTTTTCCCGTTCTTTGATTCTTCCGGACTGGGGCGTCCCAAAAACACCAAAGCTCCAAAATACCAGCCCGCCAGAGACGCGAGTTGATCAAGAGTAGGAGACCTTCAGAATATGGGTTCATGAACAAAGACGATGGACAATTTCAGGGTGAATGTCGGAGGATACTAGTGCCAACAAAAAATGCGTATGAACCGATTGATCCATGGGGCGTTGGCCAGTATCACCTTAGCTCCAAGATCAGGAATTCGAACCACACTTTACGACCAGCGACCTAATAATGCTCATCCACCGAACCTGATAATACCGCTATCAGACCTATCGAGTATCGATCTCTTCTTTGTGCCGGATTAAAACTATTTGACGGGTTATACCAATTTTCGTAAATAATATATACAAATAAATATTTCACAGCTGCCTTAGCAGAACCGTTTTTCTCGATCGAGGTTGTATGGTGGCGCGGGGAGGGGTGGGGGTAGGTATGCAAAATTTTTACAGCACGAAATTTATGATCGCGGCCAATAGGGTGGGCAAAACATTCCTAATAGAATGCCAGGTGGGTAATCTCGCGAGAACAGTGACATAGGCGGGATAAGTGTGCTGTTTTCCTTCCAATACCGAACTTTTAAAGGGTTGTCATGGAGCAATATTCTGAACTAAACAATTAAAAAACTCGAAATTCAGTCAACTTTCCCGTTAGCTGCTCCTCAATTCCTATACTAATTATACTAGAACACAAATTTGAATACAACCCCAAGATAAATGATTCTCTGCCAAATATGAAAAATTGCTGTTTTATAATTCTAACAGTTTTATTTTGACCAACTATTGATCCATTAGCAATTATTCGTTATGCAGAATTTCAAGATGTCGGGTTTTTCAAACGCTTCATGCGTTACGGCACAAATTGAAAAGGTCGGTGTCCCGCTAAGGTTCCGGTTCGTTATTCAGAAGGGTCGTATCCGAAAGGGTCGTTATTCAGAATTGAACATAGGGACCGTTATTCCGAAGGGGTCTAGTTATTCCGAATTATCATTGGACCGCTATTCCGAAGGGTCTTTATTCCGATAGGGTCTTTATTCGAACGGCGTTCTTTATTCCGAATTGGAAATAGGGACCGTAAACGAAGGGCGTCATTATCCCGAATTCATCATGAGGGACCGCTATTCGAATGGAACATCACGGGTTCGTTATTCGAATTCAGAATTAGGGACCGTTTGCCAGAATTGACACATTGGGGTTGCTATCCGGATTAAGGATGAGGTCGTTATTCCGATTGAACATCGGAGTAGTTATTCCGATTGAGTTGCGGGACCGTTATTCCAAATGAATCAGAGGTGTTATTTCGAATCACCCATTCACTTATAGGAAACATACCAAGCATGACCGCTTGAATGACGCAGTCCGGTCGGTGAGCAGGTTAGGGTGCGCGCCACCCGCTTAGCCGGCGCCCGGCACAAAACACTCGATTGAACACTCGGTGGGTACTTTGAACTCCCGTAGGTCTCGTACCGTGGGTGCCACGGAGGAGGGGAGCGGTGTTGTTGTGATACCGCTGTTGTCGAATATTAAGAAGACTATTAGACCAAGTTTGTTTGTCGGTCCGTTAAAGATTGAGTCAGCCGGTTAGCGGGGCGCTACCAGTCGTTTACAGCGCTCGGACCGGGTGATCGTCTAAGCTCCCGCAACAGCAGTTCCACCAATATCTAGAAAAAATAAAGAGATATAAAAATTTGACACAATCCGTTGATCCAGCGTACTGACTGTCTGGACATGAGTTATCTGAACCAAAGTAAAATATAGTGAATTTCCAGAGTAAGGGTGTTCCGGCTCGTTCATAGATGAGGTCCGGAGGTTACCAAACATGAGCCCTATGCGAGTGGTTCGCCTCAGGGCTACGCGGAAGCCGTCCGGGTCGGCTCCGGCCGCGCGCACGGAGTCTCCAAGTGCTACTTAAATTACGCGAATATGAGGACCAAACTCTGTTGAACGTTCCCGAAAGCACCTCATTCTGAGCGCTGTTGGGCGCCCGTCAAGGGATTACTCGATGAGTCGGGCAGAATCACCGAGTAAGTAAGGGAGCGTTCGCGGCCGCAATCACCATTGAGGGAGGCCGCGATCAAAGCCTATGTAGTATGCTTCTCAAAACCGAATATTGGCGGGGATGTTTCCCCAGTTGTAAATGAAACTATGCAACATCGTATTTCACTGATCTTGAACTCCACACCCAACCCCCTTTGCTGACCTTTAAACTGGCCGACGGCCCTCTTTTCTAGCGTGCTCTTTGGGCATTCTGAGATTGACATCGTTGTGGGGCATAGAAAGTGTCCTGCGGCGTCCTCGACCAGAGAGCGCCACGATTCACGATGATGTAGGAATGACGCAGGAGTCAGGTGTTGCATCCGTGGAAGACTGTATAAGGGCATGGAAGACAGGGGTCGTAAGGGCAGCGCCTATTTGAAGGAAGCCAATAGGAAGAGAAAGGTTTCTTCTTACAAAAGCCTCATTTTGCAGGACTGCTTGGAAAAAACAAAAAATAAACGATTTAGCGTTCCTTCAATTTGTAAAAAACAAGGCAAATCGAGCAGTACAAGACGAGTAAACTATATAAATGATCCAGCTTCATGCGGCCAAAGCTCCCGGAAAGGGTTCTTTCCGGCAAAACCGGGGTGAGGTTGAGGGGTGGGGACGTTGTCTGGGGATTGTAAACCAAACTTAATCTTGCATGATCAGTGTCAACGGTGTGGAACTTCGCGTCCATAGTAATGTGTGTGCCACCCGGCGCCTCTCGATTAACCTTCCAATACGTATTAATGCCACGAGAGGAGACTGATGGGGCGGTAGTTTTCCACGAAGGTTTCGTTTCCCCTTCTTTCGATTCTTCCGATGGCGTCACAACACCAAAGCTCCCAAATACCAGCCGCCAAAGACTGCGATGTTTTTTCAGAGTAGGAGACATTTCAGAATATTTATTGGAACAAAGACGAGTGATAATTTAAGGGGACTGTCGGGGACTTTCGTGCCACCATAAAAAAATGATTCCTGACCGCTTGAATCCATTGGGGCGTTGCCAGTATCACCATTAGCTCAGATCAGGAATTTCCCCCCTTCCCCCCCCCACCCGTCCCCCCCCCCTCCAAACTCACACTTTACGACCAGCGGCCTAATGCTCCATCCACTGACCTGCTAACTACGCTATCAGACCTATCGAGTATCGATCTTTCTTTGTGCCGGATTAAACTTATTTAGAAGGGATATACAAATTTCGTAAAAGAATATAGACATAAATATCCCACACTGCTTCGCAGAACCGTTTTCTTCGATCGATGTGATGGGGCGAGGGGAGGGGTGGGGGGGGGTATGCAACTTTTCAGCACGAATTTCTGATGCGAGTCCAATAGAGGTGGCCAAACATCCAATAAGAATGCCAGGTAATCCTCGCGATGAAACTGTGAACATAGGCGGGAACGAATGTGCGGTTTTCCTCAAAACTACGACTTTTAAGGTTGTCATGTCAATATCTGAACTAAACAGTATAAATAACTCGAAATTCAGTTCAAACTACCGTTAGCGGATCCTCAATTCCTAACTAAATTATACTATAACACAAATTTGAAGACAACCAAGGATAATGATTTCTCGCCAAATATGAAAATACTGCTGTTTCAATAATTTACATGTTTATTAGGCCCAAATATTGAGCCAATTAGCATCTTGTTTAATGTAGATTTAAAGATATCGGGTTTTTCAAAAGCTTCAGCGTTACGGCACAAATTATAAGTCGGTGTACGCTAAGGTCCGGTGCGTTATTCCGAAGGGCGTTCTTCCGTTTAAGGGTCGTTATTCCGATTGAACATAGGGACCGTTATTTCCTAAGGGTCGTTATTACGAATTCATCATGAGGACCGCCATTCCGAAGGGGTTTATTCCGAAGGGTCTTTATTCCGAAGGATCTTTATTCCGAATTGAACATTAGGGACCCGTAATCCGAAAGGGTCGTCATTCGAATCATCATGAGGGAACCGACTATTCCAAATGGACATCGGGGTCGTTATTCAGAAGTCAGAAAGGGACCGATATTCCGAATTGAACATGGGGTCGCTATTCCGATTCAGGATAAGGGCGTTATTCCGAATGAACTCGAGTCGTTATTCCGAATGAGACAGGGACCGTTATTCCAAATTGAATCAGATGGCGTTGATTTCGAATACCCATTCACTATAGGAAACATACAAGCATTACAGCTTGACTCGCAGTGCCGGTCGGTAGCGGTTAGGTGCGCTGCCAGCCCGCTTAGACGGCGAACCCGGCCAAACACATCGATTGAACAACTCGGGGGTTACTTAACTCCGTATCGAGGTAACCGTGGGTGCCACGGAGGCGGAGTGGTGTTGTTGTGATACGGTGGGTCGAATTAATAAGAAGATAGACCAAAGTGTGTTTGATCGGGAACTTGAATTCAGTCGGTGCGGCGCTACCAGTCAGTTTACGAGGCGCTCGGCCGGGTGATTGTTCTCAGCTCCTGCAACAGCAGTTCCCCCAGAATCTAGAAAAATAAAAGAGATATAAAAATTTTGACCACAGATCCGTGATCCAGCGTACCTGACTCGTCTTGACCTGAGTTATCTGAACCAAAGTTTAAAATGATAGTGAATCCAGAGATAAAGGTGTTCCGGGCTCGTCATAGAAGAGGATACGGAGGTTACCACACATTAGCCATGAGCGGGTTCGCCTCGGGGCTACGCGGAACGTCGTCGGCTCCGGCTCGCGGCCCGGGGAGTCTACAAGTGCTAAATTTAAGGCGATATGAGAGACACAACTTGTTGAACGTTCCCGGAAGCACCTCATCTGGAGCGCTGGTGGGCGCCCGTCAAGGCCTTCTCGATGATTCGGGCAGAATCACCGAGTAAGTAAGGAAGCGTTCGCGACCTCCATCACCATTGAGGGGAGCGCGATCTAAGCCTATGTAAGATGCTTCAACCGATAATTGGCTGGTATGTTTCCCCAGTCTGTGAAATGAGACTATGCAACATCGTTTTCACTGACCTTGAAAACTCACACCTACCCCCTTTTGCGACCCTACACGGCCGACGGGCCCTTCCTTTGCTAGCGTGCTCTTTTGGGCATGAGTTGACATCGTGGTTGGGGCAGAGAATAGTCCCGGGTCTCGACCATAGGAGCGCACGATTATGTTAGGAATGGACTATGTCAGGAGTCCGTGTTGCCGCCGTTGGAAGAGGTATCTGGTATGGAAGACAGGAGGTCGTACGGCAGAGCAAATTATTTGAAAGGAAGGGACATTTAGGGAAAGGTTTCTTCTTACAAAAGCCTCATTTTGTAGGACTGCTTGAAAAACAAGAAAATAAACGATTTAGCGTTCCTTCAATTGTTAGAAACAAGGCAAATCGAGCAGATACAAGACGAAGTAAACTAATTGAATGATCACGCTTCAGGCGGCCCACGAGCTCCCGGAAAGGTTCTTTCCGGCAACCGGTGTGAGGTGGGGGTGGTTCGTTTGTCTGGCGTGGATTTAACCCAAAAGTAATCTTGCATGATCCGTGTCAACCGGTGGTGGGCACAATTCGCTCCATATAATTGTGTGGCACCAGGCGTCCTCTCGATAACTTTCCAATACAGTATTATTGCACGAGAGGTGAGACTGATGGGGCGGTAGTTTTCCGGAGGTTTCTTTCCCCTCTTTCGATTCTTCCGATTGGCAGTCACAACACCAAAGCTCCCAAAACAACAACCGGCCACAGACTGCGAACTGTTTATCAAGAGTAGGAGACCTTTCAGAATATTTTATGAACACACGAGCGATAATTTCAGATGAATGCAAGGTAATCTCGCGAGAAACTAGTGGAAAATAGGCGTGATAGGAGAATGTGCGGTTTCCTTCCACTACCACCGACTTTTAAAGGTTGTCTGGATCAATATCGATTTAAACAATTATCAATACTCGAACTTCATTCAAGCTCCCGTTATCGGCCTCCTCCAATTCCTATACTAAATTATACTATAACACAAATTCCTGAATACAACCAAGATAATGATTTCCTCTGCAAATATGAAAATACTGCTGTTGTAATAATTGACAGTTTTATTATCATTAATATTGATTCCAATTGCATATTCGTTTTAATGTAGAATTTCAAGATATCGGACCTGCTACCTACGCTATCAGACCTATCGAGTATCGATCTCTTCTTTGTTCCGGATTAAAACTTATTTAGACGGGATATTACAAGGTGTCGTAAAATATTACATAATAGTCCCACCAGCTGGCCTCGCTAACCGTTTTTCTTCATATCGATGTGTGTGGCGAGGGGAAGGGGTGGCGGGTAGCCACTTTTTCAGCACGATTTCTGAAATGCGAGTCCATAGAGTTGCCAAACATCCTAATAAGAATGCCAGGTAATCCTCGCGATGAACCTAGTGCAAAATAGGCGGGATAAAATGTGGCGTTTTTCCTTCCCCTCTTACCGGCTTTTGAGGTTGTCATGGATCAATATCTGAACTAAACAATTATCAAAACTCTACCTGTCCAGTCAACTAACTCCCGTTAGCTCCGCTCCTCAATTCTATACTAAATTATACTATAACACAAATTTGATACACCCAGATAATGATCTGCTTTTTTAAATAATTTTATCAGTTTTATTAGGCCAAATATTTATCCAATTAGCATATTCGTTTAATGTAACATTTCAAGATAATCGGGTTTTTTTCAAACGACTTCATGCGTTATCCGTGCACAATTGATTAAATTCGGTGTCCCGCGAAGGTTTGGCCGGTTTCGTTATTACAACGGAGGGTCGTTATTCCGAAGGGTCTTATTCCGAATTGAACCTAGGGACCGGTTAGTGTCATAAGGTCGTTATTTCGAATCATCATTGGGACCTCCGGCTTTCCGAATGGGTCTTTATTTCCGAATGGGTCTTTATTCCGAAGGGTAGGTCTTCCGATAATGGAAATAGGGACCGTTATTCCGAAAGGTCTTTATTCCGAATTCATCATGAGGACCGCTTTTCCTTCCGATGGACCATCGGTGTCCGTTGTCCGATTTCAGAATATGGACCGTTATTCCGATTGAACATTGGGGGTCGCTTCCGATTCAGGATAACAGGGTCCGTGTATTCCGAAAGAACATCGGGTAGATTAATTCCGAATTGAGTGCAGGACCGTTATTCCGATGGATCATAGGTTCGTTTATTTCGAATCACCCATTCACTTAATAGAAAGATACAAGCTTACCGTCTTGATCGCATCCCGGTAGGTTAGCAGGTTAGGGTGCGCCGCCAGCCCGCTTAGCCGGCGACCCGCGCCAACACTCGATGAACACTCGATGGTTACTTTGAACTCCGTATCTCGGTACCGTGCGGTGCCACGGAGGGGGGGCGTTGGGATGGGGTTGTTTGTGATACGCGTTGTCGAATTTAATAAGACTATATAGCCCAAGTTGTTTGAATCACTAGGCTTGAGTCAGTCGGTTAGCGGGGCGAGAACAGTCTGTTAACAGGCGCTCGACCGGTGATCGTTCTCACCTTCCCGCAAACAGCGCCCCCAATATCTAGAAAAATAAAAGAGATATAAACATTCTGACTACAGATCCGTGATCCAGCGTACCTGAACTCTTGACTTTGGTTATCTGAACTAAAGTAAAATATAGTGAAATTCCAGAGTAAAGGTGTTCCGGGCTCGTCATAGATGAGGATCGGAGGTACCAACAATAGCCATATGAGCGTGGTTCGCCTCGGTGCTAAGCGGAAGCCGTCTGTCGGCTCCGGCTCGGGCCCGGGAGGTTCCAAGTGCTAAATTACGGCGCATATGAGAGACACAACTCTGTTGAACGTTCGAGCACCTCATTCTGAGCGCCGGTGGGCGCCCGTCAAGGGATTTACTCGATGATTCGGGCAGAATCACCGAGGAAGTAAGGAAGCGTTCGCGGCCTCCTCACCCATGGAGGAGGCGCGATCAAAGCTAGTAAGTTATGCTTCAACCAGATATGGCTGGTACTAGTTCCCAGTCTGTGAAATGAAACTATGCAACATCGTTTTCACTGACCTTGAAAACTCACACCAACCCGCTTTTGATGACCCTTTACCACTGGCCGACGGCCTTCCTTTTTAGCGGCTCTTTTGGGCATGAGATTGATATCGTTGTTGGGGCATAGAATAGGCCTCGGCGTCCTCGACCATAGAGCGCACGATTATGTAGGATTGAAGTCGGAGTCCAGTGTTGCCTCCGATTGGAGACGTATCAGGTATGGAAGACAGGGGCGGAAGTCAGAGCATTATTGAAAAGACGGACATTAGGAGGAAAGGTTCTTCTTACAAAAGCCCATTGTGTAGGACTGCTTGAAAAAAAACAAGAAAAATAAACGATTTAGCGTTCCGTAATTCTGTAAAACAAGGCAAATCGGAGCAGCTACAAGACGAAGTAAACTAATATAAATTGAGCCAGCTTCATGCGGCAAGAGCTCCCGGAAAGGGTTCTTTCCGGCAACAGGGGTGAGGTTGGGGTGGGTACGTTGTAGGGATTGTAATACCAAGTCAATTTGCCATGATCCGGTCAAACGGTGGTGGACTTCGCTCCATAGTAATGTGTGTGCACCAGGCGCCTCTCGATTACCTTTCCAATCAGTTTAATGCAAGAGAGGAGACTGATGGGGCGGTAGTTTTCCGGAAGGTTTGTTTCCCCTTCTTTTGATTCTTCCGATTGGCGTCACAACACCAAAGCTCCCAAAAATACCAGCCGCCAAAGACTTTGCATGTTTATCAAGGAGTAGGAGACCTTTCAGAATATGTTAGGAACAAAAAAACGAGTGATAATTTCAGATGACGGTAGGAGACTACTTCGTGCAACAGAAAAATGATTTCCTGACGCTTGAATCCATTGGGGGTTGGCCAGTATCACCCTCAGCTCAAGATCAGGATTCGAACTCAACTTTACGACCAGAGGCTATGTCCACTGCCCTGCTAATACGCTACAGACTATCGAGTATCGATCTCTTCTTTGTGCCGGATTAAACGTATTTAGACGGTATTACAAATTTCGTAAGATATATAAAGAAAGATTCCCACCGCGGCCTCGCAGAACCGTTTTCTTCGATCGATGATTGGGCGAGAGGAGGGGTAGGGGGGGGGGGGTGTATGCAACTTTTTCAGCACGAATTTCTGATGCGAGTTCAAAGAGGGTGGACCAAACATCCTAATAAGAATGCCAGGTAATCCTCGCGATGAAACTAGTGAAAATAACGGGGATAAGAAGGTTGGCGGTTTTCCTTCCACTACGACTTTTAAAGGTTGTCATGGATCAATATCTGAAAATAAAACAATTTTCAATAACTCGGAACTTCAGTCAACATCCCGTTAGCGGCCTCCTTCAATTCCTATACTAAATTATACTATAACACAAATTTGATACAACCAAGAAATGATACTGCGTTTAATAATTTTACAGTTGTATTAGGCCAAATATTGATCCAATAGCATTCGTTTAATGTAGAATTTCAAGATATCGGGTTTTTCAAACGCTCATGCGTTACGGCAACAAATTTGGTAAAGTCGGTGTCCCGCTAAGGTTCCGGTTCGTTATTCGAAGGGTCGTTATTCCGAAGTGACATAGGGACCGTTTTCCGAAGGGTCGTTATTCCGAATTCACATGGGACCGCATTCGCAGGTCTTTAGTCCGAAGGGCTTCATTCCGAAGGTTCGTTATTCCGAATTGGAAAATAGGGACCGTAATTCCGAAGGGTCGTCCATTCCGATTTCATCATGAGGACCGCTTTTCCGATGGACTCGGGTCGCTATTCCGAATTCAGGAAAGGCGTCGTTATTCCGAATGGAACATCGGAGTCGTTATTCCGAATTGAGTGCGGGACCGTTATTCCGAATTGAATCAGAGGGTCGTATTCCGAATCACCCATTCACTTATAGGAAAAACATACCAAGGCTTACCGCTGATTCGCAGTCCCGGTCGCGTAGCAGGTTAGAGGTGCGCTGCCAGCCCGCTTAGCCGGCGCACCCGGCCAACACTCGATGAACACTCGGTGGTTACTTTGAACATCCGTATCTCGGGTTGAACGTGGGTGCCACGGAGGTGGGGAGTGGTGTTGTTGTGATATACGCGTTGTCGAATTAATAGGACTATAGACCCAAGTTGTTTAAATCGGTAGCTGATCAGGTCGGTTAGCGGCGGCGCTACCAGTCTGTTACCAGGCGCTCGACCGGGGGATCGTTCTCAACTCCCGCTAACAGCGTTCCCCCAATATCTAGAAAAAAAAAGGAGATATAAAACCTCTGACACAGATCCTTGATCAAGCGTACCTGACTCGTCTTGACCTGAGTTATCTGAACCAAAGTAAAAAATAGTGAAAATTCCAGAGTCAAGGTGTTTCGGCTCGTTCATAATGAGGAATCCGGAGGTTACAACACATTAGCCATATGAGCGTGGTTCGCCTCGGTGCTGCGCGGAAGGGCCGACGTCGGCTCCGGCTCGCGGCCCGGAGTCTCCAAGTGCTAAAACTAGAAGTGTAGGGCGGGTAAAACCGCCCACGTGTATATCCCCACTTTTGGGGTTTGAGCAATCATTGAGAAGAAGTATCAACACCCCATAAGGCATTTGGTAAGAAACCAAGACAAACTTCATTCTCCAAGTTTTGTTGTAATCCATGGGTGTTGATAGGCAAATGGAATTTGCGAATTTGACACATGATGGCGTGAAATGACTTCTAACTTTGGGAGGAACAAATTAGCCCATCCACCCAAGTTCGTTCAAATTGACAAAGTTGGAAAAATCGCATAAATTTTGCAAGTTTGGACCTCCGAGGACCTTGAAATGACATCCACATTTTTCAGATTCAACATAGGTCGCCCACCAATTTCGTCCAATCTGAAAAGTTTTGAAAATCGCATAAATTTCACAAATGTGCCTTTGAGACCTGAAATAACTTCCACATTTTTCGGGATCAAATATAGATCCCGACCACCAAAAATGTTTCGTTAAAATCCGACTAACTTGAAAATTTCCGAAAATTATGGCAAATTAGCGGCCCCCAGCAGTGCAGCGATGCCCACTCCGAACTCATCCGAGATTCACTGGGCGACAGTGTTACCAAGTTTCAGAATCAACGGATAAAGCGTTAAAGAGGTTATTGCGCTAACGGAAAATCTTCCATCGGGCGGCAATTATGCGAATAAGCGGACCCCGTCATGTGGCGACGCCCACTTTCGAACTCATTCCGAGATTTCACCAAGGGGAAATGGGTGCCAAGTTTCGGCTCAAACGACAAAGTGTTGGAGAGTTATTGCGCTAACAAGAAACGTGGCGGCGGACGCGGACGAGAAGCGGCGGCGGCGGCGGAGACGGGCGAAGCCAAAACCATAATATCCGAAGTGGGGATATAATTACGGCGCATATGAGAGCAAAACTCGGTGAACGTTGCCGAAGCAACCGCATTCTGAGCGCTGGTGAGGCGCCGTCAAGGATTACTCGGAGTGATTCGGCAGAATCACCGAGGAAGGAAGGGAGGCGTTCGCGGCCTCCAGTTCACCATGGGGAGGCGCGATCAAAGCCTATGAAGAATTGCTTCAGCCGATATTGGATGGATGTTTCCCCAGTCTGTGAATGAAATATGCAACATCGTTTTCACTGATCTGAAAAATCCACACCAACCCCTTTTGCTGACCCTACACGGCGAGGCCCTTCCTTTTCTAGGTGCTCTTTGGATGAGATGAATCGTTGTTGGGGCATAGAATAGTGTCCTCGGCGTCCTGACATAGAGCGCACGATATGTAGGAATGACGTCTGGAGTCAGTGTTGCCTCCGTTGGAAGACTTATCAGGTCATGGAAGACAGGGGTCGTAAAGGCAGAGCATATTTGAAAAGAAGGACATTTAGGGAAAGGTTTGCTTCTTACAAAAGCCTCATTATGGTATTATTCTTATTATTATTAATATTATTATTAGTATTATTATTATTATTTTTATTATTATTATATTATTCTATTATATTATTATTATGAGTATTATTATCAGGGTCTGATCTGGTTGAGCTTTATCCCCAGCCCTACCCTCATGGGTGGTGGTGGATATCGCAGTTTTGCAATGCCTGAACTTTTGAAAACGCGAGTCGGCAAACTTCTTCGCACGACGATCGATCGTAGGATCAGTCGCGTGTGCTATACGATATTCGTGCGAGCGCATGATCTCCGCAACTAGTCGCGCATCGATAACCTACAAATGACGTGCAAGTTACCACCCATCGTCATAGACTACAGCATGACTAGGAAAACTATAGTCTAGGCCACAAATCCTGATGATTAACTAGTGAGGATTATGAGAAGAAAAAACAATTGTGAACGTGGTTTGAAGCATTGTTCTCAATTGGGTCAACTGAACATGACATGTGTGGTGATCTGTTTCTGTTTAAAGCTCCCCAATCGTCTAGTTTCCATTCTAAAAAAATTGTCGCCGCCCGCACCTTTTACGGCCGTGGCAACGCTGGTAAAACAGGAATGTGATTTCCTCGTAGAAAAGTAGGCTATGGGATCGGTTGTCCTAATTAACTCGCCGGGGAGCCTAATCATGAATTGTGATTCGATATCTCGAAACAAGTTAAATATGACTGGCAGCGACAGTTCCAAGACCATTGGAGGGAGGGAGGAGGGGGTGGTGGGTTAAAAACGAGTCTACTTGTGTGTCACTAGACCCTTAGGCCTATCGCATCTCAGCAGCATAGCGGCGCGTGATTAATGCCAATGGTGGAGTTCTTTCCTTGGACACAGGCGGGCGAGGCGAGGGAGGGGACACCCCCCCCCAAAAAAAAAAAAAAAAAAAACGATAGTGCTTCAGATTAATCGGGGTGTTGTAGGTAATCACAGCTTCCTCCGAGGCCGCATTTTACTCGTCATCCGATTCTTGCACGACCAAGCGACCGTAAACTCCAGGATCCGACCCTTTCTCAGAACCCGGGCGGAGCGGAAGAACGAAGAAACACGACGCACGTTAACAGCCGACGGGGCAGACCGAAACCAACTAGAACAAGTAGACCAAGACCTGCAAGACCTAACATGGTATTGTTAGTGTCACTGTGTAATTTCGCCTGCATCATAGCTAAGGTTACGTGTGGTGGTTCACAAAACCAAATGGATCAAAAAATTAACATAATAGAGTAATCACTAGTTTGCCAAATGTTAGTCCACATTTAATTCAAAAGTTATTGATGTGGAGTACATAGGCTACAATGGGCGGCTTATGAATATAAGAAGTCCGTCAATGCTACAATTATTTCAAGCGCGTTTGTTCGTATTATGAAATTGAGTTAATTCGGGTGGTATTATGGGGATCTGGAGAGCGGAAGAGTAAATATTAGTAGACAGAGTACATATAATGAGGGGCATCACTCTCACCCGGCCATCTCTAGCTTTCAATCTCTCACATGAGACTGCTAGCGTTCGAACATGGTGATAACACAACACCACTGGAGAGAAAGACTAACGTGCTGAAAGCCACTGCCAGGGCGGAGGTTTCCGGATTGGTGCTAGTGAACAGGGCGGATGCACTTGACTGAGACTCGGCTGTGGTCGGGTATGGGGAGGATTGTTTGCCGCTCATGACACCGGTAGTCACACGGGTCAATGAGGATCCGCGCCCTCTGGTTCTAAGCGCAGGGCTGGGATGCATGACAAGTATGGCACTGGCGAAACTGAAGATAGATCATAGGGAAAATGGCCTTACCTTCGGTACATGACATGTAAGACCTCTTTACCCAGAAAAGAAAGCTGCAATAACACACTAGAACGGGCATGTTACATTGGAAATATGGGTCCCAATGAGAGAGGCCCACGGCCTATAGAATTTCAACAACTACAGGGTAAGTCATTCACTTTTAAACTTCATGCTAGAGGTAAATAGTCACCAACCCCTTCATTGCTCCCTCTCTGCCTCCGAATGCACCCGTCTATGATGAAAATGGAGTGACTTCGCCCATGATATGTTCATGTTCTCGTAATTTGTGTGACCTGCTGATGAGAGATTCATCCCGCCCGACATACTGACTATATTCTGTGATTGGATACCAATAACAAACCGAGAGCCTCTCTTTAACTTCAGTTTTAATTTTCCTGGGTGCGAAATGGGCTGTAACTCATGTTTGCATCAATAGGACCTCAACGTAGATGGCATTTTGTTAAACAAGTCAATGAACATCATGCGGGCCAGAACAGAGTAAGTAACCTAATTTACACAATGTTATACGTAATCGCACGACTTATGATCACCCGCGTTTAGTTTGTCATCAGTTTTTCAATGTCGTATATCAGTCCCAAGTTTCTTCTAATCACCAATTGTTCATGTCATGCATCGTAATATTAAAATGAAAATTCGTACGTCAACTAAACCTTTTTTTAATAGTGTAAATAGTTTCCATTATTCTGCCATTTGCCATCAATTATTAACCCGACAAACTCAGGGACAAAAACTGATTATTGCCGATTAGTTACAGTCTGGCAATTATAATAGGCATAAGAATTATTATATTAAATTATGATACTTATTGAATTCATTTCCAAAATGGTATTTTTAACTGATTTAAAGGAAGAGAAAAAAGAAGGCATCAGAAAGAATTCCATTGCCCCACCCCCCCCACCCCCCCCTTCCATTGATACACCCCGTTTCCACGCTAGTGCACAGTACGATTTGTGTCGTCGGACGTTTCTATTTGACTGGAATAAAAACAGGTCTGTTTTACCTCCATGGTTGATATCATCTGATGTAGATAGGCCTACTCGGCGGTGTCTGTCGTAAATGTACTCAACCGTGATTTGTCACAGACTCCGATGGGTTTTATCTGTATCATGAGGCTGCGAGTACCGACTGCGATCGCATTAGATGACCTTAAAGTACCACTCAATTCATGCACCGTTACTAGATTGAACGACCGACCTTCGCATTTAAACAACATTCCCTTGGATCCCTAGACGCTTGCGACACCCCCCAACCCCAGTCCCCATGACCTAAATCATGTGATTCGGAAAATACGACCGATGCTCAATTCGAATAGCGACCTCGATGTCAATTCGGAATAGCGACCCCGATGGCAATTCGGAATATCGGTCCGTCGGAATAGTGGTTCCTTTTATGGTCAATCGGACTAACTACCCTCGGAATAACGACCCTTATGATAAATTCGGAATAACATCCCTGCGGATAGCGACCCTTCGGAAAAAACGGTCCTCTTGTCTAATTCGGAGTGACGACCCTCCGGATAACGACCTTCGGAATATCGATCCCACCCCCCGCTAATACGCTGTATAGTATAAAAGTGAGTAACACAAATAAACAAAACTGCGTCCCGCAATATTATATGTGTGTTGCTCTGGCGCGAAGCAACTTGGAAAATTTAACCGCTCCGATAGTGATCTTCAGTGCATGATAGTCTTCAAGGGTGTCATTTGACTTGAGGCAGTTGGATCATGTTTTATGGTCCAGTGACCTTAGCTGGAGCCGAAAAAAACTCGTCACTCGGAAACTTGGCAACACTTTAGCCTGCTAAGTGCTCTTGGTGCTAGCAGGTGCATCAAGTTTCTGGGAGGGCCCACAGCTTACCCATCTTAGGAAAACGCGATTGATTTCGAAAGTTCTGGGGCAGAATCTCACTTTGAACAAAACCACGAAGACACCTGGGGCGTGCCTTTGCAAACCACCATGGTGTATTAGGCTAACTGCGCGAAAGCAAGGTATAAACATGAAACGTATAGAACCACTACGTCTCGTAAAATGTAATAGAGGAGGTTAGTGGCGATTATAGGCATTGTAGCCTAATGCGAAAAATACAGTTAAAACCATCTTAACTCTGAACAAACCCCACTATTCAATGTAATTTGTGCCTCGAATGTTTGGGGTCGTTGGGGGATCGTCAGAGACCAAATTAGTTTCAACGAAAACTAGTTCCACGTTCGGGAGTTTCTGTGTTCGTTTAGCAAAAATGGACCCAGTGGAGTACCGTATCCTGGGGGTCACTCCTCAGGGGGGAAGCGACGCGGAGGCGCCGAAAACGGACAAAATCCATCAGAAGTTGGAAATCAACCCATCGATATAAAGAATCACACCCCCATCGAAAACAGAATCAACCATCGAAAAAGAATCAACCCATCGAAAACAGAATCAACCTGCGGTGAATGAATCCACCTGTTGAAAAGCGGAATCCAGCCTATACGAAAAGAATCAATACGTCATAGATAATCCATACCTCCACCTACAGGATTTTAAGTTGTTTATTCCGTGCTCTTTAAGTGTGAACACTCCGGGCGCATGTGCTCGAGGTACACAAAATCATCAAGAATTGGAAACAGAACCATCAGGATTTGGAATCAATACGTTCCAAAACCAGAAACAGGGTGTCCAAAAACCGGAATCAAGGGTCTGAAACAGAAACAGGGTGTCAAAACCAGAAGGAACTGTCAGGGGAAAGCAAGAACGCTACCCTGCGTACGAGTCCTTTGTCGCAATATTGTTACCTCCTCGAAAAATATTGAATGCACACAAACATTGGCATTTTTGCCATTTTGGTAGTAGCAATTTTAGGATGTGTCTGGATTGTGCTTGTCGAGGGCAAGGAGGATTACGACACCCATCAGTAGATCTAGCCCTTAAAATCTATAGGATCAGGAGGAATTAGTCTAGAGTGAGTGTTGAAGGAGGGGAGGGAAGATTACTGAGAGGGTGTGGGGAAAGTGTGTGTTAATACAGGGAATGTAACGGGGGTAGAGGTGGATAAGAGGGGATGAGGCGGTGCGAAATAGGAGAATTTGTTAAGAAAAAAAAAGTGGTGGAGATGAATGTGAGGAGACGGGGAGGGTGGTATGGTGGTGTGGAAAGGGGAGGGTGAGAAGTGTGTAAATATAGCGAGTGTAAAGGAGGTCACGGTGGCGGAGATGGATGACGAGTGGGTGTGGAAGGATGAAACTAGAGTGAGTGTACTTAGTGGGAGGGGTATGGACGAGACTCTCGTAGTCAGATATAAGATTAACCGTATCTAACACGAAGGACTGATCAATTTCGTAGACCCGGAACAACACTAAGTACTTACCGATTGGCCTTTATTTCACAGAAAAATATGTAATGGAATACGAGTACAAGAAGACTACACGTGGCCTATTTCGCACGTGAACGCAATTCCCCCACCCAGCACATTGGCACGGTCATACATCCTGTTAATCTGGCCATGCATGTAGCTGTGGGTTGAGCCTATGCAGTGCCCAAGAGGGCGCCAGCGGGTGGAAGCGGTACACACCCCCCCCCCCCCCCCGTAGGGGTAGGCTACATTTGTCGTTTAGCCCGAGAGGGTATATGCCTAACAAAATTTTACACACCTCGGACGAGTGCTGATGGCCCGGACAGTATTATTATTTCCAACATATGGGCCGGTGATGAAAATTCGTGTATACAGCTGAAAATCGCGCGCCTCATAACTTAATCTTATTCTTCGCTGAAGTTTAGGATAAGTATATAATCACCATCATCCTACAAACGTATACAACGTAGCATGGCTGCTACAAGTCTTAGGATATTGTTGGAATGGGCCCTGAAAGAGACTCATGGTCAATTCTCCGTTTGGGGGAGGAAAACTCCTTCCCGAGAGAGTCTACCATGTTTTGCCTAACAGCAACATACAAAACAACAAAACATGAAAAAATTTGCCGGGGGGACGTAGGGGGTGGGGTGAGAATCAAAATCTTATCATCCTGGACACTCCGTCGGGGCAACTGCTCCCCCCAACCCTCGCCCACCACGACAGGCATGTGAATTCGGCGATACTGGCCTATTGGACACTTGTATGGATTGCTGATCATTCTGGTAATCTTTTCATACATGCTATACAACTACAAGCAGTGGAAGTGGGCGAGTGTGTGGTTAAAAATAACAATTACTAAACGGCCTGGATGTGAATTATGTAACTCGTTTCTGGGATGGATTAGGACGGACTAACTACAGGTGTGATTGCAAATCAATACGCCACTATATGGAGTCGCAATTCTTGGTGTAATGTCATGAAACTAATCAGTCAGTAAACACATGGAATGGAATTGGTGCATGGTAATAAGCTAAAATGGGTAACAACTCCTATGTTCCTGAATATAATGTCACATTTATTCCTCAAAAAATTACCCTTGGTCTACACCAAAAAACAAACACCGAAACTGATCCAACTGCACACATTTTTTCAACCGGAACACCACTTTCTCTTAACTCATCGGAGCATCATGTTTGTTTCGAATGACCGAATTAGACAAGAAACAGCGTTCACTATGGCGTATACGGTGTATCACAATTCCCTGATAGACGGACAGTCCTTCAACGATACAACCAGTTACAAACAAAATTGCTGCGGATAAACAACTGACATACGTGTAGAATGACTTATTGCACGACAGTCAGTCTTCATTTATAGAACTATTAGACACATTAGAACAGGCGCTAGAGAGCATGCTCTTTCTTGCCTCGCCGACCAAATACAGTAGGAAAGGAACACAAAAGTACCTAATCGCCGAGTGTGTGAGCCGATGAAATGTGAGGACACATCGATCCCCTTATAGACATCTAAACGCGCACACGCCCTAAACACTAAACAAACATATATTCGCCTAATTACTCATTGCAAAAATAGAACGACAAGAGGGTAAGAAAACCAAAACAGCCTCCTCGCTTGACAGACAATCCGAAATTTCTCCAAAAATATTGCTATTAGCGACAAGAACATGGCAAAAAAACTGCCAATGTAAGATTTTGCATTCAGATCTAGGATAACCAGTCAAGGAATCCCACTACGCAAGGATGCCGTTCCAAATACTGATCGGTCTGTGTTCCATTCTTGATGATTTTGTTACGTTTCGCATCCCGTACGAAGAAGGCCGAGTTTCCCGGAAAATTTTGAAATTCCAGGCGTTTCCACAATTTACTCTTATGTTAGATGCCACCTTTTACCACCATACGTTCAGTGGCGCATTAAGGTTCAGTGTCTAAGGGTCCCTCCCTTTGACCGTTTTACCCAGTTCTCCCCTTTTTAATGGTGTCGTTTAAAATAGGATGAACGATTGAAAACTTTCATTCGTATATGTCACACCGGGCTAGCAAGTCCAGTAACCGCACTACGAAACTGACTCACAGTAGTCAGTGGGCCTACTGCAGGATAGAGACATGATACAATGAAAACTGCACTGGGGTTCATTTTAATGGCAGTAAATGATAGTAGGGAAATTGAATGACATGAAAAAAAATCATGTACAGGCCATATGTCACTGTGAACTTGAGAATGTTAAAACGCCTTTGTTACAAAGATGTTACAGTTAAACTACAAACGGCGAAATCAATCGCCTCAGCTAATAATACTAGTAATTTTCAAAGTTTCTGTATCGTATTTGATTATTGAAGATTCTGTTGATGACCAGAAAACTCACGTCACCGCAATATGGTGTCTGGTCACATTATCAAAACTACCTTCCCATTCTGAATCACACAACGCGACAACGCGAACTAGCCCTCATGGGATTCCCATGAGACAGTCGCGTTGTGATTCAGTCATTGAAATATCTAGATAGGAGCCAACCTGCACTGTCCTAAATCCAAGTGATACATCAATCATGAAATCTTGGAAACCCGTACGGTGAAGACAAGGGTTTACCTGACATCCAACGCCGTGGCTAACCCCAGGGGGTTCAGACCCCCCCCCCCCCTGCCCGCCCCCTCTGCCGCCCCCTTCAAGTGATCATATTTTTAAACACAAAAACTGTTTTTTTGCAGTTCATTAGGGGTTTTTCAGGGTTATTAGCAAAATATTGCAGCGCATGGTGTCTAGGGTTTGTACTCTTATTAATAGGGAGGGTGAGGATTTTATGAGGGCGCACTTCCTTGGGTTCCGACCAAGACAATCTCTCAGTAACCACCTGCATCAACGGGTCTGTAGGAATCGGAGGCTACAAATTCACTAAACGTAGCCATAAGGGGGACTCATTGTGATATGAGCAGGCGTCGCCAACAAATCAACATGCACATTGAGTATAACGTCTAGCATGAAAACCCGGGGTGTACATTTGGGCTGTAGTCCTTATATCAATTTAGAATCCCCTACCTTCACCCCTCCCCCCCCCTTCATGTTTAACAATGCGGGGTGGTCAAGCACCCCCTCTTATCCTAGTGTAGTGATCTGTCCACGTTTCCACACGTAATCGCCTCCTTGGGTTCACTCAGCGATCAGCTCTGCCGGAATACGGAGACTCGTTAATCACCACACCATTGTCCTCACTGTTTTAGATGGGCTAACACAGTCTCATCATGATACACATGATCTATCCCCCCGTGGACAATATGTATCGAATTCCATTTAGCTGACCTGCGCTGTGCCCTTGTCCGCCGTCTGTCTGTCGTAGTTCATCCTACTGTTGCCAGAGATCGCTCCCCGCTGTAATTGGCTGCTGTAATTGTAAAGAGTGTGTGTGTATGTGTCTCTGTTAGGGTTTATACTTAATTAGGGTTATTGAGTTTTATTTGAAGGTACAACCTCCTTGTTTCAGTGGATGCGCATTCGGATCAATGCATATCCAAACACAGTGGGCTCATTCTGGGGGCGTGAGCAATGTAGGTTTTGCCGTTGGCGATAGCAATTGCTGTGAGGATCTGGTGCAGTCTTGACGGTGTGGTGAGCTGGAATTCGGTCCTCCTACATGTCCTCGTGGCCTGCAGTTATGTTCGATTTGTGTTCAGTCATGGATTCCACCGCCGTGAATTACCGACTTCCTCTACGCCACTTATTTGCAACCAGTGTCCCCAAGCCTGAACGAGAGCTCTGGCTGGTGTCGGTTCTCAAGAAGTAAGTTTTTCCCGGTCCCCCATAGTTTCTTTTTTCAGTTCCGGACACCGATTTCTTTCTAGATTCCCTGGGTTTTGGTGTATCCCTTTTTATGCACTTTTGCCACTTGTATGCTAGGACTATTCGGCTATAGACATTCGCCCCCCCCCAAAAATTAAGGAGGTTATAATTTTGTTTACGAAGTCCGATTGGGGATTATGCACGATTTCACTAGAATCGATACACCATGACAAAAATGTGTGATTCAGCTGTTGTTGCTTAGTGCCCCTTCATGGCTTTTGATGTGGAAATAATATCCAAGTGGCCTAATTCGAAATTTATATCTTGCTAAATATTTTGCAATAGTAGAACATCATTTGGGCTATCCCGCTCGATACATCTGTCGAGTTCTTCACTTAGATTAATCCACCATAGATTCCCTGAAATGTGCTCCCCGGTTTTTTATATGGGAAAAATCCTGTGTGTTTCGCGACCTTATTTCAAATTTATACATTCTCCAAATATTAATAGTGGAAAATCATCGGAAATGGGTTTTCCCCGATCGATTTCCCTTAATGTTTCGATATTTCACATTGAATAAATACACCAAAATACCCTGAATTGCGTGGTTTACCAAGTTAGTCGGAGTTCTCTAAGTGATTTTGGTCTTTTTGGTATAGAAACAAAGGCCTACTGGCCTGAAACCATTGCGAAATCATCGTCTCCATCTATTCTATCCATTAATTCCGATCGGTAGTTTCGACACAAATGCTGCACTTTGACTACAATTTTTCACACATCGCGACTTATTACTTGTTTTGTCATTCATATCCTTCTCCGACATTTTGAAAATAGTGGGAACATATTGGAATTGGGCTGTCCCGACGATACCCTCATGTGTCGAGATTTCACTTAAACAAATACACGGGGCTTACCATATAATATCTTATTAGATGCAGTGCTCACAACTTTCGTACATCCCAGCCCATTTGCATGAGCAATACTGGAACTTGCCATATCCCATTGACATCGCCCTATTCATTCGTTCCGATCGATTTTTGACACAATGCTGCAGCTGCACTTGAAGCCGCAGCATCCCAAAATGAGAAGAATATAACCCAGATGCCTGAAGAGTTTGCCCACAATTGAAGTATTCAACCTGTTCTTAAACGCATCACCCCAAAAAACTCTTAGACAGTACAACACTTCAGGAAGGATATATTCCACTCATATCTTTCTGCAGAGGAGACCAGTTTATGAATGGTCCAACTACAGCGCTGCCCACGAAAGCTCGATTGACATTTGGAAAACTCAGAGAAATCGTTATGACGTTAAATCAAACTGGCGAGGTTCTGTCATCGAAAGCGCTATTTGTGATCGTAATTGAGAGAAAATTCCATAGCACACCCCTCCCTTCATAACAGCGGAATGGCCGTGCGAGCTAGGAAGTTTTCAGTAGGGGCCGTGGTGGGGTCCCGATTTATTCTGGGAAGCTCCGTTGACTATCTAACGATGCGGCACCATGTTTGCGCGGAGTCTACCAAGAAAATTTGCGGAATCTTAATACCCCTAGATCGCGCGGAAGTAGGCCACTTGACAGCCCTAACCACCTATATGATGTACATTTTGGTGAAAGGTGTTGTATTTTTATTCTCTCTTGTATTGGGAGGACAGTTATGATAGGAAATTTTGGGCAAAAATGTAGTTTAGGGGCGTTGTCAGCGTTTCAGAATGGGATGGTGAAAGTTACAGGACCATCTCGACGGAGCGTCACCATAGGCCACGGTTGGAACGTTGCAGTGTTCTTCCGAGCGTCCTCACCTTGCATTACACACCCCCAAATACGAACCTCCTGCCTGCATGTTGTCAACTTTGAGAACTATTCTAGGAGAAGTATACGGATTTCCCCCAACTGAGTAACCGTGCCACCGCACCATTCAATAGAATACATTGGTTTCCCCCAGAGCTGCGCGTCGTTAGTGTAAAGGTTTCCTGTCAAGCCTGTGCTTGTAGGGCGTCGTGGCGGTGTGAGCTCAGCTATAGCTATTTTTTTTGGAAAGACAAAGTTTTACGTGCGTATTGAGGCTTTTTATGACTCGCCAGCGCGCCTTTCTAAGCCGAGCGCCACAATTGGTTGGCGAGCTCCCTGAAAACTTTTGTTTTCGGTAGCCCCAAACACTGAAAATGGTACTTCTTTGGGCGTTGAATTGTGCCCCCCCCCCTAAGTGTTCCATTACATGGTGCGTAGGCTGCGGTTTTCGTCCTGGGTAACCATTTTTCAATAGTTTTTAACTTCTGGCGTGCTTCCAGGAATGTTTTTCGGCCAGGACTTACTCCACCGATACCCTACAAACCAGCACGTTTTCAAAACATTTTCAACAATTTTTGAAAATGTTTTTTGTTGCGTAACATAGATGTTAGGAAAATGTTTTAAAACGTTTTCAAACAAACCGTTTTATAAAACGTTTTAGAAACTTTTTAATTTTTTTTTTAAATTGCTCAATACCGCTTAGCAACACAACCAGTTGACTCCAACACAGGTTCATTTTGAGCTATGATGTCGGAGTTTGTTAGATTATCGCTCGTCTGTCCTTGGTCGCTGGTTACTCATACAATAATCAAAAAAACACAAATGTTTCTGAAACATTTTCACAAAACGTTTTGTAAACTTTTCATAAACGTTTTTGCAACATTCAGGTTACTCACAAAAAACTTTGTTTCAGAACATTGGCGACACATATTTAGAACTGTTTTTTGAAAACGTTTTAAAACGTTTAGTGTTTGCTGGAATACAGCAATCTAAGCGGAGCATACGCGAATCCGACTGATAGGGGGGAATACGCTTGTTAAGGTGTCTTTCTCATTCATATGTTGGGTGTCGCCAAGTGATGTGGGGTGCAGCAGTTGCTGTGTAAGTGAATCACGAGTATGCAAATACGTGAGCAAGCTGCGCCGCGCCGTCTTCATTTATTGCGATGGCCTACTGAAGGGATACCGTTTGTTCATAGGTTCGAATTTAGAATGCAGCTTCTTATGGGGCAAAACAAGAGCACTATCTTTTTTGGTGTGGATTGAAGCGATTCCTGGGAGGACGTGAGGAGATGTGAAGAAAATTTTGACCACTTTACTTGTAACAAGACCTCTGCATGAAAGCATAATTAAATTCAATTTCGATCCTCCCCCTTCCCCTCTCTTCCCGCCCCATGTTCAACTATGCAGTGGGTAGTTAGCACCCACACCTCATTACCCGGTTGGCATCTGTTCCGCACGTCCACGTTATTCACCTCCTTGTTTTACTCACTATTAGTCTCTGCAAAGGGCGCAGCCACTGTCTGAAAGTTGGGGAGGGGGTCAAGAGCAATTGGGGGTCCGAAGTATAGATGGTAAACATTTGCGTGTGAACAAATTTATGAAGGCCTTCCCAAAGTTGGGGGTCATGACCACCAGTGGCTGCGCCCTTGAGGCGCCTGCGGGAATAAGATACGCGTTTTCCTCATTGTCCTCGCTTTAGATGGCTATACAATGTCCTCGTTGTGGTAAGAATGCCATACCCCCCCCCCCATGACAACGATCGAATCTCCTTAGCTAACCACTTGCTGTGCCTTGGTCCGTCTGCAGCTAAGCCTCTACTAGTTGGAGAGCACTTCCAAAGTGTGCGCTTAATTAGCTATCTAGAATTGAATAGTTGATTGTGCTCATTGTGGTCCTTGTAAGGGATTTGGGATCATAACTTGGTTGATGTAATCTGAGGGTACATTCTTGAGGTCATCTGCCCCAATTCTACGCATTAGACAGTACCTCATCTTGCGGATTTAGGTTCAGTTCGCCGTTGAACGAGAGTGTTCACTGACGCGCAGCCTTGGCGCGGGTGTATGGAGCAGGTTGGCTCCAGCGGGGGGGGGGGGGGGAGGGGGCCCTGCCCCCCCGTCCGGGGAAGCCGCCCCCCCCCGTTCGGGGAATTTTTCCCCTCTTTTCCCCGACATCATAATAATTTTTCCAAACTTCTTTATATAGTGACAATTCCTATTTATATAACGCCTCAATCCTTTCTATAGTAATGCCATTTCCTCGAAGATCAGCGTAATCATCTTCCTACAAGACCTATACAAATCGTTGGGAATTCTGATCGGATACACAGGCTTGGGTATCTTCGAAGTCCCCTCAAAGATTCCGGTTACATTCGTTTGGGGAGGATGCGTCGTTCTGCCGTCTATCACTATTTTGCCTCGGTGTAGAGTGGTGTCTTTAACGACACGTGTCCAGGTATTTCCTGTGCATTATTGGAATACCTGACGCTATTATTCTACTAATAAGGGCTTCTGATTTGAGTGGTAAGCTATTGCAGTGAACATTGCTCTCCACAATGTGTATTTCATTTTTTCCTTTTTTTCTTCACAAAAATGTTAAAAAATGAACACATCAAAAATGCAGGTTTTGAACTTAGGTAGGTGGCCTCGTCGTGGAACTTGCCCCCCCCCCATCCCCGTCGGAACCGGAACCCCGTCGGGGAAATCCGGCGCAACACCACTGTGCTGAGCTGGACTCTGGACTTTGATCTACATACATGTGCGGCTCCGCGGGGGCGGCCTGCCGTGTTAGGTTCCGAGTTAGGTTTATCATGGATTTCATTTCCCCCACCGTACTCCGCCTTCATTCACCCCTTAATGGAGCAACCAGGGTTCCTCAAAAGGAAGCGGCCCTGGCTGGTGCGGGTCCCACGAAAGCAGGTCCGGCGTCCCACATTCTTTTTACTTCCGACCACCATTTCTGAACTCTACGTGGTCTTGGTATGGGAATAATATCCCTGTGGTCTAAAACGAAAAAACAAATGCATGAACAATACTGGACTGCGAGATCTCATCGACATTCCTCTAATTTTCATCCATTTGTTGAATTACAAAAAAAAACACGACGTACTACCTTATTTCGAAATTTAGATCTCTCGAAATGTTCTGAAAATAGTAGAAAAAACGTGTTAAGTGGGCTTGTTCCCAGTGATAAATGTTGTCAAGATTTCACTTGAATAAATATTCATTAGGTATCCTGAAATGTGTGGTTATACCCGAGTTATTTTGGCATAGGAAAATATCTAATCGACATTCATGTTATGTTATCCTGTGACAGATCGCCAGTTTTGATTTACAAATGCTATTCAAGCAGCAACGTGATTACAATGTTTTGCCCAAACTGGTTATTCTTATTTCAAAATGTATGTCATTCTCTATAAATATCTTGCATAGTAGGTACATCATTGAAATGGACTGTCCTGATCGATACATCGGTTTGTCGGATTTCACTTGGAAAATGAATACGCAAAGTAACCTAAAATATGTGGTTTACCAGAGTTATTCGGAGTGCCCCACGCCGTTGTAGTGTTAGGAAGCTACCCAGTGGCCTTCAAACTTAAAACAAAACATGCGCAATTACTGGAATTGGAGATCTCATCGAAATTCCTTAATTTAAGAATTCATTCAATCGAAAATTTTCGCGACTTTTAAACTTAGGGCCTATTTCGAAATTGATGTTCTAAAATGTTTTGAATATAGTGGGAAATCATCAAGTTGGATGTCCCGGATCAATCAACTGTGTCGAGATTTCATAAATAAAAAAAACACCATAAATACACCATAAAGTAGCCTAAAATGTGTGGTTACCAGAGTTATTCGGACGGATACTCCACATCATTTTGAGAATATCCCAGTGTCCTAATTAAACAAAACACCGGAGCAATACTGGAATTGGGAGCTCGTCCTGACTTCATCGACATCAATATGTTCAGATTGATAATTTTGATACAATATACTGTGCAACATCTTAAATACAATTTAAATACGATGCTTCACTTCTCCAATATTTTGGAACTAGTGGAAAATCATCGAAACTGGTCGTCCCATAGTACACCCCATGTGTCGAACTTTCACCTGAATAAATCACCAATAAATTAACCTAAAAGTTTTGTTTACGGGTTTTTCGGAGTGTCCCACATGTTTTAGAACAATATCCTACTGGGCCAAAACGTACAAACAAACCATGAGCAAAACGGAATCTTGCGAGATTCTCACGCATCCCTCTAGTTTTATCCCTTGTGTTTCGATCGGTAATTTTTCTCCGACAATTGTCCTTGCTTATCCCTCTTCACAATTCAGTGAAACCCTTCTTATCTCACATTTGACCGTGCACTTCACGGCCGCTCAACATCCCAATTTTCTATTATGAATAGGTTAACCAAGGTGAAACCCCAATCAGACCACTCGGGCAAAAACAACAAGCTTTTAAAACAGGACTGATCGTTAGTGTTTCCGAAATTTAATGGTCTTCTGTTGTTGTAATAAAATGGACCTTCTTGTTGCCGTGTCAGTTCGTATACTTTGTAGAACTTGCCAAGAATAACAATGAGAGTAACGAATTGCCAAGATGGGATTGGGGGCGGTAACGCATTGTTAACGATTCTAACCTATTCATCGCCTTCAATCGTCCGTCCATCGAACGGAATTTAACACATGGTATTTGTTTCCTCTTTTTTTTACCGTGGTTCGAATATCTAAAACCACAGCGTTATTTCAACCACCAAATCCATTACCATATCCCGAATTTTCCCCCTAATGACGATTCCCGATTTCAACCGATTGGTGCTCCGATAAGCCATTTGGCCTTAACATGAATCAACATTTTTGTCCAAGGTTGGAGAAAAACGAGGTGCGCCGTTGCAAAGGAAATGTAAAAGCTGTCAATGTGAAGCTCTGCATCTGGTCCCTCCCAGCTTGTAGAATGCTAATGGGTGGTTGGTGGTATCCAGAGTGTCAGGCAGTTTTCGGGCGCTCCAATTCATGGGAGGTACATCCTAGAAGCTAACTGCCGCCTCATCAATCGCCCGGGCCTAGCGACCAGCTTTGCCGGAGCCACTCCCTCCAACTACCCAGAATATCTGAGGTATCCCCGAAGTTGTCCACGATTAGCTTCGGTGGTCGCGGCGGTATGCCCAACCCACCGGATCCTGTTTTCACACGGGGCCGGTCGGCAGGTCGGTCCTCTCCGTGAGGCGCGCCATACTTTTATGACAAGAGAAGCGCAATATGATGCCATCGCGGCGAAGTGAGGTAGTCCAAAGGAATCGGCCCAACAGTGGCGCTTCCAAGAATACTCTACTAGAATGGTTTTAAAGCATGAATGACAGAACAATAGAGCCCTAACACCGAGCTTGGGCCTTCTGGGAGTAGCATAGGAGTATACGAGCTTGGAAACAGAGCAATTGTATGTAATAAGATCTGCCTGAGAGTAAGAGATAGCCTACACCCCCCCCCCCCCTTGTGTCCCTCACTCAAGTTTCATCACACTGTAGGTTGTAGCATTTCTTATGCCCTACAAAGCTTAATGTCGGGAAATCTGGTTCCTCCCCCCTCTTGCCCTCTTGCGCTTATTACTTGCAGTGATTTATTTGATTTATTCATTCATGGCATTCTCATTGAGATTTCAGCCCTTGGATATCTAACGCTAACGTGACGACCGGGGCGCAGACCGGATGGAAGCACAAACCGGGAATAGTGATCCCGATGTTCCCCCCCGGACCGCCTGAGACGGTCATGGGCGTGTCGCTCGATGTTTTCTCTCGATGGTATCCCACTGTTTCTGCGTACGGTTATTCTAGTCTGCTTGATGTCGACCGAGGACTAATGATTGACTCGACCAGTGTGAGTATTCTCGGTGGGAGATGCGCACGGTCACGAGGACACATGCCGGTTTAACTATGGGGGACACGCTTAAATTTGCTCCTATATGTTTGCCGGCAGCAAAAATTCGAAAAAGCGGATAATCTCTATAGGAGCGCGCCTCTAGGTCAGGTTCTCGGCTACAGAGGCAACACAACATTGCTGACGGGCGGTTATCTGCGGATTAGGCTCGTGTACTACGGCGCGGCAACGGATTTCTGCGAAGTGACCTTACCCACGACTTCATGACATATGATTCGGGCAATTCTCGTACCGAAATAGTCTCCATTGTTTCCTTCCGGCTCCCCGTTAATCTACCTTCGAAGGAAATGAATTGATCCGTCGTAAAAGACGACTAATGTACGGTTTCCAAATTTCTCTACTAAACGCTCGGTTATGCTTCACCCGAGGTGCTTCAGCTGAAAAGGAACCTCAGTCGGAAATGTGGAGGATCCAGTTTTGGGTGTCGACGGACACCGGGAATCTCGCCTGCGCCTTGCGAACGTGCCCGGAGTAGTAGAGTAGTAACGAGGTAGGGGGTTAATTATTCCTCGCGCCCGGGATCGTCATTAACGTCCCCCCATCGGACAGCGAGAGTATAGCTTTACTCGTGTAGCTACTTTCCCACACGAGAAAGACGCGGGGAGAAAAGTTTGTCTGTGACGACACCGGGGTTTGAACCAGAGACTCGACAGTCAGGCGGACACTCTAACGTTCATGCCACACCCCCCCACCTCACCCCTCTCCGGTTTCCACCATTGGCATTGAGGGAATGTACAATCATGAAAAGATTCTCGGGTACATTTCAATACACACTTGACAACTGTCCTGAAACAATGATCTCGGTGTTCCTGGCTCTCGCCAGTTTACAGGCGACTACGGGATGACGTGTACTATTTCACAATATAGCAATAACCATTAGTTGCATTAATAGTTGTGTCCTCCATGGCGACCATGTTGGCATAAAATCAGCGGTTACCTTGTCTTGACTGCACTCTAAGCAGCCACTGAAATGTTAATGTGGAGGTCAACATCATTGGAGACTATGAAGTCGAACCCTACTACTGATTAAAGGCCGACCTCGGTTGCACAATCGGTTATTGTGACGCATGTGGGTAAGAGGGGACTACCTCCAGCAGTCCGGGAGATTCTCCTGCGGTCTTAATAATATTAATAGTATAAATTTACACATCCATACATGAGGTCTGTAAGCGCCCCACTATTGTGATGGCGTTTAGAACGGACTTGACCGACTGATTCTCCCTTCCCTGTCAATCATCGCAAATAAACAGGCTCTGGTAACTGACTGAGCCATCATTCGATATTGTTGACGTCGTGTGAACCTGAAACATTGTTTACTTAACGTTGTTTTCTAGCCAGATCCGATGGCCCAAAAGAAAGCAAGTTGCGGCAAACGCGGAGATCCATCGGCTGGACCCAGATAACCTACTTTCGACTCGTGAGTGAAGAGTCATCACTATCAAGCAAGTCTCCAGTTATCGAAGCTACGAAAGTCACCCATGACGCCAAACGGAGCTTTACATGCCGGTACCTAAGTTTTTCTTCAAAACACACAACGAGATGTCCAATTAGTTTTCAAGATGTAGCAGTCCTTACCATTATATAGTCTCTATAATATAGTAGGCCTGTTATTGACCCCCTTCCCTAACGCCATCAGGCTATAGGCGTTTCTGTTCAAAGTGGTCTGATGGGGACGTCTCTTGTCTACCCGCATTTTTATTATTAAGTTTTCACATAGTACATGTTGTTCGGGTCAAATATTAGATACGCAATCAGTTTTATTTACACGAAAATGAATCACGTCCATAATTTCATTTGAACATATGAATGTCGGACTAGAAAAATAAAACAGAGGCGGCACACTTTTTAATTAACCCGAGGGTTAATGTTTTCTTAGAGGCACACACAACTTTTCATGATATGTATAATATATATATTATTTTATAAGATTTTTTTTTTTTTTTTGGTGGTGGGGGGTTCACAACCGTTGCATAACCCCGCAACCATGGACAGTAGGCTCGAGAAGCTACGTATCGCTCTCGGGAATCACCCAGCTCGTGTTAGCGCTGCAAGTGTGTCTGTACTAGCATTGCCCGTCCGCACTACGTCAAACGGCTATTTGCAGGTAACTTCTCGCAACCTGCCACGTCGTAAACCTATTATAACAAATTCAATATTATTGTGATCGAGAGTTTTGTTTATCTGATGGGCTTCATCTGAATGCATCCTGGCTGCCGGGCCGACTCGCTAGGGTTGGTGGCAGTGCCCGCCATCGTCGGGCGTGATGGCTCGTAATCTAGTCAAGGATCGTATGCCGACACGACCGGCCCTAGATTTCAAACGCCCCACTGTTTCGTGACAAACTGGTGCCCTCTGTTGTATGGTGTGCTTTACCTGACCCTAATAGATCGCGTGGTGCTCCCTCGTTAACGGGAATTCCTTTGAGAATAAATGTGGGTATATTTTTTTTTGAAGAGCGCAAGATCCTCTGAGAATATATTTTCCCTACCCTCGTAGGAGGAAGCGATCATCATCCCCTTACTTATTCTCAGTCTTTGTACTACGGCTGTGCGACCTGGGAAATGTTCCTCGCCCGCAGCAATCACTGATCAATAGAAAGGTAAAACCTTCCTAACCAGGAGACATCTTCTCCCTCGTCGTATTTGAAAAATTCACGTATCGTGACTAGAAATTTTGACTCCGAAACTTCGAACATCTGTCGCCAAAAAAAATGAAAGTAGTTTAGTTACTTGTGAAAGCTGGGGACTCCCCTCCTTCTGCTCGTTGAAAGGGTCCGCCGACCGATGAACTATCTAGGATAGTTTGCCTCTTTGTCATGAGGTTGTTCGGCACAGACAATTGTTTTTTTTATTTTTATTTTTTTTACACTCAAATTTTCGGTTAGTAGCGCTATCTGTGTTTCTGGTTGTGAGGCTCGTTGCCTACTACCAGACTTCTGTTTCATGTCGGTTTCCCGTTCATTAAGTTCTTTGGATGAATTGTACCGCTTTTGTAGCAGTTGAACTAGGCTCGACGCGTCTATGTTACGGCTCACTTTCAATGTTCCTGTGTGCCCTGGGCATTTTCTTGGAAGCTGCATACTATGGGACCCCGAACAATCCACACTAGTCAAATAGGTTTGGTTCTTTTCTTCACTGAACAGTTGGTTGAGAAATAGCCTTCGTTTTTGGCTTCCTTTCTACGTTCACTAGCTTTCTTTCTCCTCTTGTCTCAGCGTGATCCAACGCGGCATTCAAAATCATCGTTTACCTCTGGCAAACAATGGTAATGGCCCAGAATACGATGGGCCAGTTTCATCATACGGCCGATTTCTGCAATTTCACATCTTGATAATTTTGTCAAGATGCACCTTTCAATAAGCCCCTCCAGCACGTTCATCCATGCGTATTCAATGTCGTGATGGGTTCTCCACGAGAGGTTTTGGGTCATCTTGGGAACCTTCGTCTTCATCTCCATGACATACCGCCATGTTCCGCCAAATCTTCACTCGCCCCAGGCACCACTAAGAGTTTCCCTCCGCCTCCGCGGCCTCTATCCAGAAAAAGTTATTTTTTTTACAAGTTTGGGCACTACGTCCATTTTTCCGACGTAGACGAGGTAAGAACCTCTTTGTCGTCACGTGCGATGCTTTCGAACTCTACTCTACTCGCACTGCTCACATGCAAGTCCTGCCTGCGAAATTGCATTTGGATGCTTATCAGACAACTTTTGACGAATTGGTGACAGAAACTAGAAATAATTAAAATGAAACCGATATTGTGAAGAAGTATATACGAGTGGTTAAACAGCTACCAAAATCAAAAATAAAACCCCAAAGTGAGAGGAATATGCTAGTGAAGGAGAGACAAAAACTAATAAGCCTCTGTTAACTATGATCATCTCACAACTAACAATCCATGTAGTCAGGGCCCCAACGCACCACGCTTGACATTAGGTTCCCTATTTCCCGCTTACCTATCACCTTACATCTCCATCTCCCACCAACATCCCTTCCAGTTCATAATCCACAGATCGTACGCGAGGTTCTCACCTCTCTGATAATTTTGGCAAGATGCCGGTTCAATAAGCCCTCCAGGCACTGGTTATCCAGTGCGTATTCAATGTCGTTATGGTTCTCCCACGAGGTTGGTCCATCTGGGAACTTGTCTCCGGTCTCCATGACAGACCGCCCTTTCGCCAAATCTTTCCTCGGCCCCAGCACCACTAAGAATTTGTCCTCCCGGCCTCTCTCCAGAAAAATGTTTATTTTACAGTTTGGGCACTACGTCCCCATTTACGTAGCCAAAGAGGTAACCCCCTTTCGTCACGTGTGATTCTTTCGAACTCTACTTCGCACCGGCTCCTGCAGCCTGCTTGCAGAAATTGCATTTGGATGCTAATTCATACTCACTTTGAACGAAGTGGTAAAACAAACGATAAAATAATTACAAATGAAACCGATATAAGTATACGAAAATTGTTAAAAGCAGCGACAAAATAAATCCACTAATAAAACCGAAGTATAAGGAAATATGCCGAGTGAAGAATAAAAAACAAACTAGTAAATGCCTCGGACAAAGAAAAAACAAATTACAGCGTGAAGGAAAACGTACCGTATGAGTGTACAAACAACTGTACTTGGTTGCCTGACTAAGATAGTAATGAAATAAGGTGGTCATTAACCATACCGACTGAATAGGTCACAAACTTCAAAGGACTTCAACAATCAGAAAGTCTCTGTGTCACTATACAAGACCAAGGAAAAACATTTAACCACTTCATTCTTGACTAACTGAAGTATATTGATGAAAGTTTGTAACCAGCGACAGAATAAACCAAAATAAAACCGAGAAAGGTTGAGGAAATATGCCTATGCATGAGACAAAAAACCCAAACTAACAATAACAAAAAATACAACTATTAATGGCCCAACCCTGCATCTCCAGTTAGTTGAACCTCATCGATATCTTTCGTTAAAACAGTCCGCTTTGTTTTATGCCATCAAGGTGACGCCTCGCCACGTGTCTTTTGGTCTCCAACTGGTGGCGGTACAGAGATCTAACCAACTTCAAGGGTGGTTCACCTCATCCTCTAGTCGGAGATTACGAACACGTCATCTTCAGAAGTCCGATCCACATCGTCTTTCTAAAAACGTATATGAAAATATACAAATTAGTCTTGTAACGAAATTAATTTTGTGTATCAATACTAGGATCATCGTTTTCGAGACAACCCATGCTTCGTGAATAAACTATCCCCTTTGGTGTATGGTTAGGGCCTTTACCTCGACTATACGTTTGTGTCCCCTTATTTACGAAAAAAGTCCTTGATACTATCGGGGTTACCGACGGGGTTACGACCGTAAATTTATTTGTGATGGGATGATGAACAAGTAACGTATTAAATTTTCTTCCCTTCACCCTCCACCTGATGAACCTTTGATCCATCGGTTCTCCCTCAAGAAGGCTTCATCACGCGGTCCAGGTACGACTAACTTATAACTAAACGACTTGTAGCGCCGTCTCCTGGGACAATTTCCTTTCATATCTTCCCATTAGTGCTCCCCTATTTCACCGTATTGGATGCAGGAAACCTCTTGAAAAATCTTTTACTTTTTTCAGTTTTTTCCTGGAATATCTTCACCATCGTAAATGTTGTTTTTTGAACCTATTCCGTTGTTACTGTAGCCGCTCCCCCCCTTCTTTCTTCCTCCCCCGAAAATCCGCCTATTGAGATTTCTTCCTGCTAATGCAAGCTCCGGAGAACCTGACCGAACCCAGTCTATTACAGTTATAAAGAAGCTTCTGAAGTCCGTGGGTATTACCATTTATGGCAATGCCCGCCCTTAAATAAATCCCCTCCCTTTCCCCAATTCCCAGACACACTTACGAGGACTGGCGTAAATGAAACCTGCCAGATTCGCCGAAACAGCGTGAAATGTCATTTTGCTTGTTATCACTCGTATTCAGTTTCTCCAGACTTGCATCCTGGGCGAATCCTATCGGCCTGGGTGTGGGGTTCTCCTTATGAGAAAGCTACATGCCATGTTTCAACCCTATCAGAAACCCCTAACAACGGTGAGGATCATTGTACAGTACGTGTGGGTGCGCAACGAAATACCACAATTTGAATAGTGTTTCCCTGAAACCCGGAAAAGCACCGCTTCACGTTTTTCCCACACTTTCTTTTCTGGAAGGCAAGCATCATCGTGTAATTCTTACCAGTCTAATTGACTTATCATGGTCTGCCCCCACTTAGTTGAACTCAGGAAGGGCCATCGTTAATTGCAATTGCTGTTTCCGCTAAACCCGCCATGCATTTGTTATCCCAATAAATGGTGGGGAAATGTCTGTGTAGCTACACCCGCCAGGCACTGAATCTTCAGTGCGTAGTCAAATTCGTTATGCCTCCCCCGAAGGGTCTGCCCCATCGTAAAGCCTCCCATCCCCAACTCCATGGAATATTGCCATTCGGCCACATCCTCCTCCCCCCAAGCGTCACCAAAATTGGGCCTCGGCTTCCTCGTCCAGAAAAAGGTCATTTTTCCGCAAGTTTTGGTACAACGTCCATTTTATACGACAAGTCGGTGACCACTTTCCGTCGCGGTCAATTCGTCAACTCCTCCACCTTGACCACCGCTCAATGCATTTCCTGGAGAAATCGCTTTTGAAGCTCATCATTTTCATTCTGCAGTTCTATGCCCTTAATGCAACAGAAGTTACGTCCTACTGGGTATACGGATTAACAAGTTGACTACTCTGAAGAACTCGTCATCATTTGTAGCCCCGTAAACCCCTTGGTTGTGTTCTACCCCTCACCGCATGACATCTTCAGATTAATACATTCACAATCGGGTTCTCGTCTAAGAAAGTTCCTTGTGACGGTACAACCTACGATAGCGTCATGATTTTCGCAAGGTCTAATCACGCCTCCTTCTGACAAAAGGGGGGAATCGGCCCATCTATTTCGTTACTCATTAAATTGGGGGAAATGTCGGTTAGATAACCCGCCAGGCACTGGATCGTTCAAGTGCGTAGAGCCCCCACGAAGGGGTCTGTACCCCTCGTAGAATCCTTCATCCCGACTCCATGGGATACTGCCATTCGGCCGCACTCCTCCGCCCCAGGCTTCACCAAAATTTCCCCTCAGTTTTGGTACATACGTCCATTGTTATAACGACAAGTCGGGGTGGACCACTTTTCGTCGCGGTCATCTAACAAATTCCATCGACAAAAAAACCGCTCATGCAGTTCCTGGAGAAATCGCTTTGAGAGCTCATCATATTCCATTACGGGCAGTTGCTATTGCCCTTATGCAGTTATCGTCTACCCTGGGTATACGGATGACAGAAGGTTTACTCTGAAGAAGTCTTCAAATCGTTTGTTGCCCCGTAAACCCCATCTTCAGATGAATTACATTCACAATCGGGTTCTCGTCTAAGAAGTTTCCTGTCTACTGTAAAACCTTTTTCGATAGCAGTCATGATTTTTTCGCAAGGTCTAAATCACGCTTCTAACAAAGGAAGGGAATCGGCATATTCTGTTGAATAGCGCCCGCCTGCAGTGCTTAGTCAAAAGTCGTCAGGGCCTCCACGAGAGGTCCTGACCCCATCGTGCCTTCCATCCCTATACTCCCATGGAATATTGCCATTCGTCCAGATCCTCCCTCCGCCCCGGGCGTCACCAAAATTTGCCTCATTTCTCTCCACAAAATGTTCATTTTCTTTTCGCAATTTTTGGTACAAAACTTCCATTCTATACACAAGTCGTGACCTCTTTTCCGTCGCGGACAATTCCTGCAAACCTCACTTCCACCGCTCATGCATTTACTGGAGAATCGCTTTGGAAAGCTTCATATTCATTGCAGCTGCTATTGCCCTTACGCAAAAGTTATCGTCTACTCTGGCATACCGAGGGAAACAAAGTTTACTTTGAAGGACTCGTCACTCGATTTTTGCCCCGTCAACCCCTTGGGTCTACTCCCCACCGATGACATCTTCAGATGAATTACATTCACAAACAGTTCCGTCTAAGAAGTTCATTGTGTAACTGTAAAAAAACCTTTTCGATAGCAGTCATGATTTTCGCAAGGTTAAGATCACGCCCTTCTTACGAAAGGGAGGATAAATCGGCACGTCTAATTGGTATCTCAATAAATTGGGGAAAATGTCTGTGATACACCCGCAGGCCTTAATCGTTCAGTGCGTAGTAAAGTCGTTAGGGTCTAGCCCATCATGGAAGCCGTCATCCCCATACATATACACACACAAAACGAATCTTACTGATTAGGTTGAGGATCCTCAGCATGGTTCCAGATCGAGGACCTGTGGTCCACGACGACCTCACGTCGTTGGGGGTTGTCGTCAAGAGTAGTGGTGGTGAAGTGACGAGGGCAGGCGGGGCGCGACAGGGGCGGCGATGATTCGGCGGTTGCTGGCCTGGTAGGCGGTGGTGTGACACGGGCGGTAGATGGCATCGGAGGGGGTCGGGGCTCTCCGAGACTACCCTCTTTGGGCGAGACCGACTGATTTTCTCGTGGGATTCTTAGTCTATTCACCGCCCCATAGAGAACGGAAACTCGGTCCTGCAGTAAAGCGAACGGTCCATGCACCTTCCGCATGTGCCCTGTCATCGTGTGCCGCGTTTGGAACAACTTCCCATAGCCATCGAACTTCGCGTGTACAGATTTGGAAGGAAAAAGCCTTCGAAACTGGCGGATTCCTGGCCGGGGCATTGATTGCGTTTTTTAACGGCGCCAATTTCTTGGGGTGACTGAATACATTCACGAAAAAGTTTTGTCAAAAGTTCGCTTGTGGTGACTGTAAGACCTTTTCGATAGCAGTCACATTTCACGGCCTTCTACGTCCTGTTATATACACCCGCCAGGCACTGATCGTCAGTGCGAGTCCAAGTCGTTTTGCTTTGTGGGCTTCCCCAGAAGGGTTTTGGCCATCGTGTAACCTTCATCCCCATACTCCATGGAATACTGCCATTCGGCCAGAATCCTCCTCCGCCCCAGGCGTCACCAAAAACAGTTCATTCTCGCAAGTTTTGGTACACGTCCATTTTATGCACACGTCGGACCTCTTTCTCGTCGCGGACATTCTGTCAACTCGCACCACTCACGCAGTTCCCTTCTGAGAAACGCTTGGCGGTTTCATAGTTGTTAGGGGCCCTCCCACGAGGGTCTGCCCATCGGGAAGCCTTCCATCCCCATACTCACTGGAATATGTCATGCGGACAGAACTTCTCCTCCGCCCCAGGCGTCACCAAAATTTCCCCTCAGTTTTGGTATCACAACGTCGGTGGCCTCTTCTTTCGTGGCGGACAATCCGTCAAACTCCACACCGCTCATGAATTCCTGAAGAAATCTATTTTTAAAGACAATCAATTCATCTTGCACTAACGTTTTGGTGAACACGAGAAAATGAATCTGAATGAAACCGAATAGTGAGGAAAATATGATTAGTGAAGTAGGAAACACAAACTAATAATAAGTGCCTCGTACAAAAAACCTTGGGATTGGGGTTTTTGATTTTCCTTTTGTTTTTCACGCGTTTTCTTCTCGTTTTTATTTTTTTTTTCCCGGAGGCAATATTTCCTGTCCCTAGGCCTCGTGCCGTAGAACCTTTGTCAACTTTCAGTTTACTAATTGTTGAAATGTACACTTGTGAAGGTCTTAGATCTGGCCACTTTGATTCCTTGACGGATCCGAGAATATATGCAGTCTGAAGTGTGTGTGGTGACGCCTAGCCTTGTTAAAACCCGATAACTCAACCCGTTTTGGATTAGATCCAAGTTCATACTTTGTTATGAGTTGTTCCTTCATAATGGTACAGTACCATTGTTTTGGGTCAGGTCGACCGTCCCAATCTGAGGTCCGAAAATCTTGTTACACGATAAGCCCAGAATGCCTGGTCTGATCAGGTGAAATTCGGTGTGCATCTTTCGTATGATGAAGTACATGAGCCCTATTCCGTTTTGGTGTAAATCGGGGGGTCAAGAGGTTTGGGTGAAAATAGAAAAATTGTGGAAATTGATAATTTGGGCAAAGTTTTAGCTTGTTAACACGATAATCGACCCCACTTGGATGGATACCGCTGTGAGATGAGTGAAGGAGCACGGATACTTGCCTGCCCGAAAACAAAACGTGTGTCGATTGCGTTCGCGTTTCCTGTTGTTTTTTAAGTTGTTCCCTTTTGTTTTCCCCCAAGCATTCGCAATCGTTTCCACTAAACCCCCATGTGAAAGGGTCTCCGATTGACCATTTTTTTGGTTTTGACCTCTCTTCAAGCCCCCCTGTGAATGGTGAAGGAGCACTGATAATTGCTTCGCACACGAAAACAGAACGTGTCCGATTTGCGGTTTCGCGTTCCTTTTGTTTACAGTGTTCCCGTTGTTTTCCCCAAAAGAGCTGCCACGTCTTTATTGTGTACACACCTGAAACGTCCGTTGAATTTGTCCCACAACTTCTTGCACTATTCTATTCCCGGAGAACTGTTAATGTTATTTGTTCGAAAGAAACCTTTTCCTCGAAACATTTGTACGCCTTGAGAACTGAGTGATCAACCTGGCGCTAAGTAATTCATTGATGTCTAGAAACTGAACCGATTTGGTCGAATGACCATGTTAGCCGTTATTACGACTCTTAACTAATTAGGCCGACGCGTGACGATCCTTTTCTGGTTGAACCTCTCATACATGAGACATACATTCATATTCCTCCCTGGAATTAGAAATCACTACGAGGATTTGCCGACATTGACAGTGACCCTAGTATAGGTTGGTTAAAACTAATCATCTTTTCTTCAGCACTCGTGTTCGGGTGTCTATATTGTAACGAGTTTGAATAATAGGTTACAGAGGCAATTATCTAATGTCCGACAAAAGCAATGCCAATAGTTGGAGTTTTTGGAGCCAGACTCGCGCACTTTCCGCACAACAGGTATGAAATTTTCGAAAAATTCCGCCGGTGTATAACAAACGCTGCGGTCTTTCATCCCAGGACCGTTTGATGAACACGCTAATGCAAAGAGTCTGGTGCTGACATACAATGTTTAAGTTTGGAAGCCATTAGATTGAGCAACAGTTTTCCTCGTCGAGGTACATTTCTATGTCGTAGGTTAGCCTGTACGATAAGACTACCACGTTTCCGGTAGCGTGATGCCTACTGTTTCGAGTGTGTCAAAACAGGGAAGGCAGTTCGAATGCCTCCCGGGGGATTTACAGATATTTATAGTTTTTTTTCTGCACATGAAGCATTGGAAGGTGTGGGCTTAGGTATACTTGGTTATTGATAAAATGTTAGAACTTATGTCAGAGGAAATGTCCGTCGTAGTAGTTCAGGTACACTGGAAGACTTGAATCACAAGGAGGACCCCGGAGAGTTCTTGGCAATTGGGGCCTGATTTTATCTCTAGGAAAACCCCAGTTTGCCGTTGATATTTCTTGAACAGTGCCCGGGTTTTAGCCACTCATTTCCTGACTTGCTATAAAGGCTAATCACCTGGGAAAAGCAGAGGTTGTCCTTGTAAAGCTTTCGGGGTTTGGACTGTCAAGTATGTAGGGGTGCTTCTTAATATAATCTGCAGTAACCCACGGAAGCGGCGCCTACTAGCGGGTACGATCCTGCTTTGTAGCGTCCTATCAGAGTTTGGTTCTCCCATTTACATTTGTTTCTACGCCCTGCGGCAAATTTGCGCAGAAAATCGTCGACAACGGTGCGACGACTTATCACGACAGGGCCCTCAAAATAGAGCTATGGTAATATTGAGTTTTCCCGGTCAGCCTACTCATCATATACACCCCCCGCGACACGTTCATTTTGAATATTTGTTTGATCTCGACATCATCAGTTTATGAGTTTTTCAAGATTTCGTGTGAGATGAATTCCAACGGAAATTTATACGTATCTTGAACTCTGTTTCCGCGGTTGTGTGGGTCCTGATAGCCCCCCCCCCACCCCCTTCTCGCGGATCCGCGCAATCATGGTCTCATCTTCTCCTCCAAGCCCACCGCGTCTCCAGGGATTTCCGACGGGCTATCCTCCACCAGTCGAGTCGGAGTCCCACGCGGTGCCGGTGGCGTCGGGCGGATGTTACAGTCCTGGCAAATTCTTGTGTGGAACGTTTCCCCTTTGTAAATTTGTAGCAAGTTGAATCTAGCAACAGTAGAGATCGGGACCAAACATACACCTCTAACCGAGCAATAGCGGCGGTCGGGGGGGAGGGGGACCGTATACGAACAAACATTCTACAACGCTCGCAACACAACGACTCACAACAACACTCACGCTACACACTCAACAACACATACTACATACATACTACATACGCACCCACGCACACAAATGAATCTTTCCGATTTAGTTGAGGACCTCAGCCTGCTCCAGTATCGATGACCCCGACGTCCTCGCGGCCGTTGGGTGCCCTCCATATAGTGGGGCGGTGGTGGTGAAAGTGACGTAGGCGGTTTGGCGTCGCCGTTTTCTCTCTTACCTGCATCGCCATCTCCCCCCAGCATTCCTCCATTCATAAATCCACACAACAATGGGCCAGTTTCAGATCGTACGCCGGTCCAAAGCTTCATCTTGATACATTTGGCAAGTTTGACGTGGGTTCAATAAGCCCTCCAGGCACTGGTTGACCAGTGCTATTCAATTCGTTATGGGTCTCTGCCCCGAGAGGTTTGGTCCATCTTGGAAACCTGTGTCTCCAGTCTCCATGCATACCGCCATTCCGCCAAATCTTCCTCGGCCCCAGCCCCACTAAGATTGCCCTCTCTCCAGAAAAATCATTTTAACAAGTTTGGGCACTCCGTGCCATTTTACGTAGCAGAGGTAACCTCTTTTTTGTCACGTGCGATTCTTTCGAACTCTACTTCGCACTGCTCATGCTGCAAGTCCTGCAGAAGTTGCATTTGGATCCTATCAACTCCTTTTGTAACGAATTGGTAAATAACGATAAATTAATTCCAAATAACCGTAGGAGTGAGGAAGTATGCCCTAGTGAAGGAAGAAAAAACACAAACCTAATGAATGCATCGTTACAAAACAGAAAACTACAGCGTGAAGGAAAAACACTTATGATAGAAACAAACTGGAACTTGGTTGCGACTAAGAGAGTAATGAAATGGGGTCAGGTAACCATACCGGCTGATTACGTCACTCAAAGTATCTGTGTACTAACAGACCGAAGAAAATCTTCGAACAGTAGAATAAAGTTCGTTAACGAAAGTAATCACAATAAGAGAATTGCTTTATATCCGTGGGAGGGAACAGATTATGAGTTCTAAACTTAACAATAACCTTATGGCTCCAACCCGCATCTCCAGTTGGCCCATCGATAATTTTCTTACAAAAACATCGCTTTGGTTTAATGCATCAAGGTGCGCGCTCGCAACGTGTCCATCAACTGTGGCGTACCGAGGTCGACCTCATCGGAGACGAACCGCATTTCATCTTCGTCCACGATCCTATCGTGTTATGTCCCTCTGTACGATGGCTGCTCCCTCCATAACACGTCGATGATTGGATTCTATACCGTCTGTATTCAGCACGACCATACTGCCACCACTGTGCATCTCTCCTCACCTGTTCTCTGCATGCTCCGCCCGGTTTCAGGCAATTTCTCTATCCACCTGATCTAAGTTCTCCTGCAGATTCACCTGCTACCAATGAATGGTCCGAGCCCGCATGTCTTCCTCAAGCTCCTGTGAATAGCAGCCTGCCGATCGGCTAGTTGAAAAGTAGTCAGTTACATATATCTGCATGTTGGTACAGACTTTGATTGTGGAGGAAGTGCTCCCTTAAATTCAATTTTCAATAAACTGTCAATTACCTTCACCGTAATTGAATACACCCAGGTCTTGCACGATTCCCGTGAAAGGATAATAAATAACACTTCCACCCCTACTATGGGCGACACTTCGTTGAAAGATAACTGCCTTACCTTGCGACAGAAACACAAAATCGCCCTACTATGTGTCATTCATTAATGCAATAATTACTTCTTCTTTCTTCTTGTATGTAATTTGATTATAGACGATCTTTCCTCTGTCGCCCCATATGTTACATATACCAGTACTGTTGTACGTGTCATTCCTCCAGTTGCCCCCCGACGATAGTCTAACCCACCCCAATTTGGCAGTTGACTGTTCATAGCCCTCCGGCAGTGTCATCCAGTGCGTATCCAAGTCGTTAGGTTCGCCCCGAGGGGTTTGGTCCATCTTGGAAACCTTCGTCTCCAGTCTCCATGCCATACCGCCATTCCGCCAAAATCTTCCTCGGCCCATGCACACTAAGATTTGCCCTCTGGCGGCCTCTTGTCCAAATGTTTATTTAACAAGTTTGGGCACTACGTCCATTTTACGTAGAAATGATTTACCTCTTTTTCGTCACGTGGCGATCTTCACGCGGTGCGAAGTGGACTCCACGATCCTATCGTATTATTCCCTCTGTACGATTGCTGCTCCCTCATAAACGACGTCCGATGCCGATTTATCCGTTGGTATGTGCGCACCAGCCTATACTGCTACCACTGCTGAATCCTCTCCGCAACTGTGCGCACTGTGCCCTCTGCCTCTCCGCCCCGGTTTCAGCAATTTCTCTATCAACGCTGCCTAAAGTTCGCCTGATAGATCAGTCGCTGTAAATGACCTGTGCAGCCCGCATGTCGCCCTCAACTCCTGGTGGATAGCAACCAGCCGAAGTATTCAGTTATATATATCTCTAGCATGTGCCATCAAGGTTACGCCTCGCAACGTGTCTACCACTGGTGGCGTTACAAGAGGTCTACCACAGTTCAAGTGTGTGTCCACCTCATCCTCCGTTCGGTATACGAACCGTCATCTTCACGTCAGAGTCGCACGATCCATATCGTATTTGTCCCTGTACGATGGCTGCTCCCTCCATAACGACGTCCGATGATGTGATTGTCACCGTTCTGTATGTGCGGCACGAGCCTATACTGCCACCACTGCTGAATCCTCTCCTGCAACTGTGCCAACTGTGCCTCTGCCTGCTCCGCCGTGGTGGTTTCAGCAATTTCTCTATCAACGCTGGCAAATTCGACTGGTAGATCAGCTGCTGCATAATGAACTGGTCGGCGACCCGCCTGGTGAATTGCAGCCTGCCGATCGGCGGTTAAAAGCAGTCCGTTATATTACCTCTGGCAGTATGTACAGAATGTTGAATTTTGAGAATTTCCCCGAGGTGATTACGCAACACTCGTTGTTCTGACTTCAGATGACAACGCGTCGCAAGACGCCACTCAACCCTGGCTCGGTCTATAATCGGTCCGTGATGACAAACATTACGTCTGACACATGAGATGGTCCATTCTGTACTACTTGCGCAACAGAGGTTATCCGTTGGGCTATACGGATAAACGACAAGGTTTTACTTTGAAGGAAATTCAGCAACGTTGTCACGTAAAACCCATGTGAAGGTTCCGATCTGACCATATTTTGTTGACCTCTTCTTCAAACCTACCGCGTATGTGAGATGAGTGAAGGAGCACTGATAATTACCTCGCACACGAAAAACAGAACGTGTGTCGATTGCGGTTCGCGTTCCTTTTGTTTGTTAAGTTCCCTTTTTGTTTTCTCCAGAAAGAGCTTCACGTCTTTATTGTGTCCCCACACTAAAAAAACGTCCTGAATGTTGTCCCACCCAACTCTTGCAATATTCGTATTCTCCGTGAGAAATGTTAATGTTAAGTGTGTTCTGAAAGAAACCCTTTTCCTCGACACATTGTACGCCTTTTGAGAACTGAGTGAGCAACCTGACGCGAGCAACCTGGCGCGCTAAGTAATTCTTGATGTCTAGAAACTTGAACCATTTGGTCGAAATGACCATGTTTTAAAAAAAGGGGGGGGGGCCCCCGTTATTACGCTTAACTAATTAGCCTGATCGCGGGACGATCATTTCGTCGTTGAACTATCAAACTCTCATACATGAGACTTTTCATAAGTTAAGCAAGTTCCCGGAATTGAAACCAACTACGAGGATTTGCCCGACAGTGGACACAGCGACCCGAGTAATAGGTGTTAAGTAAAACCGATTTAATTAATCTTTGCATTCATCATCATGTATCGGTGTCTCTATTGGCACGAGTCTGCTTTCGTAACCACCCCATATGAATCTCTACTTTCGGAGTCGGAGGCCGACTCGATCTAACTCCCGCACACATAGGTAAAACTGAAATTTTCGAATACTTCCGCCAGGTATAACAAAAAAAACGCGGGGGGGGTCTGGAGGTCCCAGGAAGGCGTGGGGGGGGTGTGAACAACAAGCTTAATGCTACGGGGGAGGGGGCTGTGTGTGGGACATTAGGAGGGAAGTGTTAAGTTTAGGGCCAGTTAGATTGAAGCGACGGTTTTCCTCGTCGAATGTCACGTTATCTAACGTCGTAGTACCACTGTACCGCGATATAACCTACCGGGTACCAGAGTAATACGTTGATGTTGCATACTGGTTCGAGACCGCCCGTAGTAGTTCTGCAATTGGGTGAGTGTTATCAAAAAACGGGAAGGCAGTTCGAAAATGCCTCCGCGGGGATTTATAGGTTTTTTTGTGCACAATTGACGCATTGAAACGTTGTGGGCGTTTAGTTGAGACTGTTATGATAGAATGTTAGTGATGTAGGCGAAATGTCCGTCGTAGTAGTTCAGGTTACACTGAAGACTTGAATCGACAAGGAGACCGCCGTAGTAGTCTGCAATTGGGTGATTTATTCTAAACCCCCAGTGCCGTTTGATATTGTCTGAACACGTGCCCTGGGGCTTTGATGCGAGCCAACTCATTTCCGGACTTGAATATGAAAGGCTAAGCAACCTGTAAAAGCAGAGGGGTTGTAAAAGCTCTCGGCGATTCGGGAGTTTGTGGACAGGAAAGTATGTAGGGGGCTCTTAATATCATCTGGCAACCGGAGCGGCGGCCTAGAGCGGGTACGATCCTAGCTTTTGTAGCATTTAAATTGTTGGGTCGTAATTAACTCGAGCGTCCATTCATAGTTGGGTCTCCCAGATTAACATATGGTTCTAGCCCGTAAGCGGCACAATTTTACGCAGAGAAATAGCGGCTGCCGACCGACTTACCGACAGGCGCGCAAAATATAGACTAGTGTTGTGGGAGCTATGGTATACTATTGATCCCCCGGTCAGCACCCCACTCATTCAACCCCAGCGACCCGTTAATTTTGAATAATTTGTTTATTCTCGACTCATCAGTTATTGAATTCCTTGACCAAGTCAGAGGAATTATGCCAGTACGTCGTGGTGGGGGTGTGGGTTGACGCCCAGCTTGTAAAACACGTAACTGGATCAGGTCTGGTAGGTCCGGCTCGATTGGTATATGTGGTTCCCCACGCTAAGTACATGAACCCCTATTGTTTGGGGTCAGCACAGAGGTCATCTGAGGTTCACAGAGATCAAAGATGAAGAATCTGTAAACACGATAAGGCAGAATGGTGGTCTGATCAGGTTGAAATGAAATTTTGGGTGTGTAGCTTTCTTATGGGGAGCTCAAGGAAACCCTACTGTTTTTGAGTACTAGGTTGGTGGTGACTTTTCAGGCATCTTACAAAATTAGAAATTGTGAAAAGTCGACATTTTGGCCAATTGACCTGGATAAACAACGAGAAAACTACAGACACCCTGCCATGGATGGATGAAGTCATACTTGGTTTGTGTGTTCCCCTGATGATTATATGAACGCTATTGGTTTGGGGTCAGCTCAGAGGTCATTGAGAGTCACAAGAAGTCAAAAAGTCTGAAAACCTTGATAAACACACAAGATTAGTCCAGAAATGGTGGTACTGAATCAACGGTGAAAATTGTTGGTTGCATTTCTTAAACTGGGGAAACAGAACAGGGACCCTGACTGTTTATGGCTTATAGGTTGCACTGTTGAAATTTGTTCAAAAAATAGAAAATTTGTGGAAAGCTCGATATTTTGGCCAATGTTGGCTTGTAAAAACACTAAATCAACCCCCTGCAGAGATGGAGAAATCATACTCGGTATTGTGTTCCCCCATGATGATATATGCACCCTATTGTTGTGGGGTTGAGGGACAGATGGTCATCTGAGGTCACCAGAGTTAAAAAGTCTGAAACCTTGTAAACACAATAAGTCCAGAATGGTTGGTCGTGATCAGGTGAAATGTTCGGTTGTGTTGCTTTCTTTGGAGTACAAGGAACCCTATTGTTTTTGGTTAGGTCGGGCGTGAATCTTGGTCCAATCGCCATTAGAGGTCGTTGGGGTGTCCTATCAGTCGTGTGCGGTGGTGGGTGAACGTGACGGAGCGGTGGCGTCGCCCTTTTTCTCCCGCTTACCTCACATCTCCATCTCCACCAGCGGTCTTTCCAGTTCATAATCCACATACAATGGCCAGTTTCAGATCCGTACGCCCGAGGGGTTCTCAACTTCATATTGATTAAAAATTTGGCAAGTTGATGCTCATACAGCCATCCAGCACTGGTGCATCCAGTGAGTCTTCACAATGTCGTCATGGTTCTCCCACGAGGGGGTTGAGTCCCACTCGTGGAAACCCTCACGTCTCCAGTCTCCCTGACATACCGCCATTCCGCACCAATTTCTTTGGGCAAAGCTTGGGCACTACGTCAATTTTACGTAGCAAGGAACCAACACCAGTACTACCTTTTCGTCAAGTGGATTCTTTCGAACTCTATTCGCACCGCTTCATGCTGCAATTCCTGCACAAATGCATTTGGATGCTAATCAGACGTCCTTATTGAACGAAATTGGTAACAAACGAGAAATAAATCCAAAATAAAACCGAAAAGTGTGAGGAAAATCATGCCTAAGTGAAGGAAGAAACAAAAACACAACAAACTATAAATGCCTGTACACAAGAAAAAAACAGCAAAACACGTGGAGAACGAAACACCCAAAACGGTAACTTGGATGCTGACGAAGACAGCAAATGAACATTGAAGGGGTGTAATGAACCCCATACCGACAAGAATACGTCAACAAACTTCCACCAATCAGAACACGTTCTGTTACTATATACATACAAGCACAGGAAAAAAAAAAAAACATTCAACCAATCAGAATAAAAGTTTCGTTAGGTAGTCTTGCGATACATAGACGGAATTTATTGACTTCATATCGGGGAAGGATACATGATTAGTAGGATAATTAGGGTTCTAAAAGAACAATACCTTAATGGCTCAACCCTCATTCAGCTTGTTGTACCTCACCGATTAATATTTCTTCTAAAACAGTCGCCTTTGGTTTAATGCCATCAAAAGGTGACCGGCCTCGCCAGAAACGGGCATTTGAGTCTACCCGAAGGAGTGGCGGTTACAAGAGGTTCTACACAACGTTCAAGGGAAAATGTGTCCACCTCATCTCTGAAGTCGGAGATACCGAAAACACCGGCACGAAACACTGATCACTATCGTATCCTAATGAAACCCCTGTACACGAGGTGCCCGCCCATCCATAACGAACGTTAGATGACTAGGATATTACACGATCTGTATGTTGACGGCACGAGCCTATACTCGCCCCACCCACTGCTGAATCCTCCAGCCAACTCGTGCCCCCTAGCCCTCCGCTCGCCATGGTTTCAGCAATTCTCAATCAACGTGGCTAAGTTCGGCTGTCAGCTCCAGCTGCTAAATGAATGAACTTGTTCAAAGCACAGACGCACAGAATTTACCCTCAAAGCTTCCTGGTGAAATAGCGCCCTGCCGAGCGCGCCTGGTGCGAAGTAGTAAGTTATATATCTCTGCACTGTTGGTACAGAATGTTGAAATTTAGGACGGAAAATGCGCGCTAACTTAAATTCAATTTCACACTAAACCTGTCAAATTAAACTGCAACCGGTGACTTGAATAAACACCACAGTCTTGCACGATATATCCGTGAAAGAATACAATGACTTAACTTGGCAGAAGAAATAACACTTCACCTTATACTGGAGCAAAGATATTCATTAAATAACGGAACTGCCTCTAACCTTGCGACAGACCACAGAAATCAAACCTAACGCCCCCCTACATTGGCAGCAAAATAACTCCACAGTGAATAACTACTAAAGGACTTAAACACCTACATCCCATGAGTGCAGTATGCGTCTAATACCTATGCACATGCCTCTATTAAAGCAGTTCATTCCCCATTCAGCCATCATTACTGATACCACTTAACAAGTATAATGACCATTATGGACACGTGATGCTAATCGAGTATAATTAGTAAATAATAAAATCCGGTACATACGTTGGAATACCGTCCGACAACCCTTCGGTCGCCCTCCTGTGAAGTCGCGCACTATTATACAAAATACGGTGCGACTCAATCCTACACTAAATAACGAACACATTGTGCCAATGATAGTCTTATGTATTAGTGTATGTAATGTTGATTTGATGTCGCTCCTACTGATGTTACTATCATACACGCTCGTGTTGTACAGTTTCAGCCTAGTCCAGTGCCCCCTTACCGAATAAGGGCTAAACCCGTACCCCAAAACACATCAACGACTAGGGGAATGTCTGAAAACCCAAAAGAATGGTCATTCACGTAGACTCAATCTGTAGTCCTTAGGGAAAGGGAATAGTTTTACAACTCACTGCGTTTCTTTACAAATCCCGGAGTATCTTGTTAAGTGTGTCTGACTCAAGTGAACTGGCCCCACAGTGAGGAAAATTATCTTCGGAATAGATTTCACCAATCCATCTGAGAGATGTCGAAAAAAGAAAACATTTTTAATGCTCTTGTACTTCATAAAGGTATATAACTCGCACCTTCGCAATTCTGGAGATAGGAATTAGGTAACTGCCTCTAACCGTATAAAAAAAAACCAGTATACGAAAATTAGAAAAAGAGATGCTCATGTGCAGAATAACTTTACGATCAAAAGGCCATTAGAAAAGTCCAACAAGTACCATCGCCCTGGGAACGAAGATGATCAAGGGAAGGGCCGCAAACGTATCACAAGTTAGGAGAAGTTGAGTTAACCTCGAGGATGCTAATGAGAGGAAATTGGGCGATAGATTTTACATCTGATATGGGACCTGTCTTAAGGAAACACCAATTGCGACATTGCCCCTTTTTAATTCGTACGGGGAAAACCAAGGCCTACCAGTGTCAAGGTGTTGTTGAAAAGGGGACACCAATTACCGGAAGTATCTCCCAGGTACACCAGCAAACCAAGTTAGTTCATCAATACGGCCGGTATTTCGTACAGGACACATTTGCTTTTTTGCGTTTTATTAAGATTCTACGAACAGTCAGTTGAGAAACCATTTGCCAATCAAGTAACAACGATTTTAGGCATGGCTGGGAAAGGCGAAGGGCCCTACTTCAAGGGAGGTTTTGTAGGTATCAATGAGCGTAAGGACTGAGGATGTGAAAATAAGTCCTTCCCCACCTGACTTACGCTTAGTTTAGCACTTGTTAGTGTTTAAGCACAAGGTTTTACCTTGGTACTTTCAGGAAGGGATGAGCGCACAGAGTGGTATTCCTTTGACTTATTGACATTTGATAGTTGGAGGTGTTTGATTTAGATAGGTTTTTCTTATTTTCCATGGACAGTAGCTTGGCCATTGCAATTTTAGTTTTTTTTGTAATTCCAAAGATTCAAGTCCTGTCTGTCTAATATTTTTGCTGCACGTGTCTAACGAATATAATGCTGGTCGTCATGTCACGAGGTTTGTTACCTTTTTTGAGGTGATGGACTGGTAAAAATGCTTCTACGCATTTTTTGATAAAAAATTCCCTGTAGAAAAGATGTAAATCAGGATAACGATACTTTCCAGCGCGCTAAGATCGGCCGTTAGTTGTTGATGGTCCCTGCATCACAAGGCTTTTAGTTTTGAGCTCTCGAAAAGAACAACGAGGTGTGTGTGTGGGGTGTGCTGCGGTGGTGCGATTTTTGCAGGTAATTCCGTAGCAAAGTTTGATGCTGCAGCTAACTAAGACCAGGAGTATCACCTTTTTTTCCATTGGCAGATTTTTTACTAGGAGTTTTTCCTATTTTACTGGGATGTTGCGCAGAATATCGGTCACGATAATGGTCATGGTCGGTGTTTTGCGTGTGCTGGGGGCAAGCCATGGAATGGGTCGTAAGGTTTAGTAACAGGGGTCGGGGGTCTGGGTTGTTATGAGCACGAGACGAGTATAGCAGATGCTGTCCTGCTTGACTTCACTGCAATTTTACATCATTGGAAACTTTCTCTTCACCTCGACCCGCCCGTCCCTCCCCCATCACGTTCTATTTTCCTACCTCTTTTCCCTGTCATATTGAGATTGCTCAGTGAAATGACAAACCATATCAAATATGTACCCAGCCGATAAACCCATTTCTATCGCTCTCTTACTTCTACTTCTCGGGTGACTCCTGTCCCACGCAGCACCCTCTCCGACTCTGAATGTGCAACCACTATGCCGCGTCAGCGCAAGGTTGCACAAAGGATTGTTTACAGGAACAGATTATTGAGAGGACAAATCGTACATGAATCAAGCCATAATACTGTGATATATCATATGATAATCATTGTAAAAAACTGTGGGGTGACCCAACCGGGTAGGAGCAATACTTGTTTGTATAGGGTATACAGGGAAACAGAATCAGTAATTATGTGTTCACATTTGCAACTTCATTGAAAATAATTGAGACGTTGTTCTGCCTCCGAAAAATACCTTTTGGCTTCATAGGTGAGGCGGTTGTGGGGAGATCATTCGTTTATGTCTAGTCTCCTCAGGTAGGTTATTCTTAAAAACTGCCCAGTCATGCTCCACATTTCTATAACCTCATAAATCTTCGAAAATCTCCCGGAAAAAGTTTCTCCTCTTTCTATTAATGGTTATCATCCTTGTTAGACTGGGGGCAGCCGTGAAAGTAACAGCCGTAAAACTCAGAAAGTCACCTTGCAACCCTGTCGCACCGTTCGACTTTGTACGGACCAATTTTACTTCGCCCCCATTTCGTTGATGCGTGTATATGTCGGTCCGTGTCATGCTCTCATAATATAGCCATTGCGTTCGACTGAATAAGAAATTATTTTTCCTGACTGATCAGTGAAGCGGGATTGAATGTGCTTCAAAAGTTTTCCCTAAACCCAACATTACACACAGAAGCAATCGTTATACATTGCTTAAAGGGGTCTACTTCTGAGCTGCACTCTGTTCAAAGATACTCCCCTTCCTCGTCATCGTCAGATTCATAAAGGAAAACTTGATCTTTAAGGGTTGTTGTCCATTAAATCGATACGTAACTGTACAGCAAAACCTCCTTAGATATCTACATCGCCTTGTGTACGTATTCTAAGATTTCTTTCAAATACGATCGCCTGTTTAACTTCATTGTCGCTACCACTGCAAAAAAGTCAACCCGCTCTTAGTTGACATCGATTCAGATATAGACATGAAGAGGCAAGGTAGGGGGACCCACGTAGGACTGATGCTGGGAAGTAAGTATTGAACAGATGTGGAAAAATAACCCATCTGAGTTCAGCGATTCCAACGGTCTTAGGAGATCAGCTAGTGGACATGGGTTTTAAAAAGTATGGAACGATGAACTCGTGAAAAGAAAGAAATTCATTTTAACCTGCAGTGATATTTAGGACATAATCGAGGGATACAGTAATCAAGCACAAAGTAGCCATCGAACCCTTTGAAATTGTGGGCGATGAATGTGGCATTATCGTGCCGAATTCGATCTATTGCGTTATCAACACCCATGAAAATGGCATCTTTATTTTTTTACAGTAGGTACAGGCATTCTCGAATGGTTTTCCCTGGATAGTTTCGAAATCGTGCATATATATATGGGGCGCCTGCTTTTTCTTAGACGTCGGCGTCCCTGCCATCCCGGTGGTCTCTTTTTTAATCTACAGGGACCTAAATAGTGCACTGATGTCCACAAAACTTTACAATAATTTCGTCACAACGCTGAGGTCTTGTTTCCCTTCTTTTATTCTGACGACCTCACTGATTGTCATACGCATGTTTTAGTCTTAAAATCCCGATTACAGGTCATCACATTGCCCACCCATCCTGCACCTTATCGTTGTGACAATTTCCGTTGTAACCATATATATATTACCATGTTTCCCATATGCTTCATGCGCTCGTTGTACAAAGTATTGTCAAAGTGGCAAGAGTGGCTACGGCCATAGAAAGCATAGGTTGTAGAAGCAGGTCAAAATGCCCACCATGGTAACGTAAAAATAAATAAATTTGTCGCCCTGTTGGTACCAAGAGAGGGGCCTTTGAACAGAACATTAGGGGTACCGAGGGAGCGGGAACTAACACGATAACGTGGTACCGCAAAACCCCAAGTACGTCTGAAGCCTCAACTTCAGGTATCCCACACCTTGACAGGGGCGGAGGATGCATCGGAGGGTGTCGGCGCGGAACGAGAATACTTCCCTCGGTGGAGAATGACCTGATTCCTCTCTGATTTTCTTATGTCTATACTCGCCATAGAGAACGGAAACCCCGTCCACAGTCAGCGAATGTTGAAGCGAACGGTCCATGCACCTCGATGTCCCCTTTCTCCATAGCTGTGCCGCGTTTGGCACGACTCCCCGGCAGCCATCGAACTCGAATCGTACAGATTTGAAATCTTCGACAACGGCGGATTCCTGGCCGGAGGCATTGGGTTGCTTCTTTAACGGTGGCCAATTTTGGGGGGTAATGTAAAAAAATAATTAAAATTATTTAGAATATATCTAAAAAAGGGACAAACGTCAGTTTGAGATGGAATGGGGGGTGGTATAAGGGACGTTGCGGTGATCAGAGTAATTCTGTGCACGTAACCTCCAACCCAATCAATGACCAATATTCCGTTATATTGAATACGGTACAATGTCGGCATTATGTTAAGTTAATGCAATATTAGTTCCGAATACCTGAATAAAAAGCACGAGACGATTCCTGCCCGGAGCATTCGTTGTGTTCTTCAACGGTCCGAGGTTTGGGGGGGTACTGTAATAATATTTAGATTATATCTAACAGGGACAATGTCGGTTTGAGATGGGAAGGAGGGCCATTAGTGACGTTGCCGGATCCGAATAATTCTGTCCACGTAACAGGTCCCAAACCAACGACCAATACGGCATTAGTGAGTCAATGCAAAAATTAGTACTGAGTCTGCACTTGAGTTGTTAATTTTTTCGTCCTTTCAAGTCAAAATGGGACATGGTTTGAGGAAAATGAGCTCAATATGCCAGGTTAAACCTTTAACCTTTGTCTCCTTAATTTCCGAGTAATAAGTTTTCTGGCCGCAGGCCGCTAAAAAAAAATTTCCTCCAGAACCGCGATAAGGTGGTCCTCGTTTTCTTCCGGGGTGTGTATGTTTAGGTGAGGCACGGTTTCGGGGGGTCTGTAATATAATTAATGAAAGTACTGCAAGGGCTGCGGGTGTTGTAGATTGAAACAGCTACCAACATGCACGACGATCCTGAGGCAAACAAGAGCGTTTGTAAACAACTTGGGCGTAGCTCCTCAGTTGTCTGGAGAAGAGGGATTGGGGATACCTCCACTTGTACGGCCAGGCTTCAATCATTGCAGCTGGGACAAAACCCGCTCCCCCTATTAAATGTCGCGAGGGAACCGCGCGAGTCACTGCAATTTTGTCCAGCTATTTCTGAAGGATTGGATTTTACTTCACTGTGCCTGTTTCTGTGACCATCGTCTCAGTACTGAGTGACCACCGCGATGTCGGATGAATACTCCCACCCGCTTTGGCATGGACCGATGACAGCAACGGAAGGCCCCCGAGAGTCGTTCACCACGCGTGTTGCACCAGCAGAACCGACTTTCTTCCCTTCAGCTGTGCAGGCCAGGAAGTAGGCCCTCGCTCGTCGTCTCCAAACACGGGCCAGTCAATGACTGAGCATGGTGCTTGGGTTGTCTTGTGTTCAAAACCGGTCGCACCAAAATAAGACGCGATATCGTCAGTCCAAACGAACTTTGGTAGTCCCGTTCCATCCGCCGTGCCAAGTTCAGCCACCACAAGTCGGGCCCGTGACAATACTTCCTTCCTCGTGCGGCGATATTTGTAGCCCATGTCGTTAAGAAAGTTCCAAAACTTCCGGTACGAAATTCCCATCGAAGCGATGCCGACATTGTTCCAATGTTCTAATGTCCCGAACAATGAAATTGCAACATGTTGAACGTACACGCCTTAGCTCAGACAATGAGTCTGTGTGCACTCAGTTATTTTCCGAGGACGCCAATACGGGGCCAGCCGCCATGTTCACGCCTTTGCGGGAGTTGGTTTATGCAAATACGCCATGCTGATTGTCTTGGAAATCCTCACGATCGGGCATCTTCATTAATTCGAGATGATCACGGCCACGTACAGTTTAACATGAGCCCCACTCTCGGGCCCGATCTGGGTGTGCCGACCATGGACGTAAGGCTGGTTCAAGGCCGGATTTCGTGTGCGGCACGTGCGGTGGTGTATGACGATTTTATCGGTCATGCTTGATGAACACCTTCTGCGAGCGACATTATCATCTGTTCAGTCTCGTTTCACTTGCCTCCCATCCCCCTCCCCCCCCCCCCCCCCTCCCCATGGCGACGATTCGTGGGCTGCCAGTGCACCCTGGGCGGTACCATCGAGGACCAATATGGCACATACTGGTCTTGGGAGCGGGACAAGTGCCCAAGCCCCCCCTTTCAGCAGGGAGGATGGGTCAGCCAAGGTATTATCTCTCGGCTCAGCGGAAATCCTTAGGAAAATAATCTCTGAACTCTGCCGCCAGTCACGCGAAGTGCCTGAACTGATTTCAAAAGCTTCGCATATCAGGGGCAGCAGAATGAAGGTCTGGCACAGTTGGCTGGTACAGCAATGAATATGTTACGGCACTTTCCCGAAGCCGCTCTCCAGATAGAAGCTTTGAAGCCTGGCTGCTGATTGGTGCGGATAATTAAGATATCTTCAGCCATTCTGATCATACCATCGCAGCCAACCACGCGCTCCTGTAGTTAGAACGAAGCGCAGTAAATCACATCACGCTCATTTTGCTGATGCCTCGTCAAGTTCCCAGGCTCTATCTGTAAGAGAAATAAAAAATATGCCGGTAAAGGAGGCAATAGCACTCCCCCTCCGTGAATCCCCCCCGCAACCCCACCCATCCCCCACTACACCACTCAGCCCTCAAGTAGAAGCAAGTACCCCACCCACGCTTTGGCCCGCGCCTCTTTCCAATCACCACAACCGACAGCGCCCGTTAGCCGCCTGTTTGGACCTTAATCACCTCAGTCACGCGCTCCTTCCCCTTGTTGTAGATGAATTTCCATGATGTCGGTTTTCCCTTCCTTGCGTGGAGTTTGAGTTTCCACCATGCGAGAAGTTCCGTCCATGACGCATTTTCAGCTTCAACCAACCACCACCTCAATTACAACGATGTGGTTACGATCTTGCATTGAGGCAACTTGACACTGGAAGACTCTGTAATGCCAACTACGTCATGCTGCGTTCCGGGACACCAACATCCTGACATTCATCCTTAGGGAACGAGTCCTCCTTCCCCAGAAACCTGACTCTTTAACTCGGGGACAAGGACATCCTCGGCAGTCACCCGAAAACCGCCTTCTCCCATACAAACATGTTAACCCTCGACATAATGTCCTCCACTAGTGCAGCCGGAAGGCAACACGCAACCTTCGGCTTATCTACGCGACTAAAGTCACGATTCAAACATGCCGGGCAATCGAGTTCCCCAACTAACAAACACTACCCTTTTAACCTTTCACCTTATCCTCCCCACGGTTGGGTATCCCACAACTGCATCACCTTGTTGGGAAATTTCCCGTAATGGGTGCGCCTCCCTGGGATGACCCGACTTGATACGGCTGGTTTAGCCAAATCAAATTAAGATGCGAATAATAATAAAATTACTTAATTACATAAATCAGTCATAATATACCGCCACATACCTTTAAAGGCCTCTAGGCCGCTTACCAAACCCATAAACCAAAACGAAATGAATAGGTATATGAAAGAAAAGAGGAAGCGGCCCTACAACGTCCCAATCCACAGGCTCAAATCCACATAGGTAGATTGATAAAACAACCAACAGCATGTGACGAACCATTACAAATTGTGTGGTTCACGAAAACTCCCTTCTTTCCCTACAAAACCTATAACCCTCGCACTAAAATCGCCACCATGCATCCGGAGGCAAACACGCAGAACGCTTCGGCTTTATCTAACCGCGACTAAAGTCACGATTCAACATGACAGGGCATCTGAGTACCATATCTTACGCGACTAAAGTCACGATCAATGCAGGGCAATCGAGTCCCCAACTAACAAACACTACCCTTTTACCCTTTCACTTATCTTCCCCACGGTTGGGTCTCACCACCTGTCTGGAAATTTCCGTCCATGGTGCGTCCTCCCTGGGATGACCCCGTACTCTGGGTTTGCAAATCAAATTAAGGATCTAATAATTATAAAATTAATAATACAATAAATTCAGTTCATAATGATACCGCCCAAAATGACAAAAGGCCTCTAGGTGCTTTCCCAAACATGAACCAAAAAAAAAAAAACAACGAAAAGAGGAAAATATTAAAAAAAGCGATTGTAAAAATACGTTCATCAAAAAGCGGCACATACACGTCCCAATCCCCTGGAGTTGCGGGTGTTGACTTCGACACGCTCACAGCCAAATCCACATAGGTAGATGTGTGGAACACCGAAAACCGCTTATCCTACTAACCCTACAACCTGTTAACCCTTCGCCACTAATATCCGCCACCATGGCATACGGAAGGCAACACGCGCATAGCTCGCCTTTATCTACGCGACTAAATCACGTCAACATGCAGGGCAACCGAAGTCCCCAACTCACAAACACTACCTTTTAAACTTTCACCTTATCCTTCCCCACCGGTGGTCCCCCACCAACTGCACCACCTCTGTCTGGACATTCCGTCCAAGGCGTGCGGTCCTCACTGGGATGACCGTACTTTGATACGGCGGGTTTAGCTAGGCCTAATCAAATTAAGGGTCAATAATAATAAATTAATAATTACAATAAAATCGTTATTACCTTCCGCAAGAGTACCAAAAGGCCTCTAGGCGCTTTACAAACCATTAAACCAAACGAAAATTGAATATGTATATGAATAGAAAAAGAGCCGAACAATATCAAAAGAATGCGATGTAAAAAATATGATGTTTCAATGGAGTTTCAAAAGTGGCCCTACACGTCCAAACCACGTGGTGTGGCGGGTGTTGACCTTCGACACAGAATTGACCCAAATTGGCCCGATACAGCAACTACGTCAAAAAAATGAGGAATACTTTCAATATCCCAGCAGACTGTAGCTGCGCAACAACTTCTTTATAGCGGGATCTAAGGACAGCTGGCAGTCTAGCTCCCGGAGGTTCCTAGTTTGTATCTCGACAACTACCACTTCTTCTTCCCCTACCCTCGCACTCTATGTTCCTCCACCTTCATCCGGAAAGGCTTATTACGCGACTAAACTCATGATATAAACCTACCAGAAAACCTTTTTATCCTTCCCCACAGGGCGCCACGGCAACGGGTGCGTCTCTCTGAGGATGACTGCTACTTGATACGGCGGGTTTAGCGGGAAAAAATAAGGTTATGGTAAACGGCGTTGGGGTTCTAATGATGTTTCAGACTATCATCGTGGTGCTGATGGTGTAGCACTTCGACGCTCCACGGGCCAAAATCCACTTAGGGTTGCCGGTGTATGTCTACTACAACAGCATGCGACGACCCATAAATATTTGAGGCAGACAAGAGCGTTGAACACTTGTGTTGTTGTAGCTCTCAGTAAGTGTTTGGAAAAGCGGATTGGGGACTTCGGGGATTCACTACTTTTTGTAAGGGCAGCTAGTTGGATCAGCTCGGTGAGCCGTCACATCTCCCATAAAATGAAGCGCGAATAGGGTTTGGATTTCGATCGCAGCTATTGTCGAGGTAACGATATCTTATCGGTTTCGGCGCTGAGCACTCGGACCCGGAACTCACAAACAGCGTGGGGGTTTGCATAAAATTTTCAGCTTCTGTGGTGTTGTTCATAGTGTAAGGATCAATATCAGCTCCACACAGCGCTACGCGAAAGGTGCGGTTCTTACCAAGAACAATCGGGTACCGTAGTAGTCACCTACAACTCGTCGTTGCAAGGGGGGTAACACGAGCAACACTTCATCCCATATAGTGGTTCTCCCCCCCCCCCCCATGACTGCTGCACACGTGCCCACATATGGTTAGGCATCCCACCCCACTTAGTGTTAGTCCCAGTCCTCCAGGACAAAACATAGCACCCCCTCACCTAGGGAGTTTGACAAGCACTACGAGGCAACACTCAACATCAGATGTATATTGCACCCCCACCCTCGTCGGTTCCCTCAATAATTGTTATGATACTGGACACTTCGATTTCCTAATTACTACGGGAATTTACATATAATTTTTTATCAGGCCGATAGTAAAACTGTTTGATTGAGTTACCGTCTTTGAACAAGGAAGAGTTATCTGAACAAAAACCTACAACCGATAAGGTTGTTATACGAGATTAATTCGGGAAGGTAGTTTTTTAATTCCAAAGAAATCCTCTTCGTGATAAGTAACTACTATACCCTGTTTATACCGAGTATTTTACTGAGGACCATGAGTCTCGAAAACTAATAAATCGTTTTATTTAGGTTTTAAAGGTACATGTGATCCGCAGCAGGCCAAATTGAACCTGAATGTTGTTCATATTTGTATCATGGTACCTTGTCATATATGGTTCCACAACTGTGAGAGACATTTCCTAGGAAAGTCTATTTCTAGGAGCGCCGTACAGATGTAACTATCACAGAAACGGCACGCTGTTGAGTTTCTTGCGTTGTACTGAATACATTAAAAATGCTCTCAAGTGGGCTCCATACACGGATACTGGGAATCTTCCAGCCAAAATATTTTAAATGTCGTATGATTGTGCATTAAAAATATGCCAATCAAACTTGTTTCTATGTTATAAGTAGATTTAAAGATTAATAATCACTGCTTGACAGTTGGACAATTTTGCAAAGTGGCAACATTTGATGACGTCATATTACCAATATTAGAGAAAATGTAAGAACTGCTTTTTGTCTTATAATTGGTAGATTGCACATCACAAATTTCCTGATTAATTGGTAGATGACATCACAAAAAGGTTGCCAGGTTGCCAAAAATCAGCAAAATTGTATGGAATTTGGGAGAAGCCATATCTCCCCAAACGAACATGCATGAACCGAAACAAAGAGTCTCAATTTGGCGGAATGTATTGTTACATTTTGTGCAAGGAAATCCGAACCCACTGACTCACGGTGTAGTACTGTATTTGTAATTAACCCAGGCCATGTGGCTTCAACGGATCGCGACGAGAGGTTCGTTGAAGTCATTTGTGCTGTTGATCGGGGAATGTGATCTGGTGAATTCGAATCGATTTCTTGTCAAGTTTCCAGAGGCCTATTGACCGGATGTTGTGATTATTGACCTCTTGGGAATGATGTATTTGATCCTTCAGTACCTTAGTCACGTATTTTTTTCATATATTGCTCGAAAGACTAAAATTATGTAAGATTCCCTGTGAGAGGACTACTAAAAAACAGAATTAATTAAGCAACTGATCTTATTGCATCTATCACGCTGTCCCTCAGCGTTGGCGTATATCTCGATCGTAGAAAGAAACGGGTTCCTTACATGATGCAAAGTAGGCGGTAGATCATTTGAGAAAAGAAGGGACCTGTGCCAACAGATTTCCGGAAGGCAATCACCCAGGATGATATCATGTGCTCGAGAGGGAGGTATGAACAGCATCTAGTGACGAGGCTCGGTAAGCGGCGGCTTACTTGGGGTCAAGGTATAGCCATGCCAAACTATCCAGTACTCTCGCATGGCGGCAAGAGAGAGTGGAGTCGGTACACAACGAGGTGTCGAAGACATCTTCCACCTACAGAGGCTTGGAATGTGGGCTCGGATTGCGCTCGTACACTGTTGTCCGCCGGTAGTGCGAGGTGACTAAGAAGGGACTGAATACCGTATCAAAACCAACCTTTGTACAACACGCATGGGTAAAGGGATGATCAAGGCTAACAACGGGCGGGCGGGAGGTGGGAGTAGAGAGGGGGTGGGTGGGATGTTCCCCCCCCCCCTCCCTTCCGAATTAATTTTGACGGTCGGAAAAATTTGGCGTCTGTCGCCAAAAGTGGAAGAGATTTGAGAGAAGTGAGAGAGCGATAGGAAGAAAGGGGTAGCGAGCAGAGAAAAGGGATGATCGAGAAGAATGGAGGCGTCTTTTATTCGGTCATTCCGATTCTCCAGTTCTCCCTTCCATAAAACTCATTTACCAATTCAATCACCCGCAGCCTGTAGTTGAAGCCTGTCGGCAAATAACTGATAACATGCACGCCATGGCTAGCCTCCGCTTATAACGAGGTCAGATCGTCAGCAACCTGTGACAGTAAGGGAATTGGAAGGCCTCCGTATTAGACCGCACCCACGAGTGCTCAGGATAATGCAGGCTCGTCTGTAGCTTGGGTGATTGGGATGGAAAATAGTTATGAAATGGACAACTGGAAAATCGGGTTGGACAATGGCCGCTGTGGAAGTCTTCTCAAGAACTTAGGACCTGTATAAATTTTTGGAGTAGAAAGTTACCGTATGAGCTCAATTTATAGAAAAAAATTTGAAAAAAAATCCAAAGGGTGGGGAACCCCTCCACTTAAACCCCCCACCCCCGTCACTGAATCCTGCCTACGCCACGGATGCGGACGGGTGAGCCCGATGAGGCCATTAGCGACTCTAGACTAACACATTACTGATGTTCAGCATACAGGAGTACCCAAGCCAAATTCCGGATTTGCTTAAGAGTACCGGTACCGGTGTGCAAATTTTCCGCGTTATTAAATCGATTATTCTTCTGCCGACTGCCATAAAAATGTTGAAAAGAGAACTCTACTTTGCCAAATTTTCTACAAAATATGCGACCAAATTGCATTATTTAAGGACGTTTCAAAACTTGATTCCCCCTCCCCATATCAGTCACCATACGGATTCTGTCGGCAAATCAAAACCCCCCCCCCCTCCCCCCACCTCGCTACGCCCCTGACACAATGGAAAGGACCGATCCAGGGCTTCACTGAAGCATTTTCAGGTTCTTCAAGGTGCTGTGGCATTCGGTTGTTAGAGATTGACAAGGCTTTTTAATGAAAGAAAAAATAGTTTTGCAATCATTCAAAATACGATAAGAAAATGTTTAATCCCTAAAGTGCCGTTAGCCTTAATATCATTGTCATCGTGCGAAGCAGTCAAGATGGCCTGAATAAAGAGGCCTCAACAATGAGTTAATCTTTATTGTTGGTTTTGATATTATTCATATCCAAAATTGGCTCATAAGTAGACTTTTTGTTTAGGGCATCTTGCATGTGGGCTTGGAGGGAAGAGGGTGCTCCCTCATCTCATTTCGAAAACAGGTCATGGCGTTTATTCCTTGGCGAAGCAAAAGGAAATCTAGGCAGTTCACGCGTGTGCGTGTTGTGGGGTATGGTGTGTGTGGTGTGTGATGTGTGGGTATGTGTGGGTGTGGTGTGACACTTGTTTCCACGCTGATATCTAACAAAAGCAAGCAAGTATTATGTCAGATCAGGAGGTAGGTGTCACCCATGGAAGGGATGACCCCTCCTCTTGTTTTGGTAGCAAATCGATGGTGTTCAAGGCAAGAGAGGTCAACCTTTGAAAAAGGGTTTTGTCCGCACGATATCTAATGATCGAAAAAAAGGTATGAAATTCATATTTTGATAGGTAGGTGTAACCATGCGGGGATGACCCCCTACTTGTTTTGGTGTGTAGGTCAAGGTCATTAGGGTCATCATATGGCAATCTTATAGATCTTGGCAACGAAAATTTTTAGAGGGATGCCGTAATAAAAAGTTTTGTCCGTATGGGCTCCGTAGGCGAGTACATCTGGTTGGCCCAGTTTGACCTCCATTTGACCTTTGAACTTTGACCTCATTTGACCTTTGACCTGGTGAGTTTGCCTGCTTTTTAGTGTTGGTGGCGGGAAGCGTATTGTTTAAGAAAGCAAAAAATGTCAATGACACTACCGATACTACGCTATTCTGATCACAAGCTATCTCAATGAAGGTAGAAAGTCAAGACAGCTTAAAGATGAAATGTCGATATTTGGCATTGACATCTGCTGTCAGCCATGATATCTATTGGGAATGCAAATATCTATTAAGGATGGGGACATAGCACACAATATTTCCCCCAGTGAAGACAAACAATTCTTGAAGTTGTCATTTTATAATTATTCTTGATAGTTTAAGTATTGGACTAACAACAGTGACCAGCCTATATTACCTCCTGATCAGTAGTGGTGTGCTACGGGTGGGAGGGGGGGACAATTTGGTCTGCACGCACCTCCCCTCAGGTTTCCTAGGCAGCGTATTGAAAATGTATAGCCTTATTTGCCAGCTGCACCAATGCCTTTTTTGACAAATTCTTAATTGCAAGCAGAAGAAGAAAAAGCCTCTTACTGCGACCTCCTCTATTAGTTTTATATTTTCGACCCACCAAAGGGTTGTGGCCTCTTCATAAAAATCTGGGTGCTTCCCACTCTCCCCTCCCTCTCCCACAATAAACGTATTCCCCCAGTGAAGACAGTACAAATTCTTGAATTGCCTTTTTATTCTTATTCCTGAGATGTTTGAATATGGACTAGACCCAGTGACAGCCGATATGTACCTCCTGATATAAGTAGTGGTGTTGCTACGGGGTGGGGGGGGAATTTTGAGGTCTACATGCACCACCACCCCCCCCCCAGGTTCCAAGGCAGCTTATGAAAATTGAAAAATGTAGCCCATTTGAAGGCGCAATCACTGCATGTAGTGACCAAAAGTGGGAGTAGTAACCATGGATTACCGATGGGAGGGGGGGGGGGAGAGGGGGGTTACCAAAACTGGCAAATTTTTCCATAGGCGTATGTTACATTTACTCGAGGGGGGGAATGCCAAGTTTGTTGCTTACATTAATTGAAACACGGTGGATTCTGATATGAACTTCAAATGTCCCATTTAACTAGTTATTACAGCAGAATAGCACACCACGAATGTCTGCTGAATTCAATTTATAACACCTATTTGGCCCAGCCATTATCCTCTTAACCGCTTGCCTGCAGTGGTGGGTATTACGTAATAAGCTTCAGTTGGTGGCTTCAACATTCCCCATCTCAGAAGGATATCGGATTTAATCTCCCAAGGTGTGGTGTGGAGACCACAAAGAGGGAAGAAGTAAAAAAAACACTCAATAAACGTTTGACAGATGTCAGACATTCAGTGTGGAATGGTACCTGGCACTGGCCATGCCTCGAGAATTTGAGAGTTGTAATCCAATTATTCTATGTGTGACTCAGTCTACTGGATTATCGATTGTTTACACTTCCCTAGTGGGGAATGCAAATCAAGCACACTTGCCAGGATGTAAATTACTTGACAGGCCGGATCTGACATGGGAGTATTACTTGTGATTTATAGACAAGCCTAATGAGGGGATTAACTGTTGTTGGTGAAGCAGTGAGAGGGTAGTGAGTTGGGAGGAACGAAGAAACAAGCAAGGGGTCAAGGAAGAGATGTCTGAAAAGTGGGGAAGGGCACAACATATGTGGCATCTTTTGCTATTGAGCAAAACGTGAAGGCATTAACTGTACCCCAGGCAGAAATGGGAGGGGTTTGGTCTAGAGAGTATCTCTATCTTTCCCCAGGCCTTCCGATCTGGTGTTGAATGTCACATGATGTGACTATTGGAAAAAAGGCCGGGATAATACCATTTTAAACATTGGCCAGAAGTATTACTGGATCAAACATTTTTAAACGAGCCACCTAAATCAGAAATGTCTCAACATGGGCTATAATATATATATATATATAATATATATATATATATACATATATATTATACTATATATATATATATATTTAAGTTCACCTAGAAAATTACAGCAAGATCTTGTCTGTCTATTACTTAGTATTTTGGGATTCAGTATCAGCAGTCTCAATATAGTTGTTATCTGTCTACTGCTCCTTCTTGACTGCATGGGGTGGGCCATAAAGAGAGACATTCCCCAACCCCACCAATGTAGGATAGAGTAATGTGAATTTGAAAGCCTTGTGAAAAGTTTGACCCTAAATGCCATAATACATTTGATGGCTGGAAAATTCTATTGATACAAGTATTCTGAATAGTTTTAATGTACTTGTCAATTGCATGACCCACCCCTTGTACCCCAACGGGACGGTGAGTTCATTGCACTGGTGGGTCAACAAAGGATGCACCCCTCAGTCACTTTAGTCCTGACAAATATGACAAATTGTAACACACCCCAGTCACTTTGAAAATCACAGACTCCTCTGCTGCACAAATTGAAACTATTGACTGCAATTGACTTACCCCTCAGTCACATTAGTGGTTAAGGACATGGTACAATGACCAACATGTGAGACACACCATGCTATTGTACATGAATGTCCTCAATGACTCACCTGGTCCGGGGTAGTGGTGGATGCACTGACAATATATAGGCCGGTATGCCTTCGCTTTCCCCACACATATACCCCCCAAAAGAGATTTTTTCACATTTGTTTGATGCATGTTGGTCGTTTCCGTTTCAAAGACCTGCCACTTCATTCAGTCCTATCTTTTTGACCCAGACACCAGTCCCAAAAAATTATTATGAGTGACGAATTTCGCTAAAGTGATCCTCAATCATTTACCCTTGCCTGCGTCTGCCGACTCAGTGTTACGTTCGCTGGGACTCCCACACTGAATGGACAACGTGGAGGACCCTGCTGGTTATGCTCGTGACTTTCCGTCACTCTTCAAGTTACCTTACCAGGTTTTTTTCCAGTATTTCACATTCAATTGCCCCTCAGATGGACTTTTTTGACCTGTTCAAAGCAACAAGCATCTCAGGTTGGTCAGTAATATGCAGTGTGATCGTTTTGTGGTCAAGTTGTGGTTTTGAGTTGGCAACACACATCTTTGCAGGTTTGATATTTGATATAGCTGAGTACAGGGGAACATGTCGGGGGTAAAAGGCCAGGAATCACTACGCAGATTGCGTTCTTGTTAACTAAAACGTTGTCTCCGCGGTTTCCTGCAAGAAGAGTGGTACACAAATTAGAATATTGCTAATATATGGCTTAGGGTAAAGAGGATCATTGGTATTGGGATTAGAGGTCGACGGTCATCCGATGATAAATTTGCCGCAAAAAGAACCCGACTGTGCCCACCACTAGCGGTTTCAGATTTGCTGTGGAGTGCAATCGTTGCCAAATTAGGCATTTGTTCACTTCATGAACAAATGACCTGGTCAAACCCCAGCATTCTGCATGTTCCCTTCACTGACACAGTGAATGGCTGTCAAATTGTGCACCATTATACGGAGAAGTTCGAATTCTTAGCGTTGAAATTCATGCCTATTCTCTCACTATGTATTTTCCTCTCTACATAAGTGTTTCAGCAGAATCCCATATTTTTTTCTCTTTGTCACTTCTTGGTAAAAGTTTGGACACCAAAATAGCAGAAGTAAATGTTTGACATGACTATTGTATTTCACATTAGAGTATCGTCTTGGGATAACCGCGAGGGTGGGCAATATTCCGCCACATTCGGGACTCCTACTAGTCATCGAATCATTTTCAAATTGATCTTGAACGCCTTCACTGAGAAATCATGTGGGCATATCGATCCTCATGTACGGCGTATAACGTATTTTTTTTAACACGCGAAGTCGAAACGTCTTGATGCGGCGACGAGCAAATTCCTGGTGCTAATCCACTGCATATTTCTTCACCAATCCACATTCATTGTTAGTTCACATTTCATTGAACCTTTACTGACATCTGTCATAACTTGAATGGCTTTGGAACATGTCTACATCCATTACCTAATACTTGCTAATGTAGCTCAGCTAGCCAGTGGCAGGCTCATCCACTCCTCACCAAGTTTCAACCTGATCGCCATGTACGGTTTTAAAAAGTTACCGAATGACGTGACGATCGAACTAACGGACGGAGAGACAGATGACTTGTAGAGCTTGCTTACACCCCGCATCTAAAAACTCGACCAGGGTCGATGGACGGAGATCAGGTGTTTTTTTTTTTCCATAAGTTGTCTTCGATCTCTCATTGAACAGACAAAATCCTCGTTTTCTTCGGGGAGAAAGTCTGAGCATCTATGGAGTCGCAGTGTGGTGTGGTTGTGTTTTATGGACGCCCACCTTGTAACACGATTAACTCGACACCTGGATGAATGAGTTCATACTTGGTTATATGGTGTCCCCAGCAGTACATGATTCCTATTGTTTTGGGGTCGGGTTAACTGAAGATAACTACAATATGACAACTTTGATATCTATTCACACAAAGGTCACACGGGGTCAACCTATTGATATTCTCCTCAAACTGATGTACCTGAAGATCCCAAAGCCCATTATTCGGGCTACCCTAGGATATCTCCTGCCCAACGTCTGCCCCCTACTCCTCCGGACAGACGATCTCCCCGGATGGTGGAGAATTCTCCTACCCTCATGGGGGTTAACATTACAACAGGGGCTCGTAACATGGGGTTTGCTGAATGGCGTCTGAAGATTCTATCATCCTTCCCACAGCTGTGAAGGCTTGCTGATCTTCTTGGAACATAGATGGGTTCCAGGTAATTCTCAAACCCATTACTTAATCAGGCCGATGACTAGCCAATCCATTATCTATAGAAATTCATGGGCCAACAACCATAGAATTATAATATTTAGGGCACTAGGGTCACCTTGCATCGATTGCTCAACAAGACAGGGGGGGGCCAAAATGTAAATGGTCCCTGAAATACTAGGGGGCGTTCACCACCTCGGCACAATAGTAGTGTCAAAAAATGTACCGGACTCAACACAGAGGAGACGTTTACAGAACTCGCAAGATTCCATACACTGACCCAACTAACAGACGGCCCGCAACTCGCCACATAGTATAGATACAACTTAACACACGATCGCCCCCATGAACTGAGGCACGGATTTACAAACCGAAACATTTTCGCCCTTGATGGAACCCCCTCCCCCCTCCCCCCCCCCCAGATGCACGGCCAATTGCAGTTCCGAGCTCGCTGAGAGGCTTTCATTTCTCCTATTCCAAGTTTATTCTCTGCATGATTACTCATCATTTTCGTTAACAGGTGATACCACCCCAACCACCACAGTCAACACCATTCATCCATCTGTTACCCACCGATCATCGACTTTCGATTCTCACGAATATTGGTCCGTGCCGTTGGCAATGAAACTCGTACCAAATTTTCAAACCGGTGGCCTATTTTTCATTTGCCCTAATAATTGTGTCAATCTATGAACAAACGCGTGTTCAACTTAGTGTATACGACACATTTTCATGGTGTATTGTTAATCACTTGTCAAAAAAAAATTCCTGCAAAGCTCACAAAGACTAGCTGCAATCGAGCTATTGAATTCGGGTATTTTCATTGACAGGTAACGGTTATGTTGATTGTATTCGAATGCAGGAAAATTGCATCAGGGCATCCCGAGATAACCTGAACAAATCAATATGGGGCAAGGGGATTCATATAGATACGCAGTTCAACATATCATTCTCCATGGCGGTGAGTTATTCGTTAGTTCAGTCGTTAGTTCGGGCGTGCAGAGTCACAGGTTTATCCGTCGGTGTCAACGTCCGATCTCATTTCATCCTTTTCTCAATCCGTTTCTTCGGCTTGTAGGAAAGCGGCTGTGCGTTACTTACGTCCATCGAAAAACGAAGAAAATCCGGTCGAGAGCCGTGTACTTACTACTTCGGGGACACACTTTGATAGATAATATAATTGCTCCATGTGGTCGTTCCATCCCAAATACGTTGGAATCCTCGAAGATTTCCCCTTGGTCAGCTGATGTAAGCACCCTCGATGGAAAACAAAACATAGTCGTGAAATACGTACTGACCACCATCTGACACTGAGACCCCTAACTCCTCATATAAATTTGGACCTTATTGGGGATGAGAAGACAGGAGTGTCCACCAACTAAAACGCCCGGTCTTTGTGAGAACTGAATTTGCTGGCAGATAGACCTTATCCGGCAATACAGTCGCGCATCGCATTGTGTGACATGACCCATGTGCCTCGATATGACCAGTGAAACTGAAGTCCTCATACTATGACTTATCGCGTACCGGTACGGTACTACGTCACGATTTCTCCATAGGGTTAAAAAAAAAACAAAAAATCTCTATATTGTCTCACCAATATGTACATTTTAGACTGGTGTTTCATTAACGATGGAGATCCTTTCTGAATCCTTTGCGAAACCCTTTTTCTCCCCTGTAAATATTTTGCGAACTTTCTTGCTTGAATACTGGATTTTGCTGGAATGGCCTTGTTCAAAACGTTTTCAGACAGGGCAAACCGCCCAACAGTGTATATGCCCGAGAAAATACCATAGTGGACCTCGGTGGCGTACCAATAGATTCGTTTTTGGGGGGAGGGGTGTGATTGAGGTCGGGACCCAAAAGTAGTGAAATTTCCTTTATAGCCGCCCCTCCCTATTTGGCAAGTAATGCATTTTTTGGCGCCCCCTGTATAATGCTGTTGCAATCTTCGAAAACACAGCTACTGTAAAACGTATATACTGAAAAACCGTCCCTGGTGAAAAAGTGGTTTTCATGTTGAAGGCTAGAGGAAAAAATGACCCTCAACGTTCGTGTAAATTGGAACAACCCTTAGTTTTCGCAAAAAAAAAACACAAATTTTTCGCCCTCCGACTGACCTTTGAAATCAACGTCATGTTTTTCTGGACCAACTCTCGTCCCCACCCCCACCAAAGGTTCGTGTGATCGGACGAAGCTTCACATCAATCGGCTAAAGCGTTAGAGAGTTTTATTTCCGTGCTACCGCCAAGGTAGCGGCGGAAACGGCGGCTACCCCCCCCCAAATAAAATAAAAAAAAACATAATATCCGGGATGTAATCACGCTGGTGTTTGGCGTACCATTACGACGTGCAATTTCGCGCTTCACCTCAGGGCGCAGTTACCTGACCCCCCCGCCCTCTATTATTGCGCGGTTTATGTATGGACTTGTAGGCGAATGAAGATTAGGCATATTGTTTATGGTCCATGAACAACGAGCCACCTATCTTCGAGCGACATGCCAATTTTCCTAAATTGTGGGCATCCTCATTGCAAAGATTTTTTGTAGACCTCTAACGGGCGACACAGAACTGAATTTAAAGACATAACAAGCGAGATTCGGGCAGCAGTCCTCTATGCAGGCAGTCCTATGCAGGCAGTCCTATGCAGTGATAACCACTAGTTTTTGTTTTGACATAGTACCAGACAAGACCAAGACAAGGAATGATCAGTAGAGCTTGTGCATGCGAATGACCGCCACCCCACCCCCTACGTGACTTCGTGGCGCGTCTCCAAAGGGTTGTTTTGCCAGCATCCCCATCAAAGGCGGCGTCATTGCTGTGGGACCCCCGGATTTTTTTTTATTGACTAATAGTTATTCTACTGCAAGAATGCAACCAGTGCAATAGCGCCCTCCCACTCAGAGAAAACTTATCAGGAGATACACTTGACCAAGTCTAATATCCCACTTCGGGGGGATATTATGGTTTTGGAAGCGTTGGCAGCTCGGTCCCGCCGATTGCTGCTGCTAGAAAGATTTTCGTGTTGTGAACGCACTAACTCTCTAACGCATTGTCTGATTGTACATGAAACTTTGCACACATTTCGCAATTACAACAAAATCTCGAATGAGTCCAAAAGTGGGCGTCGCCAAACCACTCTGGCGGCCATTTTCCTTTTGAATATTTGCGAAAATCATTTTCGCAGATTTGCAATTTTGTATGTTTTTCTCACTTTGCACACATGATCGCGTAATGAAAACTTTGAATGTGTGATGAAAAGTAGGCTCGCCAGGACGTTCTGACGGAGGCCATTTTTAATCTTTTTGCAAAACTGCGTTTCCCGCTGTTGCGCGTTTCGAGGATGGCGAAATGTTTTGAGACCAACTTTCCTTCTGATAAAACAAAACAAAACAGCGGTGAACAATTTCACTCTTTCATTGTTCGACAGTGGGGATATACATGTTGGCGTTTACCCGCCAGGCGATGCCCACCTCGTTGTGTGCGGTCAACTGAGTTTTTCGCTGTGATTTGCGAGTTTTTGAAGCATGGCGATCATTTGATTTTTTGTTGTGCAATGTTGAATTTGCATAGTTTCAGAGCATAGTTTGTGCAATTGCATGGAACCCAATCCTTCCCACTTCCCTGGGTCTTGAATCCCTTTCTGATAGATAACACGGCGACAATGTCACCCCTTGATTGACGAAAGTGGGGTATACACGTTGGCGGTTCTACCCGCAAGGCAATGTTCCCAATTTTCCAGCGTTCCGTGGCGTTTTAGTTTTTTTTTTTTTTTTTTGTTTTTGCGGCGGAGGAGTCATTTCCATGTTCGTCAGGAGCGATTGGTGAATGGTGCTACGGGCTGTGATCGAGGAGTATTCTTAAAGTTCACGTCTGGTATCAACAGTGCAACAGATGATGAACAAGAACCCAATCGGCGACAGGGACCGGGGGCGGGGGCTGCGGGGGCTTTAGCCCCCGCACTTTTGTGCCATCGGCATTTGGGCCGGCTAAATTTGGGCCGCCCTGTGGCTGGGTAAAAAAAATGTTTAGCTACTAATTCAGGTGGTATGACAAAATAATTATGGACAATGAGCAATTTTCTGGACTTGTCCGCTAATCACAGCTCTGCAAATTGAGGAACAATCAATACGTAGGATTTTGCTACGATAACTCCGAAATGCAGCACTGCCTATCGTACGGTTAGAACTACTCGACTCCGGCAGCCCACAATGGTGTAGAGCATTGTGGGCTGCCGGAGTCGCGTAGACCTATGGTGTCACAGGAAAGGTACAACCGTTTTGTTGTGCAAGGCAGGTACGCGCATTGCCACGCTTGAGTTCAGCATTATTTACGTACCACCTTGAGAATGTAGTAGTAGTAGTAGGTTGGTCCCGGCAGTCCGACATGCTAAGTGTTCACAATATATGCGTTATGGTTCGATGTAAATAAACATCGACCCACCTCCTGAATGCAAAATGTATCGAAGTCGTGGGCCTACACAGTTCCTCCCACAGGGAGGGGGGTGAAGAAGTAAAAATTACAACTGGCCAGATTCATTTTTTCAAACTCACCCCACCCCTTATACTGAAAAGTGCATTTTTGGCGTTCCTTTTTTGTCATCTGGGGGGTCCCGGGCCTTTTTTATGTTTTAAGAGGTTTTGTCAACTTGTGAAAATGTATCAATCGAGACCGAGAGTTCACAGATATGGAGTACAGTGAAGTGAGGTCAATTGAAGGCCCATCTAATCTGAGAATGCTTTCGGGATGGACGTGGACATCCACATAATGTACGGAAGATGGTTGACCCTCCTCCCACTCTAGAGATTTTTGCATTCAGGTGGCCTTAGATGAAATCTGGTGCATTATACACTCCTACATCACATCGTTCAGAAAGAATTTTGTATTTTCAAGTCCTTAGATGCGACTTGCCTACTCAGGGACTTGTGATTTTTTCTGTAAATGGTTACTGAGCTCCCATGGGCAGTAAGAAGGCTCTTCTTTTGGGTTGGTGTAATTCTTACCTGACAGGCGGACCGCCAATATAGAATACGTGTAGTACCCGTAACCGTGCGCCCATTTTGGCGTTATTTCGGGCATTCTATCATTATTTTTTTTCAATGGGGACACCAAGGGGGGCAGAGACAGAGACATTTCTCAGTGTGGCAAAAGAATACTACTCTAAGTGGAACGCCACCATGGTTGGCGCGGAGCGGCCAAGCGAAATTTTTGGTTGCGCAAGCTCCAAGATGGTCGAAAATAAAACTCTCCAGGGTTTTGGCTGCCCAAACCTGGGCATTTGTGTTAAAAATTTTTGTAATCGGTGGAAAATTGAACATTTCCTCAACCCGTTCTAATCGCTGCCTCGGCTTTAACTCTAATGGTCAACAGTTTGTGCTTCTTACTACTGCTAACCAGCGCACGCAAAGCGCCGCATTCGCATTTTTAGGGCGGGGGGTTCCCCTGGAATCTGGAAACAAATGTCTCGTTGTCCACGCCTCAGCTGACTATCAAGACGCTATTTGTATTTTTGAATCCCGGCAGAATTACGAAACGAAAATTGCACTAGCCTAATGTAACAAAATGCTTGTGGGTCAATTCGCACATTTGACAAGCTTTCCATTTTGGTTGTACGCGAATCTAATCCTGCCCTAATCTGTAATATAGAAATAGACACAATGATTGTTCATTAACAATTAACGACAAGCCAATCACGGCGGTCGGTTGTAAACATGCGGGTTAATTTAAAGAAGAAGTAGAAGTAGTCGTAATGTAAATTGCGCGCGAAGCGCGACATTATTTTTTGCACATATATCTGTAAACAACTTTACAATCTGTGTTGTAATTGTATTCACCGTTGTACATGATAAGAAATCTTCTTTGGTCGCGTTGGGAAATTTACAAAGTTGACTGGGCCTTCGGACCTCAGTCGTTGAAATATACAATCTGGCGATCTGTCAGAAATCCAACTGGATATTCGAAAAGTCCAACTGCAAGTCGGCCCCTGACCATTTTGGGGAGGGGGTGAGACACCCCCCCCCCCCCCCGCTCCCCCTCGCTCGCGACGCCCCTGCCTCCCACACACATAACATGGAGATAGGAACCCTGCTAGTGAATTACTGACGTTGTCTTTTGGTTCGACAATAGCAGGTAACTGGTAACGTCAACTGTTAATTCGACTGAATAGACGCCTAATGCTCACAGTCGATGGCATTGAGGTCGCGTGCTACGAACTTTCCCTTTTGCTTGATATTTCGGTACTAGATGTTGATACCATTATTATGGTTTTTAGCCGGACAACCTTCCCTCACTTTACTGCGGGCCCATATTCCCCATTCATTTCGTACTTGTTTCCTGATGTTTTCATTACATCTTTTCCGCAGATCCCTCAATGGTCTATGTTCGGCCTACTATACTTATTTGGCTATTCTTTTTTTGTAGGGCCTCATTAGTAATGACATTTTCCAAATATCCTATATTAGATTTCAGGTTTGCTTGATTTACTTGGGTAAGAAGTACTTCGTTTGTCGGGGGCGAAAGAAAACAATGTGGTACATTATCCAATTTTTAGGATGTCGTTACTTGCCCTAAACCGAGAAGGTAGCTTCTCCTGCGTTCTGGGGGGTTCTGCTTTGTCACACGAAATTTTCGTCTACGCTCCGCGCCAACCGAGGTGGCGCTCCTCCGCTCATATTGGTGGGCCGCCACAATGATTACCCCCCACTCAAATTCTCTCCCCGCGTCCCTGGGCGAGTTGTACAAAACAGCCACCAAAATTATCGTATGTGACGCTTCCCTCCCTAGATGCTATGTTGGTGACACGAGTGGCAAGAAAGCCCAGTGCATAGTCGAGGACCCCAGCCATCCTGGAATTCAATTTTCGGAAAATTGCCTTCGGCGGCGCTATAGGTCAATCCAAGCCGCGACACGCTCACTTGTTAAAAGCTTCTATCAACTGCAGTGCGTACCCTCAACGACTTTCCTACATGCTTGATTTACTGTTAATGTTTTCATTGTTTGTTTGTCTTTTCGTTGGAATTCTGTACGACAGTACATAACAATTTATTGTATTGTAATTTTTGATGATGCATATGACAAAAACTCCTATACTATAACTGTATTACCTCAGGCGGCTGAACTGGCCTCAATGGATGATCCCATTGAAAAAGGTGACACATCTTGTCCGCAAACTATCGTCCTTAACATGGCATTAATGATTGAAGCATATATATTCACGAAGTGTTGTTTCAATTATTTTAAATGACAAAATGACCATCTGAACTCTCATTTGGCAAGAGACACTTCACTTGAACAATCAGTGGTTGGTGTCGCGCACTTGAATAGCTGAATCACTACATGTTCAGTGGTCACACTTTATTTTACATATTTCTACCCTCTATCCCATCATTGGGAACCCTGTAAATCCAGCTGTGAGCATAAACTGAGAGGTGTAAGGAAGGTGAATTGTAGCCTGAAGCCTATCAACTGAATATTTTCGAGGGATTTCCCGAAGATGAAGTTTTTGTTAAATTGTAGGGGTGTTGCGTTACTTCCGTAAGGCACGGAATGGGAGTGCCTTTTTTCGGCTATTGACGAACATTTGCCGCGCCATCGTGTGGCGTTCGGCCTATATATCCTCACCTGCTGATCCCCCCTTCAAAAAAATCCCTACGGCCCCTTTCTCCGTATAAAAAGCAATGCGCCCCGCAGTCACCGCACACTTTTTGACGCAGTCAAGCAACACGGACGCGGAAATTAATCCGCCGCGCCGATGATAGACGACGGGCATATAGACTCAGCCCGTACGCACGAAGCTGGTTTAGCGCGCGGCGGTTAATTTAAAACTGCTAGATTTAATTTCGGTATGCACGAGTAGTGTAGCCTATGGTGCAAATCGGCCGAAGTAAACTATTATCATTAACCTACCAGGGGTAGTTTAAAGTGTAGATTATACTAACAAATGTAACAACGGAAACATCAAACACGATGTTGCCGCCCCTGCTACATTCGCAACGTCATGTTCTAACACTTCAAATTTTCCATCAGCAAACATCAGAACGTCTGACTGCAATCAGCGTTGAGGGAACATGGGGTGGGGGGGTTGTGGTCAGAGCCCCCCTCCCTAACCCATGCCCAAGTGATCATACATGGTCAACAACCAAAAAACTGATTTTTTGGTTTGTTTCGCAGTTCATAGAGGTTTTAGCAGCCGTTTTGGCGAATATTGCAGCAGTACGTGTCTAGGGGCCCCCAATTTGTAATGCTATTTTACCAATTGGGAGGGTGAGGTAATTTTTGAGGGCGCACTTTCCCTTGAGTCCGCACCGTCAACCCCCCCCCCCCTCCCCCGCTCTCCCCCCCCCCCACCGTCCCCCAAGGACGTGGGAGCGTGGTGCCTAATTGGTTAGGCGCGAGCTTGTACCCAGAGGTTGTGGGTACGAGCCTGCCACGTTGTACCTTTAGCAAGGTACTTATCCCGCTTGCTTATCTTCACCCAGAGCTAATGGTGACCGTGAGGTTCAAACACAATGGCGCTGATTGTCACTGCCGCGGTCTCTCTCCGGGATCGTCCGGATTGGCGTGACTGGTCCTATGAGCGCCATAATAAGATTTTGACATGATCCTTATTTCATTACGACAATCTCTCGGTACTTCGACATGTGACTGTCCAATTTTTTTCCAACCTTCGTTTCTGCTGTTTACGGAACGCGGGGAGAGCTTTGAGTGGTGAGGCTAACTCATTTGGCGGCCCCCATCCTAAGCGGAGCGCCAACCATCGTTGGCGCTAAGCGTTACAAGGAATTTTTCGTATGACAGACCCCCCTGATCGCAGGAGAAGCTACCTTTCGTGCGTGTTCAGGCCGTAACTGACATCCTAAAAATTGGATTCATGTACCACACCTTTTTTTTATTCGCTGACAACTCAATTCCTTTCCCCAAGGTAATCATTAAAAACCTGACTCTATAAAGATACCTTGGAAAATGTCATTATTAAGGCCCTACATAAATGCCACATTCGTATAGTAGGCCCGAACATCGACCATTAGGGATCCGCGGAAAATATGTAATGGGAAAAAAAGCATTGAAACATACAAAATGATTGGGGGATGTGTGCCCGCAGTAAGTGACGAATATGTCTGGCTAAACCATAATCATGGTAATCACATGTAGTACCAAATCTCCAGCAAAAGGATAGTTGCTACACGAATATCTCAGTTGCCATTAGACTGGAGCCTTAGGCGTCTATTCAGTCGAAATTAACATTTGACGACGTTACCAGTAACCGCTATCGTCGAACCACAACTTCGGTCAGGAATTACCAGCCGGGGTTCCTATCTTCCAGTTATGTTTGTGAGGAACTCTGTAGGCCCTCGACTTCAGTACTTTTTGCAATTCAGAGAGGTTGGTCAGATTTTACTTTTACATCGAACCAGAGCAATATATTGTGAACAACCTGACGGCAGGCCCACGAAAATGCGCCTAGTCACTACCCCCATAGGGCTTCGTTGTTAACGTTTTTACGTTCACTACGAATGGTCGCGTCTTTAAACTGACTCAATTTCTGGAAAACGATCTTGTCCCCCAGCCTTTTCTTCATTTTATCTTCTTGCCTCGACTAGAAACGGAGCATCTTTTCCTCCATCTTAAATGCCAACTGATCTTTCGTCTGTGGGTTGCCTGCACAACTCATTCCGATGGAGCCCAGGCCCGTAGCCGGTCTGTTCGGTTCTGATTCCTTGTACGGAGTCCCAAGGAATCTATGCGTCCACTACGTGGCGTGTGTGTGGTTTGTTGTGTTATGTGTGTAATTGTGTATGGATTGTATGTGTGTATGTTTGTATGTAACGCCTACCCCTTGTAATCAGGCTAAGGCACATGCCTGTTGGGTACAAGTTCAAACGTAGTGGGGTGCTTCCCATGATGATTACATGAACGCTATCTATTGTTGTATGAGAGGGGGTCAATTTTGGGCAAAGTGAAACTTGTAAAATCGGTTTTTGGGCACTTTAACCTGTAATCGGGCAAAGTCCAACTCCTGGTGGATCCACTCAACTTGGTGGTTGTGCTTCCCATGGTGAGTACATGACGCTATTTAATTGTTGTATGAGTAGGGGTCAATTTTTGGGGCAAAAGTGGACACTTGTAAAATTCTGGTATTTTGGCACTTTCCCTGTTGATCAGGCACAGTCCACAGCCTTGTGGGGATCAAGTTCAAACTTGGTGGTTGTGCTTCCCATGATGCTACATGACGCTATTGATTTGTATTGGGGGGACATTTTTGGGCAAAAAGGTGAATCTTGTAAAATTCTGGTATTTTGGGGACTTTTTCCTTTTAATCAGTCACGTTCCACTGCCTGGTGGGAACACGTTCAAACTTGGTGGGTGTTCTTCCCCTGAAGAGTACATGACGCGATTTATTGTGTATAGTGGGGTCAGTTTTGGGCAAAAACGTGGAAACTTGTAAAATCCTGTATTTTTTGGCACTTTTAACCTTGTAATCATGCAAAGTCCAAATCCGGTGGGATCAACGTCAAACTTGGTGGGTGTGCTTCCCATGGTGATTACAGAAACGCTAGTTATTGTTGTATGAGTAGTTTTTCATTTGGGCAAAAAGGTGGAATCTTGTAAAATTCTGGTATTTGGTGGGGCACTTTAAACCTTGCAATCAGGCCAAGTCCAACATGCCTTGGGGATCAATTTCAAACTTGGTGGGTGTGCTTCCCATGGTGAGTACATGCACGCTACTTATTGTTGTATGGGTAAGGGGTTTTGTCAATTTTGGGCAAAAGTGGTAACTTGTAAAATTATGGTAGTTTGGGCACTTTACCTTGTAGTAATCAGGCAAAGTCCAACATGCCTGATGGGATCAAGTTCAAACTTGGTTGTTGTGCTTCCCATGATGTAAACATGACGCTATCGATTGTTGTATGAATAGAAGGGGTCATTTGGGCCAGTGGAAATGGTAAATTCCTGGTATGTTTGCACTTTTACCTTTGTAATCAGGCAAAGTCCAACATGCCCTGTGGTATCAAGTTCAAACTTGGTGGGTGTGCTTCCCATGTGATTACTGAACGCTATCGATGTGGTTTGTATGGTAGGGGGCATTTTGGCAAAAAGTGGAAACTGTAAGATTCTGGTATTTCGGGCACTTTTACCTTTGTAATCAGGCAAAGTCCAACATGCCTGGTGGATCAAGTTCAAACTTGGTGGGTTGCTTCCCTGGATGATACTGAAGGCTATTATTGTTGTATGAGTAGGGGTCATTTGGGGCGCAACTGGAACGTGTGAAAGTCTGGTATTTTTGGCATTTTACCTTGTAATCAGGCAAAGTTCAACATGCTTGGTGGGATCAAGTTCAAAACTTGGGTGGGTGTGCTCCCCATGATGAGTACTGAAGTTATTTCTGTTGTTGTATGAGTTGGGGGTTTCCCTTGTTGGGCAAAAAGTGTGGAACTTGTTAAAATCTGGTGTTTGGAGCACTTTTACTTTCCTTTGTAATCAGGCAATTCTCAACATCCTGGTGTGATCAAGTTCCAACTTGGTTGGTGTGCTTCCCTGGGATACATGAACGCTATTCATTGGTTGTATGGGTAGGGGTTTTCCACTTTGGGCAGAAAGTGAAAACTTGTAAATTCTGGTATTTTGGGCAGTTTACCTGTAATTATTAGCAAGTCCAACATGCCTGGTGGGATCAATTCAAGCTTGTGGTGTGCTTCCATGATGAGTACATGAAGCTATTATGTTGTCACAGTTCAACAGTTCAGCGATCCATATATATACGGGCTTGTAAAATTCTGGTAGATTTTGTCAACTTACTTTTACCTTGTATCAGGCTATGTCCCCCTGTCCCCTGTCTTGGTCATGAAACATGCCTAGTACATTATTGCCTATTGATCTCAGTTTAATCACGAGGACTGTGTTAGGAAGAAATTAGAACTTGAACACAACCATAACGTTGTGTCCAAGGCATCACTAAGCCTTTTGGCTTTCTGGTTATGTGGTGTTGAGGACTGCTATACTTTGAAACGCCTCTGCGTCATGTTCGAACGCAGGCACGTCTTGATTCTCCTCGCGGTAGAAAATGACCTTTCTCTCGTGGGTACTCGTTGCAGGACTGCCATGCAGAAGCTTGCAAATTGGTTAGTACATTCTGCATCATCAGCTTTTCTCCTTCCGACAGCTTCTTGACTTCCTTCCGAAACGGTTGACCGTTCCTGGACACATAGGCCTACTCGACTCCGGCAGCCCACAATGCCACTACCCAGTGGTGGCTTCAGTAGTCGATTAGGTTTTAACCGTACGGGCGATAGGGCAGTGATGCATTTCGGGAGTTATCCTAGCAGAATCCTACGTATTTGAATTGTTCTTCATTTGCGAGCTGTGATTAGGCGACAAGTCCAGAAAATTGCTCATTGTCAGATTTATTTTTGTGTAAACTGAAATTAGTAGGGTAAACATTATTTTTACCCAGTCACAAGGGCGGCCCAAATTTAGGCGGCCCAAATTTAGGCGGCCCAAAAATGCCGGTGGCAGAAAAGTGCGGGGGCTAAAGCCCCCGCAGGCCCCCCCCCTCCCGTCTCCGCGGTCCCTGACCGTAACAAAAAGACATTAATAAATTGTAAAATAAAATTAGAACAAATATGGACGTAAAAAGATTAGAAGAAACAATTATAAAATATCTAAACACGTAATTCACAGTAAAAGGAAACCTCTTAAAACTCTTTGACAAGTCGTATAAACGTGCTAAGGGAGTTGGCGCTTTTGCATACAATCGGTAGCTCTTTCCATTCTTTGCTGCATGTAGGAGAACGGAGTTGTTTTTTTTTTTTTTTGATCTGGGGTCTGTAAGCATTTTTTTTTGTACGCGTCAACGAAAAAAGAACCGTGCAGTGGCCTGAATTGACGATAACTTGATCAGTTCCTTCAATAATATTTTCTTTAAAAATTCTGGAATTTATTGACAATTTTCGGGACGTTGCTTAATGCCATACAGCGCGGGAATCGCCGTTCCCTGCAATCTGGTATGTCTGTGAACGAAAATTTTCATTGTACGCTAGGCGCCAAAACATGGGTGGCGCTCCGCTTAGATGGGTTCTTCGCTCTCCCCCAATCTTCACACAGATCGCCGCCCTTGTGCTACCGATTCATTCATAGTCTGCAGGGGCGGGCCACAGGGGGCAAGGGGGGTGTTGGCCCCCACCCCCTATGGGTTTTTTTGCGAAAAAATAAAATCGTTGAACGTGTTTTAACGCACTTATTTTCGTAGGTGGTGGGGTGAGGTGTCTATATATTTACTACTACTAGCTCTATCAAGTTTTTCGGATCAACAATTTCTTCGTAGATGGGGGGGGGGCCCGTTCCCCCGATCAATCCAGTGGAAAAAAATGTTGTGGTGATAGTATTTAACTCTTGTGTAAAAGAAACCCAAGTTTTTTCGCGCTCTCCTTCGCGCGCGTGGCCGTGGTTTTCTTCGTCAGTTTTCATTTGTCCGATGATATATCCCACGCATGGATCTAATGTCCAAAATCAAGTTCGCGGGGATTCAAACAATTCTTCGAAGATGGGGCTACGTTCCCCCAATCAAATACTAGTTATTAGGTAAATAAAAAACCGAAAAATCTTCGCGCGTCACGCGCAAGCCTGGCTGTGTTTTCTTCGGCATTTTCATTTGAGCCGATTATATGCCACGGCATCAATTTAATGTACACCAAAATTAATTTCGTGGCTTGGAACAAATCTTCGTAGATTGGTGGGGGTGGGGCAGGGGGTCATGCTCAACCAAATCCCAAATGAAAAATGTTGTGGTGATAGTTTTTAACACTTGGGTGAATCAAAACCAAAAATTTCGCGCTCTTCGTTGTGTTTTTCTACATCACTGTTCTTCATCACTCCATCGTTATATTCCACGCATAGGACTACTTTACCGAAAATCAGTTTGTCGATTCCTACAAATCTTCAAGATGGGGGGGGCACTTTCCCCCATCAAATCCTGTGAAAAAAATAAAAAAAGGTGTGGTGATAGTTTTTAACACTTAGGTAAATCAAAAACTCAAATTTTCGCGCGCTTCGCGCTCGTGGTTGTGTTTTTTTACATCCAATTTGCCTTTCATCCGATGCCATGCATGAAACTACTTGTACCCAAAATCAGTTTGTTCCGGTTCGAACAAAACCTTCAAAGATGGGAGGCACGTTTCCCCCCCAATCAAATTCTGGCGAACCAAATGTGTGTGATAGTTTTTAACACTTATGTAAGAAAAAACCCAAAATTTCCGCGCGCTTCCCGCGCGTCCCTGTGTGTCTCGTCATTTCCTTTGACCCGATGATATGCCACGCATCAATTTAATGTAACAAACCAAGAAGTTGTCGGATCCAACAAACTGCAAAGATGGGGGGCGCACGTTCCCCCAATCAAATCCTTGCGAAAAAAATGAAAAATGTTGTTTGAGAGTTTTTTAACACTTAGTTTAAAAAAAAACAATTTACGCGCGCTTCGCACGCGTGTCTGTGTTTTTTTCGTCAATTTTCATTTGACCCGGTTATATGCCACGCATATATCTACTTGTAACCGTTGGGTCTGTCCGACTTTCAGAGGGAGGCGTTCGTCAGTAAGTCGGCTGGGGGACGCATTCCCCGGCCCCCCCAGTCTGCATTTTTTACTCTAGCGGTGTGTTTATTTAGGTTCCAACTTTGTTTCTTTGTGCGTGACTCTAAGACCTGTCGGATTTTGGCGCTGGTTTGTTGTCGTATGTTCGGTTTTGCTCGTCAGTTTGTCTCTTATTCTGAGTCGTGTAGTTCTTCGGTGGATGTTGTGGTGCTGCGGTGGGGTACGGGTTCACGATCGTTTTTTGTTTTTTTGGGGGGGGGGTCCTATCCCATACTGCTCAGGACTCTCGGTTTATTGACTGCTATGCGGGCGATGCTGGTCGTCGGGAACAGCCCTTCCTCCATCATAAAGTGGGAAAATTTCTAATAAAATACCCATGATACAAAGAAATGACAAGGACAAAAAGCCAACTTGGAGATATTTTCAGTGTCGATGTAAAACGGGAGCTTCAGACGGCACAAATTTTTCTCTGGTACGCTCCGCGCCAACCGTTGGTGTCGCTCCCCGCCTTTTTTTTTTTTTTTTTTTTTTTTGTTTTTAAGATAGTAAATAACAAGTTGGTTTCGCCCCCCCCCCCCCCTAGTAAAACCCTGGGGCGCCGCCCCGGAAATCTGGGTTAAAACAGCTCAACCACAGATTGGGCTGATCCAGATCCTAACCCGGCTTTTGCACGTTTAGGTCTGTGGACGACCGCGGCGTCCTACTTTTCGGTGACGTCAGAGCCCCCAAATAGACGGCTTCTGGTGACGTCTAGACCGGCCGGCGGTGAAATCGATTCTACAACCCCAGCCATCCGTTATTGCAAATACAGGATTCTGATTGGCTAATCCCAATCCGTAGCGACTATTATTTTTTGCAATAACATCATCTGTTCAGTAACACCAATCGAAACTTTCTCGTTTTGCTGCGTCCTAAGTAAAACCAGTACTTTTTTAAACGCAAATGTAAGCTGCGTGGCCTTGAGTTTATGTTTCCACGCGCAGGTCTGGCTTTTCCGTATAGGCGCTCTTCAGAGGGCGTACTGCCAGGCCTCAACGGAATACAAACCAGCGAAACGACGCGTCGCCCGCTCGTTTGCATTGGAAACGCCATGTTCACTACGCGCAGAACCTCCGGTTTGGCACGCTGTTTTTATTTGCGTCTCCGTGAAGTGCAACAGCACGCACTGCCAATCTTTTGTGTATTGTACGCATGATTTACTTCGATTGAACCACGCAATAAGTTACCCTAGCTGCTTAGTTACTGTTTAGAGATACAAAGTGGGATCTAGAGATCTAGATATCTCTAATCGTTTGATAATTCTTGATTTGCGGGTTGGAGAATAGGTATAAACTACAGCAGGTCGACGTTTAACTGGGTTCATGAATATTCTCGACTCTGAATTTAGTATAATAACGAACTCGGCTGGGCCTCGCCGTTATTTACCTAAAATTCATAGTCTCGCCTGTGTTCTTCACCAGTAAATTCTCCCAGTGGCCGTTTATCCCTTAATGAATAATTGTTCCGTGCCGTGTGTTGGTCACAGCTGACATCGTCCTTGGTTCTTGACCAGGATGTATGTTACACTAAAACTATAAACACTACACAACAGGACAAAAGATCGTAAGGTACCTCCGGGACTACCAATCTTTCTGCCATAACGGTGTTAGTCGTTACGTTGTCAAGCGCCAGGAGCCACTTCTCTTCGACATTCGATGATTTGGGGTGAGTGCTTGGTTTGATTGTGACAAGTGCTAAGTTTGGTCTCATCGATCTTGGAGTGAAAGTGCACTTCTAAGTGTATTGCAGAATAATTAGTAGGCCTACGTACAGTCCCTAATGCTATGTTAGGCCGTCGCAGTTTCCCCACGGAACAGTTTACACTGTTGAAGACCGATGCTTGGTCTGTAAACATGGGATTTAGGCTTCTTTCAAGTACTATTATCTCATTATGAAAACGCCCTCTTGGCTCCAGGCCTCTACACTGTAAATCACTTGTTTCGTTCAACCTTTGTTCCTGCGTCTTGCTTACTGCATTCAGTTGAACCTATTGTCCTCTGCTAGTCCTTTTAGCTCCAACCCGCTATGGCCTGGTTGATCTATTGTGATGCCAATGTCCTTCAGTCTATCTATCCTCTGATCTATCCATTCTGTAAACATTTGCTTTTTGGGCCACCAAATGTTGTGGCTTGGATGATCTCCCCACCTTGGCCACAATGTTTAGTGATCTATGGGTCATCTTTGACCCCCTAACGGGCAGGTCCAATGGTTTTTGTTTAAAGGGGCACAATGGCCATGAGCTTAAAACTGCAAAACGCTGCTTTCTAACGAATCTAGTGCACAGTGCTGATGTTTTTGGTCCTAATGATGGTCTATCAGCTGTACCTTGGGGGTGGTCAGGAAATTTTTGTTCAAGGTCCCCACTTGGGCCCGAGGGCCCCATTTTCCAAAATTTCATCACACAATGGCACGTTGAATGTTCACACCCCCCAACTTCAAGTCATTTCCTCCAAAGTTACGCGTATGTTCCTTCGGTAGAGGGCCATTGAGTGTTGTTCAGGAATTTGGTCCAAGTTCCCATTTGGCCAAAGGCCCATTAGTGAAATACCATCAAAATCGTGTATCTCCTACAAATGTAGTTTCATTGCTGACGTTTGATCATAATGATGGTCCAATCAGCCGTACTTTGGGGTGTTCAGGGGTTTTTTCAGGGTCAGTTTGGGCCCTAGGGCCTATTATGAAATACTGCCAATCTGTATCTCCGACAAATCTATTGCACTATGCTGATGTTTCGTCATTATGTTGGTCTCTGTCCTTCAGGGTGCCCAGCGATTTGGCCCCACGTCCCAGCGTTGCCCAGGCCCTTCTGTGGATTACGCAACATGGCCCTCACTCTTACAAGTTCTGGTGCACAATACTGACACTTGGGCCTGAGGAACCCATTTTTGGAATTTCATGGAATCCACAAGTTCCCATTGATTTCATTTAAAATGTTGCATGCGCTACTCCTCCGTTAGTGGTCCAATCGTGGATGTTTTGCGAACGTCTGGCTGAAGACCCAATGTTGCCCTAGAGCCATATAATGTATTAGCCAATGCCTTTACAAATTTTGATGCACAGGCCAGTGCTGCTGTCGGGCGTCCATAATGACATCTATAGTCTTCAGGGTTCTCAAGGAATTTTGGACTGAACCCCCATTTCGCGGCCGGGGCTGCCTATCATGTGCAGGGGTCATCAAAAATGGTTGGTCCCCCGCAAAAATATACTCAATACGAATATAAAACAGATTAAAGTTATACTCTCGAGCACCCGTACTGGACTTTGCAAGCACCCTGAATGCTTATAGAATGAATCCCGTATGTTTTTCCTTTAGTGGGCATCTTTCACAATGTTGGGACAGGTAAATCAGCCAAAGTGGTGGAAATATGCAAAGAATTCATCTGCACATATCTTGGTCTCTTTGTAATATAATGAAAATTTGGTACATTTTAAGCTGTTTGAGCTACAGCACCATTGGTCTCTAGTTGGGGCGAACTTTACTGTCATCCCGTCCTAATACATAATATTTAAGTACGGCTTCAAATCAGTGCCCGGAAGTACAGAGGTTCCACTAACCCACTAACCCTAAACCCTAGTTTATTAACTCTGACATCATTAGCTAAACATGTATTGTGACAGTATGTCCACTTCCGGCACTGATTCTAATTAGAGGCCATAGTGGAATAAATTTGATACAACCTGTTCTTTTATAGGCAGCATCCAAAACGCATTTCTTATGATTACTTTTGTTTTAGCAGTCAATGCAGCAAGAGCCAGAAATCAGAAAAAAAAAAAAAAAAAAAAAAAAAAAAAACATGTTTTCTCATTTGTGGGTGTAGCAACCACTGATCCTGATATCTTGTTCTTTGTTATTTCCCTCCACATAAAAGAGTGAGGCTGGCTTCTTTTTTTTAATGGATTGCCAACGCATCCATCTAATGGTTCAGCTGTCCATTTTTTTAGGTGACCGTGGGTAGGCTTATATGAATAAGGAATGCCCCGCCGGAACCAAAATTTCACATATTGACCTCCCTCCAGTAACGTGGGACTTTTCCTCACGCACCATTTTCTGATTAGTTTATAGTGCACAGTTTTAGACCATGGCTGGGTAGTCGAGTCATGTGCAAGGAACTTAGTCTGTTTTATGATTTTATCATGACTGATTTACATGCAGGGTGTCCCAGGTAATTTGGGGTCGAAGGTCATCAAAAGGTCATCTTTGTCGAAAAGGTCATTTCGGGGGTCAAACAGTCAAACCCTTCTTCCCCCCATATAGATTGTACACCCATCAAGTTGTCATTTATTATTGACCAATGTAGCTACGTACATTTGTTTAAGGAATTTGAGTCATCCCGTCCATTTTTGTTCAATGGTCACGCTGCTCTCTTCGCTACAGAATTGATTGGATGATCAATGGTTTTGTCAGAGAAATCATTCTACCACTCTTAGCTATAGGGGTGTAAAATTTGAGGTCAAAAGTCAGAGGCTTCTTTTCATATAGGACAGATCAGTATGATCAGGTTCAGTATAATCAATGACTAATTAGACATGTGGCAGGCAGGTAAACCGCCGACGTGTAGACCCCGCGAATGGCCTTTGTCGACCCGTTGAAGAAAGCACATTGAGTTATGTCCATTTGAACCTCCAGTGACTTTGAAAAACCTGTTGTTCAAGAGCAACTGTATTCACAGTCTCCAAGTTTTGTTAAAATCCACAAAGGTAGAAAAATTCTTGATCACACGCAAATTTTTGGCCCTTGCTGCTCAGCTATTATGGACAATCTCCGCTCACCAAATGAAATGTATCTTCATGATGCTCGCTCATGTGTTATTCAAAGGTCATATCACTGAACATCAATGCCAACTCCAATACACATTACCTTTCACTATCACCACATATTTTGAAAATTTGCCGTTTTTGGCTACTGAACCCTTGTTCTCACTGGGGGACCAGATTGTGACCGCCCCTATTTACTTGATTTGAAATTGAAAGCAATACATTTGCCAACATACAGTGGTAGCCAAGCCAAATGCAACCGGAATAGTTTGTATTTGAGTTTCAAATGAGGGTGGGAAATCACTTGAGGGGAGTTCCCTGAATCCTGGGGGAAGAAAAATAACACGTTATCATTCCACATTTTGTTTACATACCAACACTAGGCATTGAACAGATTATGTAACATCTTGAAACCATGAACTCTTCATGCCTGCCACCTAGCTTTGCTGTGACGTGAGGGACATAATTCTCATTCTGTTTCTAAATACATTTGAACAATCATATAAAAATATACTGTGTAGACGGTAACCGCCATTTGTAGATCCGCCGGCTTTTGAGCAATCAACAAGTTTTGCTGTAATCCATGGAAGTAATAGCACATGAATTATGCAAATTTGACCCACTAATGTGCTCTGAAATGACAAGTTTTGTTTCAAAAGGAATCTTTTCGCAAATTTGCCTTTGATGACCTTGAAGTTAGCTCCACATTTTTCGGGATCAACATATCACTACTCACCAAGTTGTCCGTTTGATTCTGACAAAGTTTTGGAAAATCGCATAAATCTGAAATTTGACTTCGAATGCCCTTGAAAGGACCTCCACCTTTCTCAGGATCAACTATAGTCCCTACTAAGTTCCTTCAAATCTGACTAACTTGGAATTGCGTAAATTTATGCAAATTAGCGACCCCCGGCATGCAGTGATACCCACTTTTGAACTCCTCTGAGATTTCACTAGGCGGACATGTGGTACCAGTTTCAGCTCAATGGATGAAGCGTTAAAGATTGTTGCGCTAACTGTGCCTAAAGTTTCCCGCGGCAGCGGGGCCTGAAATGGCCGATGGGGTTCGGCGGCGGCTACCACACTCAAACCATAATAGTCCTTGGACCTTCGGTTCGCAAGGGATATAATGTAGACATGATTCTGATCAAGTTTCACTCACTCTAAACTCTATATCTCAATTCTCTACCACCGTGCCAGAAATCCTTTCGGCAAGACCGGTCGTCCCTGGGCTCCTTGGTAGCCCATCTCCATACTTCAATGACTCTAGACTGACAAGAGGGCAAGATAAAGGTATGTAATAGCATAGCTAGATGTACCATGTATCAGGTTCGCATGTGTGTGAGAGAGGCGACTGGGCCTTAAGTTGGTCTGTAGGTCATCCATGTGGAGAAAAGTGTGCCCGATTTAGGGTACCTCCTGGTGACCGAATGTGGTCATTAGATGTCAATGACCAAATATTAAAAAGGCAATATACTAGTGGCAATTCCACATGGTTGATATTGTTATAGTTTTTTCAATCCCATTCCCAATGGTCATAACACCCAAAGGGCATCAAGTCATTTGGGGTCAAAAACGAGTTTTATCGACGGTAACATGGAAACGAAAGTGTGCCAGAGTTGAGAGATGCTGCCTTTGCGATTGCCCTTTTCATGACGGATCAAGTTTTTGTGGTCATTTCGGATTGTCAGTGCCACCTTCTGATCAGAATTGAGCCATGATCTGACCCTGTGCGACCTTCTGTGCGACGTTGTCAGAAGTCATAGTTTCTGTTCGCTGAGCAAAGTCACAAGAAGAGACTAGTGATCACTTTGTAATGTTGGTGTGTGCGTGTGTCATACTTTCTCTTAGCTGGATTTCTCTGAAATGGTAATACCGATATTGATGAAAAATTAGTATGTAGATCGTTATAGGTAGCCGAATCTGATAGATTTTGAGCTTCATAAGTTAGTACGTTATCACTAATTATAAGTATGGTGATGAGCCTATTTATGGTCAAGCTCGTAGCAAGAGGAGGGGTTAACCTTAGTGCTATGGTGATTGGTTGGCCACATAAAGTACAGGGGCCGTCTCACGAACGTGCATTACGCAAATTTTCTTGCTAAGTCCAATTAGGAAGCGTATTTTACGAAAGGTGGTATTCACGAAACATTGCCTAGCGTAATATTGTTCGTACCTTTACGCAAGATAGTTCCCTGTCGTAGGGACCGACACCACCACGGCGCTATTCTTGCGAAATTCAAGGCAAAAAGCTCTCTGGGGAGAAAAGGAGGCAAAGAGACTAGCGTTTTTCATGAGTATTTGACAATGTTATTATTATAAGTTATCACTGTTGAGTTTAATACCCGGGAGCTCTCTTAGCTTTAAAAAGCGATTTAGAGAGGTGGGCGGTATGCAATGCGTAGCAGTACAATTAGCCCTTGCTAGAGCAGTATGCATGACATGCAAATTCGGTCCGAGGAGAATTAGCGAGCGTGCATATTCTTTAATTGGTAATTGCGTTCAACACAAACCACGCACATCAGTGAGCGGGGTGCGGATCGATGTTACTTTCTCAAGAAAAACATCTTGTCTGACGCACTTGGAAAAATCGGTCGTTCTTCCCTTTGTAAAGGGGCTTTCGTTGGCTACGCAAGAATGTCCAAACTGCTACGCTTTACTTGGACCCTTACAAATGCATTAAGAATGCCTTAGTGAATACGATTTACGAAAGTGCGTACGAACTTCGTAAGTTTCTGAGGAACCGCCTATTTCGAAATGTTCGTGAATACGGCCCCAGGATATCAACTTATGTGAAGTCATCAGATTTTTGCGGAAAACTTAGTGAATATGGTCTACTCTCAGTCCCGAAAAACTGTCTTACAAAGATTCAGGGTCACTGGAGGTATTTTACAATGTGTCAATTGCAGCAAATGCGAATCTAAATTTGGTGAATTCTCATTGAAACCTGGTGGGTATGGTCGACTTCTAGTTCCGAAAATTTGCACATGGTTTCAAGTGTCTAAATTTGCTTCACGTGTGCAAATTTAAGCTTGGTGGATTTCCATGAACATATGAGTGGGGTCCAACCATGGTACTGAGATATTAAAATTAGAAAATGGGTCACGGGTACTGTGTCTAAATTGGCCCTAATTTAGGCAATGTAGTAACATTGCCACAAAACTTGTACTCTTTTGGTAGGCGGTCAACAAATCAGTCCTTAAAAAATGGGGAAATTGGTAACTGATTAGTAAGCTATTTCTGTGATTAATGCCTAATAACAAGATCTGGAAGCAAACACGGGATGCCTTGTAACTGTTTGCTTCAGACTGGAAAGGGGGAAACAACCAATCGCACAACCAGGTGAGACACTGGGGGCAATCGCCTCGTTTATTTAAAAAAATTCAGTGAAGTCAGGGTGTTCATGAAAGGTTTGTAATGGTGTTTCCCGGAGTCGAGGGGTCCAACAACCTCTGATGGAGGTTGAACTGTCGAGGTCTAGGAGATAGAGGCAAAACCGTCAATGAGGATTCGCAGCTGAGGAAAATACAGTTTACAGTCCGAATCCTCCGGCGCTTCCACTGGGACGATAAATGAAACTAGGAAAATAGACACAGTGTAATTATATCCCGGGACACTGTAGTGTCCAGGGGTATCATGGTTTTGGTGACGTCCCGCCGCTGCCGCATTTCTTGTTAGCGCTCTAGCTCTTCAGCGCATTGTCCGATGTACTCGAAATTGGCAACCATGTTCGTCATGTATAAATTCAGACAAGTTCGAAAGTGGGCGTCGCCACACCGCTCTGGCGGCGGCCATATTGGATTGTTGCGGAACTGAAGCAGTTTTTCTCGTTAACGCTCCAGCTCTCCAACGCATTGTCCGATTTACTCGAAACTTGGCACCCATGTTCTTCATGTCAAAATCTTGAACTTGTTCGAAAGTGGCGTGGCCACACCCGTGCAACGGCAGCCATCTTGGATTTTGACGAACTGACTTTTTTGCAGATAGGCACGTTCGGAACATGGCAATAGTTTGGAACCAACTTTAATTTCGCCCCGTTGAACCCCCACATGGCGGCCATTTTGAATTTTTTCGCAAAAATAGATGTTCATTGATTGACTGAAACTTGTGTTGGTGTACTGTGGTCTGCGTGTCTGCATGAAGAAATCTTAGGCAATTTCGAGAGTGGGTGTGGCCACACCCCTCCAACAGTGGCCATCTTGGATTTTTGACGAACTGACTTTTTTGCAGATAAGCATGGTTCGGAACATGGCGAGCGTTTGGACCCACCTTTAATTTTCGGACCCTTTGAAAACCACCCAAACGAACCCCACATGGCGGCCGTTTTGAATTTGTTTCCGCAATAATAATGCTTCATCACCGTTGACTTGAAACTTGGTGGACAGGTCTGTGGCGGTCTGCCATGAAGAATCTTAGGCATTTCGAAAGTGGTGTGGCCACACCCCTCCAACAGTGGCCATCTTGATTTTTCCGACGAACTGACTTTTTTGAAGATAACGCACGTTTCGGAACTTGCATGTTTGGGACCAACTTTGATTTCCGTCCTTTTACCCCACATAGCGGATTTTGAATTTTTTCACAAAAAAAATAACTCTTTATCCGTTGACTTGAACTTCATGGTGTAACAAGGCCCCATGAAGAAATCTTAGACGATTTCGCAAGTGGGCGTGGCCACACCTCCAACCAAAATTGCGCCATCTTGGGTTTTTTGACGAAGACTTTTTCGCAAGATTGGCGTTGTTTCGACATGGCGATGTTGTGAGGACCCACTTTTACTTTTCGCACATTGGACCACACTAGGGACCGTTAATTTTGATTGTTTTTTGCAAAAACTAGCGCTTTATCCGATTGATTTGAAACTTGCGTTTAAAAACCTTGTCATCAGTTTGAAAAAAATTGGTGGATGGGGGCTAATTTGTCAAAAGTTAGAATTCATTTCAAAGCCATTGTGGGTCAAATTTGCATAATTCATGTGTACCCATTAATTCCATGGATTACAACAAAAATTGGTGGATGAAGTTATCTTGGTTCTGAGAAAAATGGGGGTCTTCACGTGGGTGGTGATCTTGTGTGTTCCCGAGATGATTGCTCAAAAGAGGAGAGATAACAGAGGGCGGGTTTTGGTTGTTTCCCACACCAGCCCCACACATGTTAGTTTGAGACTGATATCTTTAAAATTATTCATAATCTTAATATTTCCCCAGACCAAAATCGATGGCTCCAAGGAGAGGTGTCATCCAGCTGCTCGTTAAGAGCAACAGCAACAGCATATACACTGGCCTGTGTACCTGGACAGAGAGTGATACCACAGCAGAAGTTGAACTGGTCCTACAGCAGATGAGATGACGACATGATTGAGACTGTCCAGTCAGGGTTGAGGAAATGGTTAGGCTTGCAACTCGATCATGATGGTGCTTTGATCAGAAGCAGCCAAATCAATCAGGAGGACAAACACTCTGATTTGCTTTTCTGGATCAAATTTCAGAAGAAGAGGAATTGTGGGTATATGTGCGTTGGTGCGTGTATGGGGTCCACCCTTTCATGTAGCAGGATTTCTCTGAAACAGTACAACCGATGTGGGATGAAGTTTGTAGTAGTATCAGGAGGGTGAGTGGATTCTGATTAGATTTTGGCCCACGAAAGTCACTAAGTAAGTAGCAAACGTGCAAAATAGAGGGCAGCAAACATGCCGTGACGCCCACTTTCGAACTCATCCGAGATAGATTCGCTAGGAGGACATGGGTACCGAGTTTCACTCTTTAACGCTTTTATCTGATCGATCTGACGTTTCAACTCTTTTAACAGATTGATCTGATCGATCTGAAACTCGGTTACACATGTCCATCCTAGCAAAATCTCGGATGAGTTCGAAGGTGGGCCGTCAATGCTGTTTGCTGCCCTCTATTTTGCAGGTTTTTGAACGAAAAAACAGAGTTGTTCCGAGAAGTACATGTGAAACTTGTGGGTGGGGACAAAAAGTGATCTGAGAAACAGGAGGTGATTGCAAGATCCACGGAGGTCAAATGTGTCTTTTTTTTTTACGAAAATACAGATGTCTGATTTACATAAAACTTGTTGATGGGACAAAAGTGGTTCCCGAAAAAGATTGATGGTAGTTCAGCGTACCAGGGGTCTATTGGTTTGGGAGTGTGCTCATTTACTTTGGTATTCACTCCCTGCATAAGAGTGCTGGAAGAGATTATATGATGCACATGTGTATAAGGCCTGTCTGCCACTGCTGATTACTGCATTGAGCAGCCCCAACCACTGGAATAAACATTGTTGTTAGGTAATGGGATAGTTGTGACTTATAGCTCCATCTGTACCTTTTGTGTTCAATTGAGCATTAGGTTATTAAAATCAAAACAGTGCATAACACCACCCCCACTGGGTAGAGATTGATGCCCTGCCCCTGCCATGGAGGAAGAAGAAAGAAGAAGAAGAGAAACCAGGTTAACCATAGGGTCATGCTCCAGGTGAGCACTAACCCTGTGCAATAGAAGCATAGCCCTAAGTCAGTTCTATTCCAGTGATTCTGTTAATTATATTCCCCAAACACTGGAAGTGCCTGAGGTTATGATGGGGTTTGGGATTGAGCCACTCAGGCAGAGGGTGTTGCAATAAATCAGTAGTGATGTGACTTTGACAGCCTCTTCCCTGACAAAGCCAATTCCTGCAAATTTGCTTTGTGTTGTACAGGGATGGTATATGTGCCTCCCAGGGCATGCGGTCTGATCTCTGAAGCAGCATCTGGGCTGAAGTTCAGTGCCTGACAGCAATTAGTGGTGGTGGATGGGACAAAAGTTGGTCCAAATGACATGCATTTGGATTAACTTAGGGAATGTGGACTACAGTGGCCCTGAACAACAGGTGGCGCATTTCAAAGTCACTGGCGGTAAACATGGACATAATAAATGTGTTGCCCCCCTCTCTAAACGAGGGTCCACAGAGGGTGTTTCTGCGGGGGGATATACACATCGGCGGTTACCCCCTGCACAATGTTAGTTTCATTATTGGTTACGTGTGTTCACCATGTGAGCAATGAGCCCAATTTGGGGGTCAGATGAGAGGTCAACAGAGGACAAAAGTCGGGGAAAAGCAGGATAAAAGTCCAGAATGCTAGGTCTGATTAAGTTGAATGAAATTAAGTCTAGCTTTCTCAAGAGGAGAGTACTAGAACCCCACAGTTTTATTCAAAGAAGTCATTTTTTCAAATAGGATATTGTCAGACAGAAATGCATAGTTGCCATAATGTGCGGTGGTTTCTCCAAACTTTCCCGTTTGTTATGTCTGGTGGTCATAGGTTATCAGAAATGTCAAGGAATACTAAAACTATTGGCTTCTCAGTCCCCAATATTTGAAACATAGGCAACTCAGTATTGATATAGTGTTATTTCTGCGTCCGTTTATTATGTCAAGGACTGTTGCAAGGGTCATGGAAAACATTTCTAGCCCTCACTTTGAGAGAATCTGAACTTAATACATTTTCATTTGCTTGGTCATAAACAAAGGGACTGCACCTTGGCAGGACAAACACACTAATAAAAACAACCATGGTAAAATGGATCAGTCCTGGCGCGAGGCACGGGTGTAGAATGTGTTCAGAGGGGAAGGCCACCAATTAATTAATTGTGAGAATGAAATGTATGCATGCTTCACTCATGTTTTTTGTGCGTGAAAGAGTCATGGAACCAAATCACCAAAAAATTCAGCCTGGGCTAGTTAAATGAAAGATATCAGACTAAAGAAAAACAAAATAGGTCACCAAAAGGTAGCGGAGAAGACTTTAATATAATCAATATTAATATATCAAACTGCCTTGTTGTACTCGTTAATTTGCGTATTGTTACTTTTTGAGGACTCTGGCAATATTCCGCCCAGAGGCCTAGCCTAAATGTGGGAATTTGTTTGCAGATTGGCGGGCATAGTGTTATATTAAATAGTGGGGAGGAGTGTCCTGTTTTTGATGTTCCGTTAGCGGCTCATACATGAATGGACTATTTTGATGCCCTGTACCAATACCGGTAACTAGCGCTCGCATGAAATAATGCTAGCGCTGTTATATTGACTACAAATGCATACTTGCAGCTCACTTGTATGGGATGTCACTGTCATTTTCCCAATTGTACTTTTTCATACATCAATTTTTGATGTGAAAGATGCCAATATAAATTTTGTGTAATACATGTTTTAGATTTTTCATTTTGTATTCGTTGGACAAAAAAGATTTTTTGAACAAAGTACGTACAGTATGGCAACAGCACATGCGATTGCGACACACTGTCACACTGTGGTACACAGGCAACAAGTATACTAAATTCTCCCATACGTATGATGTAGTATGCCCGACCCTGCACAAACAGGTCGCTTTGTACCAATTACCATACGCATTAGCCTACTAACTGTGATTATTTTAGCAAGAAAACCAAAGCAAGGCTCGATCTGAAATTAGCCCTGAATGAAAGCCACAAATCTGGCCTAAACCTTCACGCCACCCAATTTTTATTTAATCACATTCATTCTTCCATGAAAATTGTATGCGCGTGCGGATTATATTGCAGTATCGCGGATCGACCGTCAAAATCGCAGATACCGTTAGAGATTTCAGTTCTTATCACAGTCAATGCAAAAATCCCATTGATGTTAACTGTGTGCCGTAGAAGATTTGTTTGTCGTCGGTCGTGTGAAGTCAATAGGTGGCCGACCTTGGTATTGTTGTGTAGCGCACTGTACGTTTCATGGAATTGGGAGCACATTGAATGCTAGCTACCAGTATTAGAAGGTGACGAGCGGGTGTTAAAGCAGGGCTAATGTTTAAAGCAGTTCACCATTGGGCAGTGAACAGCAACATGCAGCTTTGCATGCAGTTTTATTATACGGTGTATAAAGCTACGAGGTTCCGACTGGGATATTTGGCACTAACGCAGTACGCACAACACAGCACACGGGACATGGTTGGTGGGGGGTTGGGCAGTTTTATCATTTTATATTGTTGCAGACTGAGCCTGTGGTGTACCCGGCATCTGGGATTGTAAAAACCATACAAGTATGACAGCAACAGATTTCCTTATTTCTCGACGAAGTCGGGATGAATCTATGCATTCCCTGCCAGTGTGTGGGTGTATTGTGTGATGCCTGCGTGTGAACACAATAACTTGACCCCACCTGGAGGATGAAGCTCATACTTGGTTTATGTGTTCCCCAGGATACATGACCTTTTTGTTTTGGGGGTCAGGTCCAGAGGTCCGAGTCAAAAAAACCTTGTGAAAACGATAACAGATGGGTTGGTCTGATTCGGGTTCCAAATTTGGTGTGTAGCTTTCTTATTGGGGAGTACAGGAACCCTATCGTTTTTGGTAAAGGTCGGGGTGCTTTCAGGTCAAACATAAAAATTGTGAAAAGTCATAATTTGGCCACTTTTGGCTTGGTGACACGATCCTCGACCCACCTGTATTGATGGAGTTCATACTTAATATGTGTGTTCCCCATGATGATTACATTTTTTTTATTTTTTTTATTTTTTAAAATATTTCATCTGAGGTCATCAGAGTCAAAGTCTGAATACCTGTGAACACGATAAGTCCAGATGGTTGGTCTGAATCGGGTTCCAATTTGGTGTGTAGCTTTCTTATGGGGAGTAAAGGACCTCTTGTTTTGGTATAGGTCAGGGTGACTTTTGGTCGAACTGAAAAATTGTGAAAAGTCAATAAATTGGCCAATATTGAGGCTTGTGAACATGATAACTCAAACCAACCTTAAGATGAAGCTCTCACTTGGTATGTGGGTTCCATAACAATTAGTACATGACCCCTATTTGTTTTAAGGTCACCATAGTCGGAGTCTGAAATCCTTGAAAATTAGTTGTAAGCTATCTTATTAAGAGTATATGAACCCTAATTGGTTGGTAAACATGTGGAAAATTTGTCATGACGTTATGTTTACCTACAATGAGCTGTAACAATCTCCATTTGTCGCTTGATTCTTTGCTATAGGTTGTCAGAAAGAGTCAAGGAAATCACTAAGCCTTTTGCTTTCTGGTGGTATATATATTCCAGCGACATTGGAAGTGTTCGGGGATAATATTTATTTTGAGTGTGTAGCCCCCGCCATCCCAGGCTCCGCGGCCCGCCAGGACTTGACTTAGGCGTTAGCGCATATCTCTCTTAAAATTATGTGATTTGATTGACAACTCTGGACCATGCCCAGTGATATCCGGATATTTTGAAAGTCACTGCATGTCCGCTGCCTTCTAGTTCAACATACCTACACAAACTTGTGGTGGGACAAAGATCGTCCAGAAAACCTGACTACTATTTCAATAGGGTCACCGTGGGTCACATTCGTGTTTTATTTTCCGCATTTTCCCTAACTTTGGTCGGTTTTGAACAAAAATTAGGAATGTGGACTACAGTTGGACCTGACAATGATTAGGGCATTTCGAAGTCACTGGAGGTCAATGGACCTAATTATATCCCGTGACACAGGAAGTTTCCGGATAGTATGGTTTTTTGGGTGTAGCTGCACCAGAAACTCTAGCGTTAGCGCAATAAGTCTCTACGCTTCCACAATTGAGCTGAAACTTGGTACACATGTCCGCCCTAGTCACATCTCGATGAGTTCGAAAGTGGGCCTCACTATTTTGCAAGTTTTACCACGAAAATACTGAGTTTACCCCATTTAAACGAGACTTGTTGGGCGTGGGGGTGAAAGTTTGTCCCGAAAGATTCAGGTCACCTGGAGGTCAAATTTGTGTTGTTTTTTTTGCGAAACTACCGAGTTCACACAAAACTTGGCATGGGGACATAGTTCATGACGTTGATTTCAAGGTCCCCAAGGTCAATTTTCATTTTTCCACAATTTTTTAACTCTTTCTCGGAGTTAAACAAAACTTGGTGGCTGTGGACTGTTGTTAGTCCAAAACTGAGGTCATTCAAGTCCCTGAAGGTCAGATTGACATGATTCCATGTGCTTCCTCAACTGAGGTCCCACAAAGGCTGTTTCTGTGGTGATATATTGTGGCAGTTCCTCGCCTGCTCATGTCTGTTCCACAATGATGGGGTTGGGGCCACATATCAGTTGTTCACATAAGAAGAATGAAAATCATGCGCTAACCCATTTTTGTTTTGGCCTGCGTTCAACGAACATTTTGAAACATTTTATGAATATTGCTTATGTTGAATTGGCATGAGACCATAGAGGTATGGTTGTACCTTCAAATTGTTTTATGAAATTATGCAAATTTAACCACTTATTGCATATTTTTCTTGCTGGAAATCTTATCAGTGCATCCACCCTTATATCGTGCATGTGTCCAACTACTCACCATAGCACCCAGCTTTTGTCTGCTAATCTGCTAATGAGCGTAAAACATAAATTACATAAAATAAACTAATTCTCCTACTTTACTTAGTGACTTTTGTGGCCTAAATCTAATCAGATCGTGCTCACCCAACTCGGATATTACACACAAATTCATCAAAATTGATCTCACTTTTTCGGGGAAATCCTGCTAAGCGAAAGCGGATGCACAACATACTGCACACCAACAAGCACATACACACACGCCAAATTGATCTGCTAAGTCTCCTCTTCATTAACTTTGTTCCAAGGCGAGACAAAACTGCAAAATGCGACCAGGTTTTTGTTTCATGTTGATTGATCAATGTGACCATGGATCAATGCACCTATGGATGTTCAGGTATTCAATGTCAAAGTCATGGAGGGGTTATGAGCAATAGGTAAAAATAAACTGAAGTTCGCAGAATCCTGAATACAGAATGATTGAATTTCTGTCATATATAATTGATCCGTGTGCCATGTCTAGTGCTACCTACTGGGTGTTTAAGGTTTCACAAGGTCAAAGGGTATCGAGCTTGTATAAACGTTCATAAAAGGCTGCAAGACATATGCAAAATGATTCTTCCACTGATTACTAGGTTCTATGATTTTTGAACAGTGTTATCATGGGCTGCTGGTACCTATGGAGTGTTGAGGGATTCAGGTCGAAGGTAAAAAAAAGAAGGTTCAAGGGAAATAATTAGCTACTGTGTGAAGATCTGCAAAATCTCCCTACAGATAGGTTAGATTCTCTAAGATACTTGTCCCAAAACTGAGAACTGTACCCTGATGTTTTGTGGTCATGTCCAAGGACCTTCCTGGTAGCACAGAGGTACGTTTGGAAAACTTGTAAACATGACAGCCTGAATGCTCAGAAGAGTCGAGGAATACCAAGCCACTTCCGCTTTCTTGTTTTTTGCAGAATTGTGCATCTGACCGGGTATACACTGGTGAAGGAGAATTACCAAGGTTGGTCAAGCATTGTAGCTCTCGGTTTAGAATCCGTGGATCCTCCATACATTTCCTCTGTCTTTTTATCCACAATTTATTTTTGGGATGACAGTAGTTGTCCTCATTGGCTGTCATTTGTTTCGGGCGTCATTGAATATGCAATGATGATTTTTCGCAACGTATTTGGGATTTCACCTTACTGCTAGTTCATGATCTTATGATCCCCCCCCCCTCCCGCATTCCAATTTGACTACCCAGTCCATAGCCTTTGTTTACGGTAGACCAGCAGTTCTGATACAGAGTGCATCTATAACTGTCTGACAGCTTCCTGCCTGAGCCCTTATCCTTATGTCGAATTATATTTCAGCTAGAAGATTAATGACACTGTATTGGCTGACGTCTGTATGCCAGTTGCTACCTCAGTGACCTGGTTTTATGGCTTTGGGTCTCCTTTGTCTGGGCTTGGGACTGAAGGGATGTAGCTTACAATGGTTGGTGCTGTGACCCAGTTGTCAATATTGTTGGTGTACAGTATGCACTGTGCAATGCATGCTATGTTTTTTCTTGAATGGCAATATTCGATCTCTGGAGTTATTACGTCATGTATTGTCTGTCCATAGCCAGTCTGGCACATGGGCAGTGGGCTGTATTGTCTGTTATTTGCACACAAGTCGGGAATTAATGCAGCCTTCACTATTTCTTTGAAGGACTGTTCATCTACTGGCCGCGAATATGCATAGAAGTAAGTTAGAGGTTTTCAAGGTAAAATACACTCTCGTCGTCTGTCGGATGGAGACATTAAACGCGGTCCCGGGAGAAGGAGAACACACTCCGCCTGTGATCGGGCACTGATGAAAAGAGAAGACGAGAATCGCCATTGGCCTTCCACACACCAAAATCTGAGCCTCAACATTGCCGGGACTGTGGATTTCCTCAGTCAGTGTAGCATGGGACGCGAATTACCCTCCTAAGCCGGAGTAGCATAAAAAATCACGCTGCTAGTATGGGGAGGAGTTTAGGGCTACCACCATGCCAATGTACTTTGGTACTTAGCTGGTTTTAATCGACGGGACTCAATATACTGTACACACGACGAGTAGCTCTGAGACTAGGGATTTGGAACCCTAGGCCCAGTGTGGGCCATGCGGCTATCATGTTGAATTACGGCAGAATGCTTCTCTGTTACATATAGTGGTGCACAGTGCTGACATTCGGTTTTATTGACGGTCTAAACAGCCGTTACCGTTGGGGTGTTCACCATTTTTTCTCCCATTTTATGTGAAATTTCACACATGGTAATTGGAATGTTCTCCCCCACAAACTTCAATTAATCATTCTTCAAAGTTAATGTAATGATCCTTGGGTATAGAGGCCATTGGGGGTGTTGGGGGGAGAATATAGGCCTATGGCCCACTTTGTGCTCTGGGCCCATTATATGAATTTGCTTGAAATGTTTCCTTGAATAGAGGGACATTGGGTGTTTGAGAATTTCAGGCCCTGTACCCAGTTTGGGCCCTAGGGCCCATTATATGAAAGACCGCAAAATCTGTATCTCCTACAAAACTATTTGCCACTATGACTGAGTTCAGTCATACATAATGTCTGATAGCATACCTCAGGGTGCCCTCTATATGTCCTTCAGGATTGAAGGTGTGAAAGGTCATTAAAGGGGAGATAATTGGCAATTCTGTTCAAATTGTCAAATTATATGCAAATGCGGTTTTCGGCCCTCAAAAACAAAGGTTTGATGGATGTTGAACCAAAGTTGGACATTAATATCATTGACGCTGGGTGACCTGACCACCTAGAGGTCAAGGTCAAGGAATTAAAGGAAGTAAATGGGTCATAATAATATGTGAAATACTATGAACTGTATCTCCTACAAACAGTTGTATTTCCATGATGCTCGATCGGTATCATTGCATTGACAGGCAGTACCTTAGGGCATTGATAAATTTCAGTCCAGGGTAATTAAAAGGCATACTTAATTATGTGAAGAAAATGCCAAAAATTGGAATGCCTCTTCTGCTACAGAGTTCGCTAGATTGCCAGGGATGGGTGTTGAGGTCAGTGTTATCATCAACTCGGTTACATGTGCGGTGTCCTGGAATCGAGGTCAAAGGTCATTGAGGGGTTGTGAGCTATCATGGGGGTGTAATACATAGAGACTAGGACCCCACCTTACTAAGACCCCACCAGGTACAAAGTAAGGACCCCACCAGGTACAAAGTAGACACACTAAGACCCCCAGGTACAAAAGTATGACCCCCCTAAGATCCAACCAATATCAAAAGTAAGACCCGCACAAGGTACAAAGTAGACCCCTCTAAGAATCCCCCCAGGTCAAAAGTAAGAGCCACATAAGGAACCCCACCAGAGTACAAAAGTAAGACCCACTAAGACCCCATCAGGTACATAAGTAAGACTTACTTTGGCAAGCGTATGGACATGTTGTGTAGAACCTGGGAAAGGTACATTGTTTCTCCTTGTATCATTCAAAAGTAGCAAGTCTGAGAAGCATCATAGTTCTCAAGGGCCAGTTGTTTTACACAGAGATAGCTCAACACATGTGGAGACAATGTGTTTCATTGATAAGTCTAGAGGGACAGAGGTCTTCCTGTAAAATGGTAAATTAAAGGTTGTCAATATGAAGCCAGTAGCAGAGCAGCCTTCCGAGCAGAGGGGGAAAGACAATTTTTTTCACAGGTTTTGTTCATTTTTCACCAGCCTTACCCTCTGCTATGCGGAAGTAGGAGTGAGGGGGGAGATGGACGGGGATTCTATCCTCAAGTGGGCCATCAGAAAAATCTGTCTTCTTCGTACCTCCACATACCCCATTACCTCAAGTCCATTTGGCCTCCCGGTACTTTTTGCAATTATTCGAATATAATCCCAAACGTTTCAGTAATTCTTTTTCTGTTTCGTTTTCCACTATATCTTCTCGTTTTTTCCACTCCCCTCCTTCGTTTCCCGTTTTTCACCCTTTGATTTCCCGATTTCCCTCCGATCTTCTGTCAGGATTGCAGGGGCTACTGTTACACCACTGAATATATGGGCAAAATGATTATGTGAGGATTACCACAGCAACCATGTTATTGACTTCAAAGAGTTGTATAGTTACCATTGCTCATTTCTACTTGCTTTCGGTAACTTCTGACCCACATGGGCAGAGGCCAACACAGTGCTAAGCCAAGAGGGCACATTATTAACATGTTCTTTCTGTCCCACTTGAGATAGTCACTGGGGAAAGGGAGCCAGGCCCTTGACTCTTTTGAATCATCACGCATAACGATCTCCAGAGTCCAATCTGTAAACATGACCAGTGTTTACGGTCACTTGTCAAAGATAGGTTGAACCATAAATTCCAGCATGACAAACGAATGACCACTCTGACGCAAAGTTCCCGGAATCCACCGTAAGGTGGCGACACACGACGAAAGCCTTAACGGAAACATGCAATACTTTAGTAACCGGGTGACGGGTAGGTGTGAAAAGTAATTTAACTAGGTTAGCCGCCCTGATGGCGTTGAACTCATGGAATACCTCACAATGTATTCAAGGGTCTATAAAATGAGTTAAAACATTCGGAAAAGCATTATTGGGGGAAAAAATAAGGATTTTATGTCAATGAGTCTGTTCCTTGACGTCACTAGAAGCAATGACCCGTGGATGACCCGAGGTCATATTGACCAAAACAACAACAAGTCACTTGTTTAGCCCAAGGTCATATTGGCGAGGAGAACAACAACAAATCCGACTTGTTGAGAGTTGTCACTCAGGGCTCATTTTGGCGATCCTATTAGTTTTATTGGGCACATGCACAACATTACTATGGAAAAGCTTGCATGAGTATTTATATATTAGAGTGGCAACTCCTAACACAATCCACACTTGAAGCACAAAATGAAGTTGAAAGCAGTTACGGAGAGGGACCTGGGCAGGCAATTTCTTTGCGGGTATCGGTAATCCTCACATGTCAAAAAACAATATGGGGAATGATTAAGTTCTAAACCCTTCTTAACTACAATAATTGGTCTTTTGGATATTAATTGAGATGCAAGCTTGTCAGAAACTAAAGTTGAACAGAAAGTTGGCCGTTTATCCTAGCCCTAAAAAAACCTACAGCACTAAGGCCTAGGCTAGGTTACAGTAGCTACATGTATGATGTAGGCCCCGAGTTTTGAACTCAGCTGTAGTACAGATACGAAAGCCGCTGACGCGCGGCTAGGTTTCGCCTGGGTAACTCGCGACTGAGTATGTTCCGTTACCCACAAAATGCCACAGTATACACACAGTGCGAGTTCAGTCAACTAGGTCAGGTAACGTTAGGCGTTGCCCAAGCTTGCCGCCAAGGGCACATAGAAATTAACATTACGAATTTACAAATTACAGTTACACTTACAGAGTCGCCGCAAGAATAAAAGTAGGCCTCAGCACTATCCGGCCCAATCTCGTGGAGACCAATTTTTTCAATAATCATTTTCCAGCTGCACAAAATACAGTACTGAGAAGAAAGACGGTAGGTATATTTTCAGATCCGTAAACTACGAGTATGATATTAGTCACATTTAAAAATGTTGAGACATAGTACTAGGCCTATAGGGGGCAATCTTAAGTCGATCACTTAGGGAGACCCCCTAGGGCCGATGTGATGATCAAACACCAAAACCAATACCAAATAAATAAACTGTACTAGATACTAGATTGCTCATCATCTCCTTCAGGACAATTTGTTCATAGATAGAATCAATAAAATATTCCGATGCAACTGCATTCTACAAAATAGAAGAATGCATTGCAACAATACATAAGGCCGATGGTAGTTGTCCAATCGAACAAACAGTTTTTCCCATTATGCATTTGTAAACAGCTTTCAATGAGGCATTTTTATGGAACACATTGTGGCTTGATGATACCATCAACCACACAACAAAAAAAAACAAAAAAACCGTAATGCTTATTGGCTTCGTGTGATTGAGTGTCGAAAATTGAATAGTTTGGTTTGGTTTGTCAAAGAAAGAAAACCTGATCAAGCCCTGCTAACAATATGAATTTTACAAACAAAGAACAAAAAGCTGAATAATTAACTGTTTGTACGCATCCGGTGACATTCAAACAACAGCACGTTTTTACTGTCATTTAAATATCGCTTGATCGACTTACGATTGCCCAGTATACCAGGCTTAAGGCCTAGCCTTGGTCTCCTATTGGCTACAGGGTACCAGCGGAGTGTTGAACGTAGTTAGGAAGGGCTTCGTCGTGAACATCTTGATTGTGTGAAATATTGCAAAAAGGTCACATTGATTATGGCTTAGGTTCATTGACTTGGAGCACATTAAAACTATGTTAGGTGACCCTACTAAGGCATTGGAGAGGCTGTGAGTGGGATAGGGGTTGTGTTTTTTTGGAAGGAACTTTTTTTTCATTGTAAGTTATGAAAGATTAAAATTACTAGGTAGTTCTTGTAGGCGAAATTTGATTCAAAATGCGGGGGTTCATTATCTAATCCAGTCAACCAAAATTTATTTGTTTTAGCCTGTACAATTTATTGTAATATGGTAGTAGAATCGGAAATGAAGTTGTGAGTGAAGGACTAGGCTAGGCTTGTACTTACTGGCCATAATGTTGTTAGGCCATGATGTGTTACATATATAATGTTGACACCGGCCATTGTGAAAACATGTGATGTAGGATGTAGTTCACACTGAATATTTTAGGCGTGGCATTTGTCAGTCATAAGAGGGGCCAAGTTAAAAGCCTACAGTAAAGCCTTTTTTTTTTCTAACTAACATGACAACATTTGGTTATTCACGAAATGGGACATTATCATGGGTGAGAGGATGCATCCCTTTAGGGTAAGGCATTCTCGCACCACCAACCTCTTCAGGAAAATTTCCCATGCCAAGCTTACAGCGACATACTCTGTATTACGCAAACTGAATTGCCCTCCCGGACAAAAGGCTCGCATGAAGAGGAAGGCCTGCAGCCACACTGGAGTTGGGGAGGGGCCAAACTTTGGAGGGGATAAAATTATGGAGGCAAGTAAAATGGTTCAATTATACGGCCTACTATTAAACTATTGTCCCTCTAAACATGTCATAAAGGGAACAAGTCCAGCCAAAAATTTTTAATTTCATATGAGTGGTATTGAAATTATGCACTGGTTTCATGTTCATATCATGTCCAGTTATAAAGTTACAAAGTTAACGATTACTAAAAATCACTGCCTAAGTTGGCAATGCAAATTGGCAACATTTGATGATGTCATATCTACCAAATTTGAAGTAAAATGTTACGAAATAGGTCTTTCCTTATAATGGTAGATATGACATCACAAAAAGGTCGCCAGTTTGCAAAAATCAGCGAATTGTATGAAATTTGGGGAAGCCTTATCTTCCCAACCGTCGAACATGCTATGAAACCGGGAACAATGTGATATTCGAATGATTTTATATTCTTAACAGTATAACACCAGAGTGTATTAATTTGGCCTGAGTTTCCCTTCAACTCCCCGACGACATTAGTCGCATGGGGTGGCATCCTCGCAACAATGATTGTTTCACAACTTAATATACAAGATGCTCAATCAATAGGTGAGTGCAGAACGCAGCCACCATTTCATATTGGCACTTCCCTCCAACCCAGCAATGAAAGGTAGTTGTGTGAAGAACCATAGTTGAAGCCATGAAGGCTTTAAATTCTGGGTCCGAAAACTCTGGGTACACCAGAGATTATGTTGATATGATGATTCAATCAGGTGACCTCTTCTAGTCCAACCAACAGCGTTCCCAATGGGACTGTAAAGTAGACAAGAGGCCCCATTGAAACTGTCTGTCACAATTGCCTGCTAGCTAGGATTCAGTCCTGTACGCGTTCAAGGCGGTCTCATGATCACATTGCAGATATTTGGTATCCAGGGTTCTGATCGCTGCCTGCGTAAGGTGTTCTTCAGGTGTACTTGAGCAAACTGAATAGAGATTTTCATAATGGCCCTGAATTTCCTGGATATGTTGATGATTGATCTGATAATATTGGGTAAATAGTCTCTAACAAAATTAGTATAATGGTTTTATAAAATTTCAGGGCACCTAACCACTCGATAATATACCGAAAGGTTGAATTTTTTCAGGAATGGTGAGGTAAACTGCATAGGAATCAGCAGCGCAGATGCAGGTCTTGATAAGCTAGCACCACATTCACGTTCGAAAAAAATATATGATGGCACATATTTGGAAGTAAAGGACCGGTACAAGAATTATTTCAATTTAGCGAATATTTACTCGAAGCTTCACTAATTAGCTTAGAACCTATCAGAAAATGATTCTCTGGTGGCGTGAGGTCAGCCTAAGTCCAGGAAAGAAAACTGTCGATGCCAATCATTTGAACGGTCGTAGTTGGAGAGAAATCATAACATTGTGGTATCAAGTAAGTTTGGGCTGTGTGACCCCATATAATTATGACCCGTGGACCCCCCCCTTTGGATTAAGAGGGTCAACTAAAGTTCAAGTTTTGGTATCTGCGTTACTTTAGATATTCATCCATGACAACCTTTACAACCTTTACCTCACGTCATTAAAATTCCAGAATTGTTTACACAGGATCAACCTGGAAGTTTTGCCAAGCCTATTGCAGAGAGAATGCTGTGATTCATATAGTTCTCATACATTTGCTGTTTGTTCTTGAAATTGCATTTCTGTTTGTAATTGATGTTGCTTTTTGACACTTTTTGGATATTCCTTGATATCGTAATATTATAATTGCCATACCATCAGGATGCCCAGGATTTGAAGCCCAAGGCCTGCAGGGGGCCCATCAGGTGAGTTACACAAGATGCTTCTTCTCTTACAAATTTGTGCTCAGTGCTGACATTTGGTCATAATAATGTCTACCAGCTCCGTACCTCCGTATTCAGGAATTTTCGATCCAAGGGCCCACTTGGGCCTTAGGGCGCATTATATGAAATTTCACCAATATTACTACTTGAAATGCTCTCCTCCCAAGTTTTCAAAATTGATTTGTCCATTGGGACTGAGGCCCCGTGGGGCTGTGGGCCTGGGAGCACATCATGTGCAATCATGCAAAAGGAATGCACAATTTTCGTGCTGATGTTCGTATCATGATTGTGTGATAGGCCGTACCTACAGACTTTTCAGGAATTTTGGGTCCACGGTCCTAACGCAAAGTCCAAGGTTATTACAGGGGGCACAATAGGCCCTGTCTGAAATTGCCTTTTCTCTCTCAATGGTTGGTGTTGACAAACTGAGTAGCAATGTTTATTGACTGCTACGATTGACTGCTTGATATTGTAATTCCATAATAGGTCTATGGTTACTTATAGGCAGTATACTGTTGACTAGCATAGCTCAGTCGGTAGAGCGTTGGACTCGAGATTGTATTATGATGGCGAGTTCCAAGCCCAGACGCGTGTACAGAGATCATGTTTTCCATTATACACTTACGAGGCACTTGACCTTGAGAGCTTTGGGCAGCCTGCCCCCCCCTCCTGCAGCCCCCCCCCCCCCTTCTCCCGCGGCACTGACAATGTCTCCCGCTGCGTTGGGCACCCTCATATCAGCTTGGCCTCACTAATGGCAATAAATGTCAGTCATGGTCTCCGAGACTTGTTATAACATGTAGTTTTGTTGAGCATTCTCAGGGACATGATCTCCAGCTCAACTAGGTTCTGAGAAAGTGGTCCGATTCCGGAGTGTCACTGATCATCTCATATGGGGACCTAAAATGGCAGTCCCTGGCGTCAGGTTGGGATTTGGTACGCCCCTGCCTTGATATCATCTCATCCCTAGTCAAGAAGAGAAGCCAAGTTATCGCCAGTGCTCATCCACAAACGAAATGACCAGGATTTCTTGATGAGCCCTAATGGATTCCTGAATCCATAAAATCCAATCCAATCAATAGACCCGATGATCAGTTGGTCATCATTGTATAAAAATACCTAGACATGTGTAGGCGGGTAAACCATCCACGTGTATATCCCCGCTTTTGAGCAATCATTGGAAAAAGTATCTAACACTCCCATAAAGACCCCATTTTGGTCAGAAACCAATTCAAGATAAACTTCATCCACTAATTTTGTTATAATCCATGGAAGTTAATAGGCACAGGATTCATGCAAATTTGACCCATGATGGCTTTGAAATGACTTTCAACAAATGTAGTCCCCATCCACCGAGTTCATTCAAATCTGACAAAGTTGGAAAATCTCAAAAAAATCGTCAAATTTGACCTCGATTCCTTGAAATGAGCAACCCGTTTTTTGGGGATCAACTATATTCCCTCCAACCAAGTTTTCGCTCAAATCTGACAAAGTTTGGAAATCGAACTCATCCGAGATTTCCCTACGGCGACATGTTACCAAAGTTTCAGACACTCGGATAAAGCGTCTAAAGAGTTATTGCGCGCTGACGCCTAAAGTTTCCGGCGGCGGAGCCTGGGACGGCGGTGGCAGCGGCTTCACACCCAAACCATATAATCCCGTAACACTACGGTGTCGCAGGGATATAATTATTGAAAGGTCAAGAGTCATCTATGACTCGGGTTTTTTAACCTTTGGTTTGAGCAGTCAAGCAGTCTCTATAGCATGGTTTCCCAACCTGGGGTCACGACCCCAAGCGATTCTTGTGGGGTTGCGGCTTGTTTCAAAATAATAATAAATAGTCTGAGGGTACAAAAAAATTCCCAAATTGAACCAGGCTTTTTCTGCAGCGCTGTAAGACAAGGCATTTTATCCTCGAATGTCTCACGCTACCAGGTGTAGAAGTGGTCCTGCAGCAGTTCTCGAATTTACGTAAGCCGATAGCCCCGGGGCTACTCGAAGTTCAGTTCGGGCTACTAGAAACTTGCTGCAGCTGCCCGTCGGCTAGTGAGAAAATTCATTTGAAGGTCTAGGGTCTAGGACACTAAAAATAAAAAAAACTACGACTGATCCTGACTCCTTCAATGACTTCTCATAAGCGGCCCCACAACTGATGACGAACTAGCAGTATTTGCAACTAAATATTCGCAGAAAATGAGCTTCTGCGAAGACCTCCAACATCAGCCATGACACTGACTCTCGACCGTCACCAAATGTATGCCGATCACGATCATAGTCCCAAACAAGAGTTTGTAATATAAACGCCCGGCCCCACTTGTACCATACTCACCGAGTGAACTGTGCATTACGATCAGTGTTCACGCTAAGGTGTGGATCGCACGATCTGCGCACTCAAACTCAAAATCCCGCACAAAATAATTTATATGTGGGCATGACTCGCACTGGTTTCCATAACAGGAATAGTAAATTTTACAATCCTTTTCAACCAATCACGATCTCGGTACTTCAGGCACAATGTATGCATCCTCATATCATTGTGTGTCCGACATCGTAACACTGCAGAACATGAGAGAAAACACTATTTTTCACCCTACACATTGATAACGTTCGATTGACCGATTTTGTAGAACTGGTTTATATACACCCTTCAATTAACCATGGCGGAATGGGACCAAGGCCACTGTAAAAACGTTAAAATCTGTCAGTCTGAAAACATGTGAAAATCATCAATATAATGGCAACGGCATGTAGATGGTTAATACAAACACTTTTCACAAAAGAGTGAATCATGTTATTTGCAGGTGTCTTCAGATAACCACTTTTCTGATCGAGCTAAGTGTGGTCCCTGTACAGAAGCATAGCAAGTTCGTAGCTTAGGTGTACTGCTGGCTAACTTGTGCGGATTGTTGTTGTTTTTTTAATTATTATTTTTGTTTTCTTATTTATTCACACAAAATCCAATTTTGCCTGGGAAGAACATTCACTATGGGCCAGAAGAATTTTGCCGTTGAAGGATTTGCCCTTTCGGGGACGTCATGTTGCTATGGGATGAAAGCAGGAATGGTATGGCATAGGTGATTATCCCCCTATAGTTTGCAGTGCAGTCCATTGGAGAGAGGGAGTCAGGTAACAAATTGGGCCAAGAGGGGGCCTGTACCCCTTAGCACACACATCCTATTGTTGACAACTGGCCACGTTGCAATGTCGGCGGAATGATGAATGGTACCAAAGAACTGCGATCTGCTGATCTATTTTCTGAGAACCCCCCCCCAGATGGTCAAAATCCCCCTTTGAAAAATTGTGAGGGGTGCATTCCTTTCCCCCCAAATTTTGAAACCACCCAACGTGACACTGATTACGATATGATTGATATTTTTGCCTACTATAACGGCCTTTTCCCAGCTATTCGTGCGACGTATCACGTAACTCGCTCCTCGAGCAGCGTATGGTTGAAAGTTTTCGCTGAAGACCGCGAGCGGTGGGATCGGCCTAATAAATTTTAACGGGCCTGGTCAAATTTTTGTTTGGCTAGTGGAGTCACGAGTTAGAACCCGACGGACACTCTGTCAGGTAGTATTTCGAGCAACTGCTGCGAGGTAACCGAGTATGCGCAATGCGTTACTGCCAAGGGTGTAGTAGGTCATATCAACGTGCACCGTGGGTGGGTCGGTGCAGGCAAGGTCTTGATCAGGTTACCATTTACCAGGGGATTAAGTCGTAGTCGTGTGAAGAGGCCGCTGCCTTGATACAACAAGACTATGAACCCGAATCTTAATCTTAGAATAACACATCATACCAGTTCACTATATTGAATATCCCGGCCGGTTTGAGCTACTGAACCATTGGTTCTCTAGTTATTATTTTGGAATGCGTGGCCAGTGGAACCTCAAAATGGGATCGGGGAGCAAGCACTCATAATAGAATGTGGTCTCTGGCTGGAAAAATGTCTCGTTCCCCCCAATCTGTCTGGGGTTTTGTGTTATAACTTTTATTTCTCTGTTCTTGTGTCAATTTTGCAGATACACCGACCTGTGGCTACCACACAGTGCCTCAGACTGCTGCACAGACAACTGATTTCCCCCCCACACGATCCACGTATGGCGTTTCCCATCCGTCATTAAAATCTGGACCTGAAGTCCTGCCAAGAAATCCACAAGCAAGTCTATCAGTCAAAGGAGGCAAATTTAAACACGACACTCGCCTGGGGAACTTTGGCTGTGACAATTCCCCCGACATCGAGATCAGCGCCAAAAAATAGGTTCCGCTTCTCCTGAGCTCGGGTTCAGCGGATGTGACGCTGGAGATCAATCAACCGATAATCAACATTAGGATCAGTGCTTCTCTCACCTGGGGGAAGTTTGGAGCCGAACTGACAGTTGTGACAGCACATTAACGGGCACGACTGCGTGGGGATTCGATTATGTGCCAGATTTGGTCCGGGGAATCTGAGGAGGAGGGTGACCGTGTCTCTAGAGAGGGGCACTTCAGGCGGTACCCACCCAGCATTTCACTCCTCCTACAGCCATCGCCACCTCAGATGCTGGGAACAGAAAAAAGGAAGGCACAGGCCCGGCAACACACCTCGGAGGCGGGGTCCCTGGGAGTGTTCAACCTGCTCAACGTTCCTTACGAGTGAACTGACCAAACTTATCCTCCCCTTTGACAGTAAGTAGCCTCTTGTGGTGAAGGAGGATCCTTAGTACACTATTTTCCAGTCCGTCAGCGCAGGTATGGGCGCCTTCCCAGTCCAGGGGTCCATGCTCAGTCCATGCTCACTTCACATCCTTCTTGTGGGCCCGTTTTCCGCACTATTAGTCAGGATTTTCTCCGAAACTGTGAACCCGATTTATGAATTTTTGTATGTAAGGGTAATTGGTGTCTATTTATTAATTTATCATTTGGGTTTCTTATATGGTTAACTTGAGGGACACCTGGTTTGGCAGATATAGTAGCAAACGTGATTGGATTTCCAGCATAAAATATTCTAATTAGTTGTATTATTTGCATAATTCATGTGAAATTCCTATAACTTGTCATATTTTTCCTCCTTCCCCGAACTTGGTGATTATGGTGTACCTCCAGCCCTAAAACTTGTTAACGGGAAGCTTCCTGGTCATGTGTCCTAATTTGCATAATTTGTGCAAAGTTGGTTGGATTTTTAGAAACCTGGTAGGTATAGTTTACCTTTAGTTCGAAACTTTATTATCATGGTTTTAGAGTCACGGAGGTCTTCACTGTGTCGTATTCTGCAATACTTTTATGCCCCGATTGATAATACTTTAGTTTGCCGGATTGTTTCAATGAAACTCTATAGGTTTGGCTCATTTTTACTCTCGAACATTTTTAACTTAGACTGGAGGTCACTAGAGATCATTCAGTGTGTTCATTCAGTTTATTCCAAATTTCAAAGTTTCTTCGATTTTATGAAGCTTGATGGGTATGGTCTACTTTTAGTCCCCCAAAATTTAAGGTTGACTGAGTCACTGGGGGTTATGGTTATTCAGTTTGTATAATTTGCTCCATTCATGCAAAGTTTATTAGTGGGTCCACCACTGTTGATCCTGGAATATTTGAATTGAGAAAAATGGGAAATGGAATTGAATATTGTGTCTATGTGCATATTCATGCTCCCTTTGGTATACATAATCAGAATTCGAAGTTGTCACTGATTAGTAAGCTGTTTCTGTTAAATGCTAATACAGAAATCTTAAGCAACACATGGAATGCCTTGTAATTGTTTGCATGGTGACTAATAGGAGAAACCACTGATCACGCAACCACCCGGGCAAACCCTGGGGCGATTACCTTGTTGTTATGAAGAGAAGTAAAAGACATTTATTTTGTATTGCAGATGCTCCATATGGCAACGGCGAGAATGTGAGGGTACCAAACTCCAGGAGCGAGCCGAAGAAAATCCATCTGCAGAAAAGGGGAAGAAGTTGGCATGCAAATCATCACTGGACCACGTTAACGCCAATTCTCGTAGTAAGCCATATCTCTGCGCTTACTGTGCCAAGCAGTTCTCATGTAAGAGCCACATGGTGAACACGAATGAACATACAGGCAACCGTCCCCTTTCCCTGCAGGTATTGCAACAAAGGTTTCATTGCCATAGAATGGCGTTGCATCATGAACTAACCTGCAAGGAAAGGAGAGGCAGAGTGAGTAAGAAGAAAAAACCCTCTAAGGCAGGCAGTAAGGAGAACACTGCACCAACCAAACAAGCTCACAAGGGCAAGAGTGAAACAGGTGCTGGGAAACCTCAGAAGGCTCCTCCAGGCAAACGAATATACGCCAGAAACAACAACAGGAACCGATTCAGGTGCAGGTACTGCGTGCGCTCGTACCTATCCCTCATCGACAGGAGAGAACACGAGCGAGTCCACAGCAAACCTCAACACGTGTTGGCTGTGTGGGAAGAAGTTCAAGGCGATAAAACGTCTACGTGATCACGAGGCCGCCCATAAGACTCAGCAGCCGCCCTACGAATGTGCGATATGTACGAGGCCGTTCCCCAATAGACATAACCTCTGGATCCATCAACGAATCCACACCGATGATAGGCCCTTCAAATGTAGACACTGCAGTTTGGGCCTTCCGGCAGTCAGGTCATCTGAAATGTCATGCGCAGAAGCACACTGGGGGAGGCGGATAGCTCATTCTGTGGAACACCAGGGTCAGGATCATGAGTTTCTTTCTATTCCTAACAAAACCTGCAGCGCTGTTAGACCAGCATCTCTCATTGATTGTCGCACACTACCCACGTGTTAGAGTCACATGTAGATGTTGGGAGCTTGTGAGCCTCATATGTGGCAGCCCGGTGGAGAGTTCCCCCGGGATGACACATTGAAGTGGCACACTGCTATGGGGCATCTGATGAACAACGGGAGTCACTAACTAGTATGGAATTGTCAGGGGTAATATCCCTGGAGCCCTTCGATGCTGTATTCTGGTATGGAGCGCTATCGGGAAGCTTGGATTTACAGGAGAGATGCCATGCCATGATAACTCCAATAGGAGGGCCATGCCCAACATATCAAGCTGTACGTAAAGCATGCATTTCCATCAGCAGGGGTGGTTGGAACTCCCAAAATAAAATATGAACGGAAATACAATTATTTCTCAGTCATGAGTGTTATGACGAAACAGCCATTGGAGAAACATGCCGATGCACATGGTAGTCCGAAACACTGTTTGCAGCCTCGTTTTTTCTGGCTGCTCGCGTGCATTGGGCTAGAGTAGACAGCAGCTCCTACAAACTACTGTTGACTGGCTGTCCTTACTTCAATTCATCTTCCTACAAGTTTGATCCATCTTGGGTGCTTCTAGTTTGCTCCATCTGAGGTGCGACAATGGCCAATTTTGGATTGCCATCGTCATGAAGTAGCATGCTGGAGGATAAACTCTAAGGACCAGTTGTTTCCTAAGAAATGTCGAACAAATTTCACATGAACATGAACATTTAATTATAGTAAGCCATATCACAATTACGAGTGTGCATACCCAGAGTGGTAATAGGCCCAGTCTTGCCAAGTTTATGAACAAACCAATCCTTCATGGCATGATGGTTTTAGTTGTTACTTCAATATTAGGGTGTTATGTGGGTAATATTTGTGAATGTTCATGTCAACAGAATGCCGCTATTGCGGGCTTGGTAGCATTTTGAAAAAATATTGTACATTCCTCATTGTATATATCTGTGTTTGATGCTGCAATGATGGGAGTAATGATGGTAACCCTAACCCCCACCCCAGTTTGCAGAAATGTGACTTTACCATATGCATGTTTTACAGGGCAAACCAGTGACTTTCGACATGATGAAATTGGAATGAGATTTTAATATCTCTCATTGCCTGTCCACTTGCATCCAATTGACCTAAAGGCTTCTTTTCATTTCCTCATTGTTTGTCTTGGATTTTATTCAGTACATAAAATAAGTCGTCAGTATTCATCTCCTCGTCTCAATGTTTTGATTCTAAATTTTGAAGCAGCTGATGACATTCACCTGCATGGTGGGTCCTCTTTTTTTTGGCATAACAAATGCTCCATGTATTAAAGGACTACTGCAGGATAATTACGAAGAGGGGGAAACTGAATGTGTCAGTCCAAACCTGAATTTCATACAACTTTCCGTTACAGAGTTACAGTCCTTTGAAGTTTGTGCATGTGTATTGCCAACAAGATCGTAATGCATCTCATAATGCAATAATAAATGATGTCATTCTTTCAAAACCCTTCAGACATTCTTTGCTTTCCCTTAATTCAAACATTAATTTACTTCGAAAAGCATTTAGTCTATGGGATGGATGCTGTGAGTGGGTTGGTAGGGGTGGATGGTTACTTTGATGAGGAGAAAGACATAGATATTCTGCTAAATGTTGACTCATTCAAGAAAAAGGAACAATGAAATACATAACTTAATTTCCCATGTTGCCCAGGTGTGATGTCATGCATTATTGTGCAATTGGGATTCTCCCAAATTTCTCTGCATAATGGACTTAAACTATAATATAACTCCATATAGGAACATCGTATTGAAATGGGGTTTGGACCTATAGATACAGTTTTCCACTCTCCACGATATGACCTCTGTTGTATCCAAGCCTGCAGTTGTCCTTTAAGTTGTAGAGATACCATAGCAGCTCGAGGTTCCCAGTTCCAACGGAGTCTGGAAATCAGGTGAAACTTGAGGTGTTTCTTTTTCCTGACAGGGAAAACTGAAGAAAAACTCTAGTCACCTTTCCACAAAACTTGTTTGGTAGACACAGTCAACAATCAGTCCTAATGAATTGATTAGTGCCATTCATAGGTAACACACTTAGGGGCTGGCAAATTATATTCACCTTTATATGCTTTTAGATTTTGCTGTTATTATCTGCTGACTGGCAATTTGCTCTTCCAACCAACCAAAGATCAGGTTGGTTGGAACTAAATGCCAAAAAAAAAAAAAAAAAGCTGAGTCCGTAATGAGGCAAGTTAACCGTAATACACCTGACAACTGGAATCTCACCCCCTGTTGAGGATGATAAAATATTAATCTGGAAAACAGGCACTTTTAACAATTCAAAAGAATATTGGAATTTGCTTGAAAATGTGGTTCTTCAAAACAAAATAAATTGTCACCTGCCAGAAAACAGTTATGATGATTCATGTTGAAGAGCATATTAGCCCCTTGTATTAGATACCAACACGTCAATTTAGGAAATTTGATTGCAAATATGCAGATGATAAACCATATTGATTTTAATGCCATTTCGGTGTCAGTCAAGGTCACTAACGAGAGGTCAAATACGAAAGCTTGCTAGCATGATTTCTGAAGGAGCCAGCTTCAATTGTATCAGAAATTAGCATGCACGTTGCTTCATCTTCATTGGTGTACTCCAAATCGCCCCCAAATGGCATTAGATGAGGTAGTTGTGGGCAGGGAAGACATTGGCTCAACCAGGTGTCCCTGCCCTCTCGAATACATTTTCACTTACCAGACCAGCAATGTTTGTGGGGAGGTTGTTCCATTCACGCAGGATCCTTGGGAAGTAGGAGCCCCCAGCGGCATTGACATGACAGACCACGTTTTTGAAAGACTGAGTGTTCGACCTGGTGTCACTAGAGTGAGGAATAAAGATGCCTTGTGTGGGAACAATCAATTTATGACTGAGGATTTTGTGACAAGCCACAAGATCTGGGTGTAAAATCTGGTCCTATGCTCAAGGGTATTCCATTTTAGGGAGGACATGATTTCACTAACACTATCCGTGCGTGAGAAACGCCTGGTAACAACTCTACTAGCTCTGTTTTGGACATTTCAAGTTTCTTTTTTATATTGGCAGTGTAAGGAGCCAACTTGGTTGGATGCATATTCAAGTTGGGGGCGAACGTATATGTTGTAGGCAGTTTTCTTTAACTTGTGGGGGCAATGGTGAAAATCCAGCAGAGGAAGTTTTCAAGCCTTAGTGGCTTCAGCAAGCTAGTAGGTAATGTGTGGGGTCCATGACAATTTGGAGTCCAAAATGACTCCAAGATAGGGGTGAGACGTTACAGGGGCATGGGGGGGTGGCCAGAGAGACTATATTAAAATTTATAGGGTTTTGTTTTGAGCGTGACTGTAAGGACATGGCATTCTGTGGGGTTGAAGCCATACCCCAGTCCTTGGAACCAATTGGTCAATTGCTTGAACGTCAGCCTGGAGTGCTAATTGATCTTGAAGGGAGTCAATCTGTCTGTACAGCAGGGCGTCCATCGGCAAATAGCCAAACATTTGAAGAAACACACTCAGGGATTTCCGTTTTTGTAACAAAGAAAGAAAGCGTACAAGACAGTTCCCTGAGGTACATCAAAGGGAGGACTGGTATACGCAGAGGACTCACCATCGACAAGGGTTCTCTGAGTGGCGATTTGAATAAGAATATGTAGCGCCAATCCAAATATTCCTCCTTAGCCATAAAATCAATTTGTATGAAAGATGATTATGGGGCACCCTGCCAAAGGCCTTAGAGAAGTCAAGTAATATACCATCCCCATGAGAGCGGTGGTTGATGGAATTAGCAAATTCATTACAGTAGTAAGAAGTTGGCTAACGGTGGACCTGTTTTTTATGAAAGCCGTGCTGAAATGGGGTGAGTATTTTTTTTTTCTCCAAATGGTCCAGAAGTGACTTGACAGAATATGTTCCAAAAGTTTTTTCCTCCCAACCGCACTGGTGAGTGAGATGGGACGGTAGTTTTCCACGTTAGACTTACAACCTTTTTGTCTCGCTGAACTTGTTTTCATGGAGAGACACAGTGGTCACTTTTGTTGTGTGTGTTTCTGTCTGTCTGTCCGTCTGTCTGTCCGTATGTGTGGTTTTATATCTCCTGACTGTGAAAGCCATCACTGGGACCTTTCTGTCTCGCCTGGATGCAATTCAGGAAGAGACTTAGTGGTCCCTATGGCGTGTCTGTGTTTATGTCACACTTTCTCGTTAGCGGGAATTCTCACAAACCGTGATGCCGATTATGACAATATTGTGTGTGTAGCAACCAAGGTTGGGTTACAATATCTTATAGATTTTTCAGCACCTGAATATGCATAATAAGTGGTCTAACTTGCATAATTTTATGCAATTTCCAATGTGTTCAGTGTTTCCACGAAACTAGGTGGATGTTGTCTACATGGTTCCCGAGAAATTCACAGTGAATCGGGGTCACTGGAGGTCATTTAATGTGTCTATTTGCATATTTATGCAATTTTTGAGAGTTCATTGGATTTCCACAAACCTTGGTAAATGTGATCCACCTTGATCAGAATCATTTTGAAGTACAGCTGGGGTCAGTAAGAGGTCATTGTATGTGCCTCACTTTTGCCGAAATAATATTTCCAATTTCCAACTTGGTAAGAATTTCGCCAAAACCGGTAGGTATTGGTCTGTTAACATTTCTGGATCTAATTGTTTGTCATCAAAAATACGTAACATTATATAATCTTCTGTTAGAATAACGCACTGAGAAACGAGTAACCCATAGCCCCTGTGACAAATTTATGCTGTTTTAGCTGCCAAATCAAACCCTCTCTTACCCCACAATTAGATTAGGTTGATTCGACATTCAAAAATACTTAACATTTTTCCTCCCCTCTCTCTTGACTGGGGACGGGGGACCACGTGTAGTTCCTAAAGATATATTTTTGGGACATCCTTGACTGCTGCATGGGGGATAGTATGTTGGTGTGTGAGGGAGGCGGGGAAGGGTGTTCGCTGCCTGGCGGGATGGGGGGGTGACATGTCCTGGCTGGTTGGAAAATGAAAGGCAATGGAAACATTAAAGGAAAATTCTTTTAAAAGGCAAAGAAGCCCCGGGCTGCTTAAGGGAAATTTAGCACATTTCAAGTTGGATTTTTAGTCAAAGAATTGAGTTGACTGAGTGATACAACTTATTAAAATTTTGGGTTTAGTATGGAGAAAGATTAGGGGGGGCATGGAAGAAGAAAAAAGCAATCCAGGGACTTACCGTAATAGAGTCAAGCGTATTTGTCAGTTATTTTAGGAATTTGTATGTGTTTTTATTGACAATAAGTTATTTTCCTTTGACATGAAGCTGGTCTGCATGAACTACTTGATTGTGTATATGTGTAGGTAGTGAATAATAGAAACCACCGATCGCGCAACCAGGCCGAGACTACTTTTTGGCGATCGCCTGTTTTGGAGGTGCGCGATGAGAGTTGCATTTTCATCCACTTTTCGACCCGAAAGACATACTCATTTGCATAAATTTGCATATTTAAACGAAAATTGGCCGGGGAGCTGTTGTACAAGATCTCTCTTGATCGTTATAATGCATTGGTGATGCCCGTCGGGAGTATATAACAACTAATAAAGATTACAACCGAATTGATTAGGATCATGGCATGATATATGCTAATTAAGTATTCTAATTTTGCATCATGTCTGCACTATTTTTGAATTTGTTGGATTTCTACTAAACTCGTGGGATGGTGTTGTATAGTCCCCCGATGAATTTTACAGTAAGGTACGAGGGCAGCCTAAGTCATTTAAATGTTCTAATCCGATTCACCTATCCATTTGCATAATTTTAATGCATCTTTTTTAAAGTTGGTTTAATCCCTCCCTCAGTGAACCTTGGTGGAGATGTACACCTGTGATCCTTGATAAATTTAACACAGTGTAGGTTACTTAAGGTCCATTTAGTAATAATTTCCATAAATTACGCAATTTTCGAATTTTGTTAAATGGCCAGTAAAAATTGGAATGAATGCAGTTAGGGTGCTCGTCGAGATTTGTCATGGTACTTTTTTGACGGTTTAGTAATCCAACACCATCTAGACAAGGTCAAAGTCAAAAGCAGTTTTGAGGAAATGTTGCTTATTTTAGAAAGGAGTTACAGGGCCAAGGAATAAAAACTGTCGATTTTTGGATATGGATAGTTTCTTCTGTCTGCTACATAGACGAAACCAAACTCCCGCTCGATCTGACACCCTGGTCTCAAGTTACAAGGGGCCAAAGGTTGATTTTAATACCTTTTGTGGGGGTCGATAGCAAACAGAGCATGTGTACTGATTACATAATGGGCTTTTGGGGGGCTGGTGCATCACATTGAGCAAAGCATTTTCATAATAACCGTCATGTCATCAAACGTTATCCCAGGTCAAGAAACTGCCAAAGAATACATTTTCTGCCATCATTTCTAGTGACTGTGTGTATATGGACATGAAATTTTGGGACATGCTGCAATATGACCACGTGTAACATTTTTTTCATATAAACCCGTTTGTCATCAAAGGTCATCAAGGTCACTTAAGGACCAAAAACTGTAAATAATAACATTTCCTGCAACAAGTTCCAGAGACTGTACGCTACCTTTTAAGAATGGTATGTCTGGGACACCTAGCGTGACCACAATGATGCTGAAATCACTATTATTATAGCATCATCATAACAAAATGTTGCGGTTTGTACTCATTTCCAACCCGCAGCATGTTTATTTCATTCATCTTAGTAGTATTCCTATCTGTGACAGCGAGATCTCATCTATGTCAAAACCTGGCCTTTTTTCACCTTGATGTGCACTCCTGCCCTGGCATAAAACCTCTTCTGGGTCCCCCTACACTGTGACCATCTAGTGTAACACTCAGTCCATCGTGTTTCTACTCCCAGGGACCTATTCAGAATGAAGGGGGTCAGGTTACACCTGCAGTACAGCTCTGGTGATGTAATATTGGGGGGGGGGTGGGTATGCTAGTAGTAAATGAAATCTTATGGGTGACATTGAGGATATACAGATAAACTTAATTAGATAGGACTATCTTCCACTATGAGCTGTGGTCTACCTTATGCTCGCCCAAAATGTTAACATTGAATCAGGTCACTAGGGGTTATGCGTGTGTATAAATTGTTGAGTCATTCGAATGTTTGTTTAAATTTTTGTTGAAGGTCCGATGAATTATTAAGTGTGGTTCACAATTGGTCCTGAGATAAGTGAAGTGAGAAAATTGGGTCACATCAATTATTGTTATTGTCTTCATTACAAATTTATGGCAACTATAGTCACATTTCCACAAAACTTATATGGTAAGGCAGTGTCATTCAGGTGGAAGCGGATCGGCCTTACGGATTTGAAATTTGGGTCTCACTGATGTGATAGGGTTGGGCGTTTCTGTCAGAATGCTAAGCCAGAACCTTAAAGCAACTCATTAACTGCCCTTGTAATTGGTTCGCATGGTGGAACTATAGATTGGAAAACCATGGATTGCGCAACCAGGCGATACACTGGGTGCGGTCGCCTTGTTTATTAATAGGTGTGACATTTGCCTTCTTAAAACATCGGGAAGAAAAATGCCTGTGTTAAATGACTGTTGGAATAAGCTACCAATACGGAGTGATTTCCTTGGCACAATTTCGAGTACCTAACAGGAATTTGATCTGGGCCAGAAGCCTTTTTCCTCCTTAAGTTGGGAGAGAAGTTTGCAGACATTATTAGGAGTGACAGTTATGTCAGCCATGGCTGTGTGGGGGATACACCTTGTTGGGATGGAATTACCAATCTTGCACTAGTGAACACCGCTGAAACAGAGGCAAAGTTATTATTTCGTAAGGTATGCCTTTGCCTTGGGCATCACTAAACATTGTTTCCCTGGGTTTTGATAGGGATGGAATGAACATAATTGTCTTTCTTTGACTTTTGACAAACTTGCACAGAAATCTTCTTGTTATAGGCTAGCGGATGTCGTCTCTTGCCTTGTCGAACAAATTATTTACATGTTCCAATAGGAAATCCTATGCATTTTGTCAACGAGTTTACAATATGTGTTACTGTTTGGGGACGTCACGAAGGTCTTTATCCCCCCTAAAACCCCTCTTTCAGATAATGAACGACCAGGCCGACGGTCGCTTACAATATGCTTTTTTAGTTTAGAAAACCCGTAATCCATGGTAACTATATTTTCCAGAAATAGTACTTAGAGGGGATGAACTAGCTTGGGCTTTTGGAAGGAAGATTGAATGGAGAGAAAATGTTCATCAACAGACTTGGTATGGGGCCTCAGCACAGTCGATGCGAAGCCAACTTCAGTTGGGCAGCCAGTTTTAGAGGCCGTTGTGTCACCCTTGGTTCCATGGTGTATTTTCGGGGGGGGTGGGGGGGTTCTCTCGTAAAAATTGGAATGGACCCAGAGATGTCAGAGCGAGGATGAATATTATGTTCATTCACTGCAAACCGAGATCTGATGTGGGAGGGCACACTCCTACAGTAGTGAATGCTCCAGTCATCAGTGGACAGAAAATTTGGCGGTGACCCCGTGCAACGGTTGCGCGTCAACATATCAGACCTGGACCCAGGCCGGCTCGCTACAGCTAGGAAACGGATTCACAGGGTTCTTCCTTGATATTGGTGGAGCAAACTTCCGATGTTGTCTCACACACCTGTTAGACGAGATCAAAGAGGATGCAATCCAGTAATGGGCTCAATTTGATGCAGATGCAGATGGTGGTTCTTGAATGCAATTTTTGCAGGTGGATGCGGAAAAGAGTCTCATTTCCTCCATCACAATTGTCTACAACATCGCCAAACTGGAGAGAAAGGGAATCTACCAATTAAACTCACATAAGAAATAAAAAGCTTAAGCGAGATTAAACATTAAACATGCCCCAGCGATCTGGAACAGAAGGCTTGAGAAGACTTACAAATCCTCAGAGACACTACGGGGGGACGGGGGGGTCCGCACACACACGGCGGCCAGAAAGATGAAGAGGTCAGAGAAATGGTCTCGGTTCATCAGAGCCCTTACAAGTACATAAGGTCCCTTCGTGGGGAGTCTTGGTCGAGATCACCTGTTTGAGTTCAAAGAAGTGAGGTCACGGGGCATCTTCCTGAAAGATGCACATGATGACCTTCACCAACATGGCCCCATTGCCAACATGCCCTATGAGAGTGAGCCAAGGTGGAGTGACCGAAAGAAGACCAGTGGAAATGGCGTTCTCCGTTCCAAACGAACCAACTCAGAACAATTTTTCCTTCTAATACTCTCGAAGGAAGCTCGTCATTCCTCTGTCCTTTCCAGTTCCATACGACTGCCCTCAGAAATGATCCCAACAACTATTGGCAATCTCTGACCGAAGGGTGGGATTCCAGGTCTTTCGGGATGCTTATTAACCCAACATCAGTCCGTCAGTTCTGACCAACAACCAAGAATCTAGATCCTCTCGACGGAGGTGACCTCAGTGGTCTGGTTGGACTCTTGCAACGTATATGTTCCGGTTCCATCCCACATAACGTGATTTCGCTAGCATCCAGGCAACTCTCATGTTCCGAGATCACCAGGAAACCCATGATATTGCATATAGCTGAATCTGATTGAGATACGTTTCAGGACGCCGAAGTTTACAACCAAGTTGGCGATCTCTTGAGAAAGGCATCATCTCTGGCTCCCAATTGTTGTTTGTCTTCTATTGTAATTCCCACCAATAGTAACCTCAATTGTCCATACGGTGTACGGCTATTCCGCAGTCCATTACGATGAATCATTCCAATAATAATGATAACAATCCACTGCTCATTCAAATAAATATCTCTTTAACTGCAAATAAGCAACCTCGTGGCAACCGTGCCATAGCGCCACTCCCACTCCCGGAAACGTCGCCGTCTCCTCCGCCGCGTCCGCCGCGGCGCGCGCGTTTCTTGTTAGCGCATAAACTCTCCAACACTTTGTCCGTTAGCCGAAACTTGGCACACACAGTGGCGGCTGGCCATACGGGCAAGGGGGGGGGGGTCAATTGCCCCCCCAAACATTTCACATAATAACACATTTTCAATGAAGGATTTTGTGTGGATGAATGCCCATACACTCCATTCCATTTCCCGGGCTGATTCATTTGGTCGCGTCATATTCTGACGACAATCCATCCTACGTTCCCATCTAATCGAAATCTTTACGTTTCCAGTCACCTAAACACGTCAATTAGGCGGGATTCAACGCCATAACCATTAACCCCATTTTTTTTTTTGGGGGATGAAGGGGGGGATAACCTACGGGGTCCCGAAAAAGCACATTTGTGGAAGGCGTCCCGAGGCTAATTAATTAACTTTCTTTAACTTTATTTTTTTACGTGTACATAACTAAAATTCGAACTGGTCACATCGCTCTCTTCCTCTCAATCGCTATTCGTTTGCCGCGTAAGAAGACGTTTACCAAGCAATTTTGGTGGAGGTACCAAATGGTATTCTCAACGCAGAGACCTACTATAGAGTTGAACAATCTCGCCATCTGTCGGACACAGTCACACAACGTACAGAAGAACAGTTTTCCGAGAACGTCAATGACTTTGAATGTGTTTTCCAGACAGCGATGGGTCTCCAATCACCCGCGGAGACCATTGGGGATAACGAAGAGGCTTGAGGAACGGTGTGATCGTCTGACTGACCATTACGTACTCTCGCCGATCAATAGAAAACACTCTTTTCCCAGAAGCAACAATCTACTGAACCAACTGACTAAACAAAAAGCCTACAACGCCCGAGGAATCCCCTAACAATGACGCAGATGCTGAACAATTCCGACTGAACGAATGCGAGATATGGTCCCTATACCTTGCCACCTCTTAACGGAATTATATGACACTCCTTCCTATAATCTTCCTTCACCGCTAAAACCGCAGAGAGATCGTTTTCTGTGTTAAGAAGTCTGAAACTACCTGAGATGCTATGGGTCAGACTGACTGTCGTCCTTATCTTTGATGGCAATGGAGAAAGATTTTCATTGTGGACATTCTAGATCTATTGCTACAATTCAGCAGCAAGCGTCGCTGCCTCAAGCTAACTGACTTATGTTCCTGGGGTAGATGTCACAGGGGTCGGTATAGTTGGTTGTCAGTTGTTCTGATAATTTGAAACAAAACTTACAAATTGTTCTTTGAAATTTGAAATTGGAGATCCCGCTGCTCGGGTTTTTTAATTCACGTTTTATGGGTACTTTTTTTGAACATTAGTCGAACCCACCATGTATGTCGTTAAGCATTATTACGGATTTACAGACCGAACTGAAATTATGGAATTATTTGTGAACCGTTCTAAAAAACAATACTGAAATTCAAGACATTAGCACTTTTTGGCGTGCATTGAGGAGTTGAAATACAGTGAAAGGTATCACCCCAGTTTGGCATCTAATCAAAGTTAGTCTTGAAAAAAATCTCAAGGGACGGGGAGGACACCCCCCCCCTTAGAACCCCCCCTCCCCCTATCAGTCACATGACATTTTCCCCCTGCCCCCCCCCCCCAAAAAAAAATATCCCTACAGCCGCCCCTGGTCACACCTGTCCGCCTGAGTTAACTCGAAAGATGAGTTCAACAAGTGGGCACGCCACATGAACGAGGTCCTCCATTTGCATAATTTTTCACGATTGGAAGATTTACCCGTTAGCGCAATAACTCCGCATCACACTTGTCCGTTTGAAGCCGCAACTTGGCCACACATGTTGCACCATAGTGAAATCTCAGATGGGTTTTTCGAATGTGATGTCGCCACACATGCAGGGTCCAAGCTAATTTGCCTATTTGCGCAATTTTTCAAAAGTTGGTCGGATTTCCATGAACCTTGGTAGGTGGGGTCTATGTTATCCCGAAAAAAGTGAAGGTCACTTTCAAGGTCACCAGAGGTCAAGTTTACGCGAGTCCAAAATGTTGTCGGATTTCAATTAAACTTAGTAGGTTGGGACGATGTTTGGTCCCGAAAAAAGTGGAGGAACGTTTCGGGGTCTCAGAGGTCAAAGTCGGGCTAATTTGCCCAATTTGGCGCATTTTTTTCCGAAAGTTGGTCCGATTTCAAACAATCACACATGGCAACTATATAACCATTCTTCCCCACTGATCATGAGTGGAGATTACCGTTGGCGTTTACCCCGCCACCCTTCTAGTTATCGTTGTGTATCACAAAGAAGGCAGACGCAAGTATGCCGACTTGCTTGGCCACAAACGTCCCAATAGGTAGTGCAAGAGATGTGGTAGAACGCTATCTGTAGAGTTTTGAATTATGGCCCCCTACCCCCCCCCACCACCACCCCCGACACCCAGTGGGGCGGCGAATGAACTAAGAGCCTACGGGTATGGCAGCCCACGCAGTATTCACACGACGCGTTTCTTACTTATACGCCTTGTGTAATGCTTCTAATCGACCGAAGGTCTTCCGCTGACAGGAAGGGACCCCTGCGAACTCGCCTACTCTTCCCGGAAGATTGCCCTGAGTGAGAATTCCTGCTCCCGGATTCGCCGTTCAACGTCCCCTCCCGACATAACGAGTGTACTTCACTCGTTTCAGAGACCACTTTTCCTACACTAGAAGGAGTGGGGTGAAACGTTGATGCCTTGGACGACCCGGTGTTTTTGAAGTTAACCAGGGACCCTCTCCATGATTCAGGCGGACAAGAGCATCGTCCTTTCCTGACGAGTTTCTGTGACAGAGCTGTGATATAAACTAATTTCGGCACTGTAGAAAAATTATAAGACCCGACCTGCACCATATTGCTGGGAGTCCCTCACACCTCAAATCCATATTCCCTCCCCGGCCTTACGTAGCTGCGCCTAGCTACATTAGACAAATGGTTTTCCCTCCACAAGGCCAGGTCCTTTTTCTGAGAGACAAAGCCCACTATTACCATGTAATGTATAGGCAATATTTGAGAGATGGCGAGTAGGGGATTGGTGAAGCCAAGCGCAAAGAACGGTGTTATTCGAGTGCAACGATAAAATATAATATATATATATATATATATAATATATATATATATTATATATATATATATATATATAGTAAAATATAGATATCCAGCGAGTCCACTGCGGCCTCACTCCATGATCGGGATTCCATGCTTGGTCATTTCCGGTATGGCTTGGGATGGCAGTCGTCCGAGGGCTGTCGTGAACAACCAATAGGCCCATTCCCCCGGGTTAATGGCTGTCGGCTTGTTCTCATGCTGCTAGTCCCTTCGTAGGAAGTTTGTTCATTTTGATACCACTTGCTTGTAAACAACAGCCTGACAACTGATCCGTGGGTATAGCTGTCGGCTTCTTTTTCATGTGGCTTCGGGCAATCGCGTAATTAAGTGTGTTCGTTGTACTCCAATGAGAGAATTATTTAGGCGGATAAAGAGATTATTTTTGTTTATGTTTGTTTGTCCGATATGCATTGAAGCAATCATTGAGGTTCTAGGGAACAGATCATCCCAACCATCATTCGCGACTAAATCTCTGTACAGTACGCTTCTCGAAAATCATGACTAGCCAAAGTGCGACTAGGGGTGTTTGGTCGGACGAGGAGGTTTGCGACGCTTAGTGAATCATGGAGTGAGGAGACATCCGGGAAAAAAAGACGGGACCAATGCCGTAATTCGGGTCGTTAACCTAGGAGATTGTCAGGACCTTGGAGAGAGGGAATTCGTAGTACTTTGAAAGAGAGCAGTACCCCACCCGATTACATTAACCCATAACCACAACAAATGGGGAAATTATCGCGAAACACTGAAAACGTGAAAACTGGACCTATTTCCTGGGGATCGCCCAACAGCCCCGCCGTGGCTGTTTTCGATGGCAAGGGAACGTAGAACTGTTTTTAGAATGCCCGTGGCCTAGGGGAAAGGGGTAGGTTACTGTTGGGTTTCAGCCTAAGTCATTATGGCTCAGTCTGAGGGGAGAAACGTCGTCCCTCGTTGGAAATCGGAAAGACCTTTTGGTGTGTGCCAAAAAAACGCTTTTATTCAGGAGGCATTTCGTATAATTTGGTGTCAGGTAGAAAGTGCACTACATATCTGATTCATCTACCAAAGGGCGTCTGTATATCTATACTCACGCAAAAAGACGCTCATTCTATTGAAGCCGAAGCCTTCCCTGATCCGCCTGGCTGGCGTGTTCTGTGAGTCTCACCTCTATATGAGCAAGTGTTCGATTGGCCTCTGACTATTGATAGACTTCATTCGATCATTCCCCATCTGCCTTTATAACCAGAAGGCGGCTGTGGCTTTCAGCCTCCTTGTGTTGACCCCCCCGGATAAACACATCACTAAGGCATTCATCTCGCGATAAAGTTATGGGCATGGATAGGTGCTAATCTTTGTTTATGTAGATTTTTTTAGCGAGGAACCTGAGTTGATTATATGTCCCCCATCCTTGGGTCATGATACACTTTCCATATCAATGAGATTGACAGTTCCCGTTCCCCGCATTGCGCATGGAAAGCTGCAGCAGGCAGAAAAAATCCCATCCTAAAATTGTACATTTGTGACCTCAAATGACCTACACTTGTTTCTGAAAGAAATGGTAGCCTACCTTCACCAAGTTTTGCCAAATTTGACAATGTTAAAAAATCGCATACATATGCCAAGTGACCTCTGACCTCTATGCTTGAAATGACTCTCCAATTTGGGGACCAACGTTAACCCCCACCCACCAAGTTTTCGTTCCAGTCTGGACGAGTTTTGAAAAACCGCGTGACTTTTGCAAATTTGACGCCTCCGATGACCTTGAAATGACCAACTGACCTCCATGTTTTTCGGGACGGATTGTTCCCTCCCCCCAACCCCCCCCAAGATTCGTCTACATCGAACAAACTTCAAATTTCGTTCGCATAAAACTTTTCGAATAATAGGGCACAGACTGCCGTATTGCCCACACACTTACCGAACGCCATCCGAGATTTCAATGGGGTGGATATGCGCACCACGTTTCGTGTCAATCGGACATTGTGGTTGGAGATTTTATCGCGACTAACGCCTAAAGTTTCCGGCGGAGACGGCGGCGGCGGCGGAACCACGCCCCCCTACCCATAAGTCCCCCAGACGCTTACAGCGTCGCGGATATAATTAGTTTAGGCCTACGTTGGACTGTACGCTACGTTTTCCAGACTGTTAGTCTTGGGGCAGCATAGCTGACCAGCATGATGCTGACCTCACTATTATTATATCATGGCTATCAATAACAAAAGGTTGCAGAGTTTTACTCATTTCAACCCCTCAGGCTTGTTATTTCCAGTCATCTTAACTAGTATTCCCGATCTGTGACAGACAGAAGAATCTCATCTATTTCCAAAACCTGCCCTTTTTCACGCTTGAGGTTCACTCCTGCCTGTCACAACCTCTTCTGGCCCCCTCACACTGACAATATAAAGTTTAAACACTCATCATTTGTTTACTTACTCTGTCCCAGGGACCTATTCAAGAATGAAGGGGGTCAGGGTACAACACACTGCAGTAGCTCCGGTGTGTGAGATGGGGGGTGGAGGGTGTGGCGGGGGCTAGTATTAAAGGAATCTTTGGGTGACACGAAAATCCAGACAACCTTAATTAGATAGGACTAACTTCCCTATGACTGTTGGTCTACCTTTATTCTAGCCAAAATGTTAACATTGAAGTCAGGTCCCGAGGGGTTTGCAGTGTGGTATAAATTTTGTTTATCATGCGAAAGTGTTTTGAATGTTTTGTTGCTTTCCAATGCAGTGTATTAAGTGTGGTTAACAATTGGTCCTAAGATAAGTGAAGTGAGAAAATGGTTCAACAGAAAGTTGATTATTGTCTGATTGCATATTAGGCAATCTTAGTCCATTTTCCACAAATTAATATGGTCGGAGGCATTGTCAATAAGCAGTCCTTTACGGATTTGAAATTGGTCCCTGATTAGTTAGGGGGGATAGGGGCAGTTTCTGTCCAAATGCTAATACCATAACACATTAAAGCAACTCATTAATGCCTGTATTGTTCGCATGGGTCGATCATGAAACACTGATCGTGCAACAAGGCAAGAAACTGGGGGCGGTCGCCTTGGTTTATGAAATGTGTGCCATTTGCCTTCTTAAAATCTCGGGAAAATGCCTGTTGTTTTAAGTGACTGTTGGAATAAGATACAAATACTGGAGTGATTTCCTTGGCAACAATTTCGAGTAGCCTAACAGGAATTTGATCTTGGCCAGTAGCCTTTTTCTCATGACGTTGGGGAGAAGTTTTGCAGACATTATTAGGAGTGACAGGTTGTCAGACTGGCTGGGTGGGGGATACAACCTTGTTGGGAATGGAATTAACCACTTGCACGATGAACACACTGAACATAGGCCAAATCATTATTTTAGTCAAGGTTTGCCTTTGCCTTGGCTCACTAACATTGTTTCCCTGGTGTTTAGGGATGTAATGACATATGGTCTTTCCTTTGACGTTTGACAAACTTGAACAGAATCTTCATTGTTAGCTATGTCGGACTCTTGCTTTTTCGCACAAATGTTTACATAGTTCCAATAGGAATCCTTAATCAGTTTTCCACGAGTTTACAATAGTGTGTATACTATGGGACGTCCCCGAGGTCTTCTACCCTCTTTCAGTAAGGATCGAACAGGCCGACGTCGCCTTAGCAAGATGCTTTTTTAGTTTAGAAAACCCGTAATCCCGTGGGTAACTATATTTTCCAGAAATATCTTAAGGGATGAACTTAGCTTGGGCTTTTAGGAGGAAAGATTGACTGGAAAATGTTCATCAACGACTTGGTATGGGACCTCATCACAGTAGTGCGAGCAAACTCGTTGCAGCCAGTTTAGAGGCCCGTATGTGTCACTTTGTTCCATTGAGTGTATTTTTAATCGGGGGGGGGGGGGGTTCTCGTAAATTGAATGGAACAGAGAATGTCAGCGAGGATGATATTATGTTCATTCACTGTCGAAACAAAGAAAAAAAAATTCTAGATGTGGAGAGGGCACCTCCTACTGTAGGGAATGCTCCAGTCCATCAATTGCAGTAAAATTGTCGGTGACCGTGCAACAGTGGCGCGTCCAACAGATAGACCTGACCCACGGGCGCCCCGGATCGCTACAGTTGGAAACGGATCAGGGTTCTTCTTGATTGGTGAGCTACTTCCGATGTTGGTCTCACACCTGTTAGACAAGGATCAAGAGGAGGCAATACAAGTAATGGGCTCAATTGATGCAGGATGCAGTGGGTGCTTGATGCAATTTTTGCAGGTTGATGCGGAAAAGAAGCTTCATTTCCTCCATCACAATTGTCTACAACATCGCCCCAAACTGGAGAAAAGGGCGATCTCCAATTAACTCTCAAGAAATACAAAGCTTAAGCAAAGATATAAACACTTAAACATGCCCAGCGATGGCACAAGAAGTCTTGGGAAGACTTACAAGGGGGATCCCCCCCCCCACTTCTACCTTTTTTTTCCAAATAACCAGCTACGTCGCACACACACGGCGGACAGAAAGATGGAAGAGGATAAGAGAGGTCTCGGTCATCAGAGACCCTTCCAGTACATAAGTCCTTCTTGGGAGTCTTGGTCTATATCACGTGGGAGTTCAAAGAAGGAGGTCACGGGGCACTTCCTGAAAGAGGGCCACATCTGACCTTCACCAACATGACCCCCGTGCTGCCTCTATGAGAGTGAGGCCAAGGTGGAGTGATCCGAAAGAAGACCATGTGGCAAATGGCGTTCTCGTTCCAAACGAACCAACTCAGAACAATTTTCCGCTTCTCAACTCTCGAAGGAAAGCTCTTCTTCTCTGTCCTTGCAGTGTCCAGGAGACGGACCTCATAAATGATCACCAAACAACTGGTGGACACCTCTACCAGAAGGGCGGATTTCCAGGTCGTTCGGGAGCCTGCCTTGAACACCACATCAGTCAGTCAGTTCTGACACAACAAATTAACAAAGAAGATATAGCACTCTCGACGGAGGTGACCTGGACAGTGGTCTGGTTGGACCTTGCCAACGTATACGGTTCCGGTTCCATCCCACTAACGTGATTCAGCTAGCATTCAGGCACTATCATGTTCCAGACACCATGAAAGCCATGATATGCAGATATCTGAATCTGATTGAGAATACGTTTTCAGGACGCCGATTTTTAACAAACCAAGTTGGCGATCTCTTGAGAAAGGCCTCATCTCTGGCTACACCATTGTTGGTTGTCTTCTGGTAATTCCACAACAAGAGTACCAATGTCAGACGGTGTACGCTATTCCGCATTCCATTACGAATAATCATTTCCATCTAGATATAAAATCCCCTGCTCAATTCAATATATATCTCTTAACTGCAAATAAAGCAACCTAGTGCACCAGTGCCATAGTCGCCCTCCCACTCCCAGAAACTTCGCCTTCTCCGCCGCGTCCGCGTCCGCCGCGTTTCTTGTGTGCGCAATAACTCTCCAACACTTGTCCGGTTTAGCCGAAACTTGGCACACCACAGTGGCGGCTGGCCATAGGGGCCAGGGGGGGCATTGCCCCCCCAAACATTTCCAAATCAACATTTTCAAATTGAAGATTTGTGTGGATGAAGGCCCATACACTCCATTCCATTCCCGGGGCTGATTCATTTGGTCCGTTCATATTCTGAAAGCATCCATCCTACTTCCAAATCTAATCGAAATCTTGGACGTTTCCAGTCACGAAAAACGGTCAATGAGCGGGATTTTATATTACAAAGCCCTTAACCAGTGAACCAAATTTTTTTTTGGGGGGGGGGGGGGGGGTTTTCGAGGCGATCAGGAGGGGGCGGATGATAAGGTGGATTTTAAGATAATGAACACGGAAGATGATAACGGATATGGGATAATTTATTAAGATAATAACGATATGCGGGGGGATGGGATGGGGGGATACGAGGATGAGAGGGATAAGGAATGATAAGGATTAAGGGGATAGGGGGATAACGGGGGATGATGGAACGGTGGTGATAAGATGATGGGATGGGATGATAAAGATATTAACTTGGATGAGAGGATAGGGATATATAAGCATAAGATATTGATATAAGAGAATGTTAGGATAACACTTTACGAGGGTCCCGAAAAGCACATTTGTGGAAAGCGTCCCGAGGCGAATTATTAACTTTATTACTTTAGTTTTTTACGTGTTACAATAACTAAAAGTCAACTGTATTCTAACACATCGCTCTTATGCTATCAATCGCTATTCGTTTGCCGCGTAGACGTCGAAGATCGTTTACACACAGTTGGTGGAGGTACACAAATGGTATTCTCTAACGCAGACAACTACTATTAGGTTGGAAACAATTCTACCTCCTGTCGGACACAGTCAAACAAGTACAGAAGAACAGTTTCGAGAACGTCATGACTTGAATTGTTGTTCCAGACAAGCGATGGACCAACACCCACGGAGACCACTGGGGATACAAAAGAGGCATGAGGAACGCGTGTGATCGTCTGAATGACCATTACTCGACGATCAAAGAAAACACTCTGTACCAGCGGCAAAATCTACTGACCAAATGACTAGAACAAAAGCACTACAAAAGCCCGAAGGACTCCCCTAACAATAAGGCAGATAACTGAACAATTCCGAATTGAACGAATGCGAGATATGTTTCCTGCCTTGCCCATCCTCTAACGGATTTGATTTGGACACTTCCTAGATCTGCCGCTACCGCAGAGAGGGGGGGGGGGGGGAAAAAAATTTTTTTCGTTTTCGGTGTTAGAGAAGACTGAAAACCTACCGAGAAAATGCGATGGGTCAGACTCGCCTGTTCCTCGTCCTTGCGTTGATGGCAATGGAGAAGGATTTTAAGGGTGGACATTTAGATTCATTGCTAAGTCAGCAGCAAGTGTGCGATCGCTGCCTCAAGCTTAACTGACTAGGTTCTGGGGCTACGATATCACAAGGGGTAGTAGGTGATAGTTGGTTGTCAGTTGTGATTCTAATTGAAACAAAAAACTTTACAAATTGTGCTTTGAAATTTGAACATTGATTTGATCCAGCTGCTCGGGGTTTTTTAATTTTCACGTTATTGGGTCCAATTTTGTGAAAATTAGTCCGACCCCCATGTATTCGTTCAGTTAAGCATTATTACGGATTTACAGACGGCACTGATATTGATGGAATGTTATTGAATAACGTTCTAAAAACTACGTGACATAAGACGTCGTAGCACTTTTTGCGCGTGCAGTGAGAGTGGGTGAATACAGTGAAAGAGAACACCATTTGATCTAATCAAGTGGATTCTGAAAAAAAATCTCAAAGGCGAGGGGACACCCCCTCCCTTTAGTAGACCCTCCCCCATATCAGTTACATGACATTTTGCCCCCCCCCCAAAAAAATAAAAATCCTACCGCCGCCCTGGGCACCACATGTCCGCCTGAGTGAAAATTCGCGGTTGAGTTCAAAAACAGGAGGCATCGCCACAGGAACGAGGTCCGCTAATTTGCAATATTTTCACGATTCGGAAGATTTTTCCCCCTTAGCGACAATAAATCTCCATCACATTGTCCGTTTTAGCCGAAACTTGGCACACTGTCACATAGTGAAATCCAGATGGGTTCGCATGTGGTGTCCGCCACACTTGCCGGGTCAAGCTAATTTGCATAATTTGCGCAATTTCAAAAGTTGGTCGGATTTTCCATGAAACTTGGCTGATATGGGCATATTTTTAGTCCCGAAAAGTGAAGTCATTTCAAGGTCACCAGAGGTCAAGTTTACGCGAGTCACAAAAGTTTGTCGGATTTCAATTAAACTTAGAAGGTGTGGACGATGTTTGGTCCCGAAAAAAGTGGAGGACGTTTCGGGGTCATCAGAGGTCAAAGTCGTGCTAATTTGCCCCAATTTTCGCCTTTGTTCGAAAGTGGTCCCGATTTCAAACAATCCACATGGCAAACTATATAACCATCTTCACCCACTGATATGAGGTGGAGATATACACGTTGGCGGTTTACCCGCCAGCATGTCTAGTTATAGTTGTATCACAAAGAAGCAGACGAAAGGATGCCGACTTGCGTGGCCACAAACGTCACCAATAGGTAGTGCAAGAGATGTGGGAGAACGCCTAATCTGTAGGTTTTGATTATGAGCCCCCTACCCCCTGTCCCAGTGGGGCGGCAATGAATAGAGCCGACGGGTATGGGCCGCACGCAAGTATTTCACACGACGAGTTTCTTACTTATACGCCTTGTGATATGCTTCGACGGAAGGGCTGCTTCAAGCTGACAAGAAGGACCCCTGCGAAACTCGCCTACTCTTCCCGAAGAGTGCCCTGAGTGAGAATTCCTGCTCCCTGGATCGCCGTTCAACGTCCCCTCCCGAAGGGACGAGGTGTAGCTTCACTCGTGCAGCCACTTATCCTACACGAGAAAGGAGCGGGTGAACGTTGATGCTGTGGACGACACCGGGTTTGAAGTTGAACCAGGGACCTCATGCATTGCAGGCCGGACACGCTATCGTCCTGACGAGTTTCTGTGACAGAGCTAGTGATAATAAACTAATTTCGGCACTGTAGAAAATTATAGACACGACCTGCACCATATTGCTTGGGAGTCCATCACACACTAAAAATCATATTCCCCGGCCTTACGTAGCTGCGCCTAGCTACATTAGACAAATGGTTTTCCCTCCACAAGGCATGTCTTTTTCTGAGAGACATAAGCCCACCTATATAACCAGTGTAAGTTAATAGGCATATTTTGAGAGATGGCGAGTAGGGGATTGGTGAAGCCAGCGCAAGAAAGTGTTATTCGAGTGCAACGATAAAATATAATATATATATATATATATATAATATATATATATATTATATATATATATATATATATAGTAAAATAATAGATATCCAGCGAGCCACTGACTCACTCACTCCATGATCGGGAGTACATGCTTGGTCATTTCCGGTATGGCTTGGATGGAGTCGTCGAGGCTGTCGTGAACAACAAATAGGCCCATTCCCCCGGGTTAATGGCTGTCGGCTTGTTCTCATGCTGCTAGTCAATTGCGTAGGAAGTTTGTTCATGTTTGATACCTTGCTTGTAAACAACAGCCTGACAACTGATCCGTGGGTATAGGCTGTCGGCTTCTTTTTCATGCTGCTGGGCAATCGCGTATGAAGTGTGTTCGTGTAATCCAATGCGAGAATTATTTAGCGGATAAATGAGGATTATTATTGTTTATGTTTGTTTGTCCGAATATGCATCTGAAGCAATCAATTGAGGTTCTAGGGACAGATCATCCCAACCATCATTCGCGACTAAATCTCTGTACAGTACGCTTCTCGAAAATCATGACTAGCCAAAGTGCCGAACGAGGGGTGGTTTGGTCGGACGAGGAGGTTGCGACGCTTATTGACATATGGAGTGAGGAGAGCATCCGTGAAGAAAAGGACGGGACCAGCCGTAATTCGGTCGTTTACTAGGAGATTGTCAGGAAATTGGAGGAGAGGGAATTCGTAAGTACTTTGAAAGAGAGAGTACCGCGATTACATTAACCACAACAACAAATGGGGAAATTATCGCGAAACACTGAAACAGTGAAAAACTGGACCTATTTCTGGGGATCGCCCAACAGCCCATCCAGTGGCTGTTTTCGATGGCAAGGGGAACAGAAGAACTGTTAGATGCCCGTAGGCCTAGGGGAAGGGGTAGGTTAGCTGTTGGGTTCAGCTAAGTCATTATGGCTTCAGTCTGAGGGGAGAAACGTCGTCCCTCGTTGGAAATCGGAAATTGACCTTTTTTGGTGTGTGCCAAAAAACGCGTTATTCTAGGAGGCATTCGTATAATTTGGTGTCACGGAGAAAGTGACTACAATATCTGATCAGCTACCAAAGGCGTCTGTATATCTATACTCACGCAGAACAGACCTCAGTCTTGGAAGCCGAAGCCTGTCCCTGATCCGCTGTGCTGCGTGTTCTGTGAGTCTCACCTCTATATGAGCAAGTGTTCGATTGGCCTCTAGACTATGATAGACTTCAATTCATCATATCCCCATCCTGCCTTTATAACCAGAAGGGCGGCGGTGTTCTTCACCTCTCTTGTTGCCCCACCGGATAAACACAATCACTAAGGCATTCATACTCGCGATCAATGTGGGCATGGATAGGTGCAAATCGTTTTATGTAGAATTTTTTTGATGCGAGGACCTGAGTTGATTATATCCCCCAGCCTTGTGTCATGGATACCCTTTTCCCTATTCAAATAGATTGACAGTCCCTTCCCCCCCGCATTGGCTCATGGAAAGCTGCAGCAGGCAGAAAAAAATCCCATCCTCAAATTGTCCCTTTGATGACCTCAACATGAACCTTTACACTTTGTTCTGACTCTCAAATGTAGCCTACATTCACCAGTTTGTGGTCCAAACTTGACAAGGTAAAAAAAAATCGCATACATTATGCAAGTGACCTCTGACCTCTGATGACTTGAAATGACCTCCATTTTTGGGGGAACCAAATGTTGACCCCACCCCACACAAGTTTTCGTTCCCGTCTGACGAAGTTTGAAAAAAACCGCGTGAATTTTGGCAATTTGACCCTCACGATGACCTTGAAAAAATGACCTCCATGTTTTTCGGGAGGATTGTTCCCCCCAACCCCCCAAGTTCGTCTACATCGAACAAACCGTCATCATTTCTTTTTCCGATAAAACTTTCGAAATGAGAGGGTCAGCAGACATGCAGTATTGCCCACTAAAAAAATCCGAACCCATCCGAAGATTTCATGGGGTGGAATATGGCGCACCACGTTTTTCGGTCAATCGGACATTGTGTGGAGAGTTATTTCGCGCTAACGCCTAAAGTTTCCGACGGAGCCGGCGGCGGCGGCGGATCCGGCCCCAGAACCATAATTCCCCCCCCCCCAGCGCTTACAGCGTCGCGGGATTAATAGGTAGGCTACGTGGATTGGGATAAAGCCGGGAAGAACCGCCATACCTGAACTGTTTTTCTGCATGTCATCCATATTCTTGGCGGTCCTTGGGTAGAACCTTTTTGCATCTATAAATTACCGTCGAAAAGATAGTGTTATAGCACATCGAACACCCCTCCGTTTTCCGAAATTGTGTTGCTTTTTCTATGTCCCCTGATATGGCTCCTGCTCTGAAAGATATTTTATTGTTTGCTGTACACAAGTTTTCCCTTCTCTGGCCAGTGGCTGACTTGAATCGATCATGGCGGGATGATTTTGGCCGCAACAAAATGCGCCCAAAAAAATGTTGAAACAAGCTTGTAGCTGACCGCCTGAAAGGCCATGACAAGCTCCACCTGCCCTCCGAACACTATTGGGTATCTAATGCGACCATGAACCCCAAATTGAGACTGGGTAAAATAAGTTAAGACACGTAAAATAAACCAAAACATTCACTAGCTGTCCGCTCAAACGGAAAAACGAAATTCGCACACAACAGGAATCGAACCCGGGCCGGCGAGAGATCCTAACAAACGATAGCCTCATAGCCTTAACCACTACACGAACCACCTTTCAGTCACTTTATGTTTGATGTGCATTGTGGAATATATGTATCGAACGTATCGATCGAATGTACCGAGATGTATAGATGTGCAAAGGACGTGATTGTTTGTATCTAAAAGATGGTGCGTGTATTATTTTCGGAGAAATGTTGAAAAGTGAGAGATATTCTCAGGACCGTGGCATTTTCACGGACATCAGTGAAAAGATTAATCCGAATCCTGTTCGTTACCCTATAAATTGGGCGTATTCGTTGTTTTTGTTTTGTTTACCCTAGGCTTTTAATTTCCGTGAGACTGCAGCACAGCTACGTAAAATTCCATTATTTCAAAAAAATGCCTAATTTGAACACAGTTCGCGTTGAATGAAAACTGGGAGCAGGATATAGATTGTCCTGTATCTTACGAAACAACTGTTTCCCAAACTTTGGGCAATGCAGTGGTGTGTGGAAGCGAGCTCGTATCTGCAAGGTGCTCTCATTGAAGTCTAGCCACTCCCACCGTCTGTTTGGGCGAATCAGCTTCCTGTATTTTCGACTGATCAACGCTTATTGGGGGGTTTATTTTTATCGGACCACCTCTCATTGTAATTGCCCCGCATATTATTGATGATTCCAGTCATTTCCCCGATTCGTTGCAAATGGGAACTGCTAATCGCTAAAATCACATTCTATTCTATCGGTGTTGAATTCGTAAGAAGCCCAGAGACAAACTGGTGGAAGCCGATTGTTCTATATCAACGTCTTTCCTCTCCGACATGACAATGGTCAAATCTCGATTTGGGGAAAAGGGGGGGCTGTTCCGAGCTGTCCGTCGCCCCAATACTAGATTTAAAAATATTACCAAACTAAAATGCGCATGCGCTGTCATCGAATTTGCTCCAGAACTTTTGCACAACGTCACCCCAGGGAACGTTCATATTATAAAATAACATTCCATGACTAATTTTTATTGAAGCGACTGCGTCAATGCTACAGAAATGTAACCCACGCACCAAAACGACTACAATACAAGGGATTTCATCGCTCGTAAAAAGTGCAAGCTCCATGCAATTCAAAGCTGATATGCGGTCCTAACCTTTGGAACTCCCCTCCCCCTGGAATGCTGTACCCTACTGCCAGGATGCTATACCGGGCTAGACATGGAATGCACCACCAATAGCAATCAGTTGACTGCTATGGCACCGGTCCACGGATTCTGTCAACACGACCCAAACATATTCATTCATGAGTATAAGCATCATTCATCCACACGGACCCCCAGATGGTCACAAAATTTACGTTGTATAGTTGGCCAGCCTCACATTGTAAATTCATTACTGACCACAGCAACTAACCAGTAAATGAATACACGAAACTTTTCGTTTTCACTGTTTATATCGTAATTTTCTTCTACAAAACAGCTTGTGCATAATGATTTGGTATAAAATATAATTGTATTATAGCCGCCACTGTTGATATTGAAGCAAGAATTAACGCTGTTTCCACGAGCGGGCGGACGCGGGCAAAAGTGTTGAATCTGTAACCATTGGCTCCCATTGCCATTTCCTTCCACGCCACATGGTCAAAATGGTTCAAATGTTGAACACTCGTATTCAGAATTCATCTAGGCCTGGACGTCCTCGGTATTATTACATTCCGAACTTGCCGCAGGGGGGGGCAAGGCTTTGTTGCTCAAGTCCACCCTCCCCAACTTCGAAAAAAAAAACCTTCAAGGCTCCTCCCCAAAGAAAAGTATTGCCCAAGAAATGTAGTAAAATATATTAAAATATGAATGTTCTCAAGAAGACAACAATTTGAAATGCCCCCTGTATCAGCTGGGAAGCCGCAATAATAACTCCCCTAAAAGTTTCCCGTTGTGGAACTTGAAACGTTTGGGCATCCTCGGGGGGCTCAACTGTGGACCTCACTTTGTCCTTCATCTATTCCATCTGAGGGGCGGCGATGTGTGTCAAATATTGGTGGGGGACATATGAGACTGGCACCATCTGAGCGGAGCGCATCATTGGTAGGCGCGGAGCGTCCAGCGAATTTTTCGTTCTACAGAGCCCCCAGATTGCAGGAACGGCACTTCCGGATCATATGGCAGTAATAGTAACATCCCTAAAAAACTGGCAATAAATCCTCGATTTTTTCCAGAAACTTTCCGTAAGAAACGATCGATGTTCATTTCGGGTACAATTCGGGACCTGGCACTATCGGTTGCCGCGTAGCTTCCAAGGAAAATTTTCGTTCTGACAGACTCCCCAGAATTGCAGAAAACGGCACGTCCCGATCTGTATGGAGTAAGCACGTCCTTAAACTGGCATATGTTCAGAAATTTTAGATATCGAGAAGCTTTCTCGAAGGACCTGTTCGGATGTTTTATCCTTAAAATTCGGGCCACCATCATTGGACCTCGTAGGGTACAATGGCAAATTCTCGTTTTAATACCCCCCAGATTGCACAGGAAACGGTACTAGCTCCTGGCCGAGGGCAAATTAGTAACACTCCCTGCAATTGACAATAATTCCCGAAATTTTATCTCGAAAACGCTCTTGAAGGAACTGATCTATGCTCATTCATTACAATTCGCAGCCACCATCAGTGGACGCGTAGAGTACAAAAGGAAATTTATTAAGCCTTACGACCCCCATATTGCCGAACGGGACTTCCGATTCTTGTGACAGTTAGCAACATCCCCTTAAATTGACATAAATTCCCGAATTTAATCTCAATAAAAGCTCTTGAAGGAATGATCTATTTCTATTCATTATCAATTCGCGCCCCCAACATTATTACAGCCCCCACCTTACAGACCGCCCCTTCCCCCGAACCCAGATTGCAGAGAGCGGTACTTCCCGGGCTTATGGCAGTAACAGCATCACTGAAAGTGGACAATAAATTTCGAAACTGATGTTAATTCTTACATTTCGTCATCGTGGCCTCATTCTACTAAGCCCTAGTTTAATAGTTCTACGATCGAGGACCCTTCCCATTGGAATGAAAGTTGCCCGTATCTTAAAAATTTGCTTGAACATCACGTCATGGAAAAGTATGCATATTTTCGGGCAATTGATTGGAAGGAATTGAGCCAGTCAGCAGTAAATTCGGTTTTTTTCAGATTTGTAACCCGTTAAAAATGTTCATGTCTCATAATCGTTTTGCCGCCAACCCGCATCACGCCTTTATAGTGCCATACTTCCCAATCACGTAAACCTCCTTAGTGATGTGCACGAACACCTGGCCCGGTTGTTTTTCGTTGAATATAGCTTTTATCTTCTAAGCAACGTCGGCTGCAAAGCCATTCATGCAGTCTGATCAAAAAGGATCAGAAGTAGACTAAATCCTAACTATGTTGTGTGCAGTGTTAAGAAAATGGCAGTTTGGTTTCTCAGCATTTGTTTGTAGCGGGGAGGGGGTGTCAACCAAGACACCCCCCAAACCAAATTCCTCCCTTGTGGCCGACCCCATATGGTCACCCCACTTGAAGATGGCACGTATGGAGTAAAGTCATATTTGAATTAGAATCGCAAAGTTCTTGTACTACTGTATTATACATTTAACGGAAAGACAGAATACCGCGCGCGCAGCGCGAAATTTTTTGGCATTTCGAGCCTTCTCAACATAAAATTTAAGCAATCCGGATAAGAAAATATGAGTTAGACCCTTGTGTTATTGCAGTACTGTACATATGCGATCATAGGATTTTTCCACCAGACCGAAAAATATTGGGGGGACAATGTCCCCCCCCCCCCACCAAAAATATTGGGGCGGGGGAACATGGGGCAAAAAATTAAAGTTGGTCTTAAAACGATCACCATGCTCCGAAATGTGCACTCTGCAAAAAAGTCAGTTCGGCGAAAAATCCAGAATGGCCGCCGTTGGAGGGTGTGGCCACGCCCCTTTCGAAATCGTCTAATATTTCTTCATGGCGGACTGTCGGCACCAAGTTTCAAGTCATTGGATAAAGAAGCGCTATTTTTGCGAAAAAAAATAGAAATGGCCTCCATATGGGGTTCAATGGAGCGAAAAAATTAAAGTTGGTCGCAAAAACACGCCATGTTCCGGAACGAGGCCATATCTGCAAAAAAGGTCATTCGTCAAAAATCCAAGTGGCCGCGTTGGAAGGGTTGGCCACCCCACTTTCGAACTTGTTCAAGATTTTTACATGACGAACTGGGTGCCAAGTTCAAGTAAATTGCACGTTCGTAGAACATAGCTTATAAGGATATCTATGTCGGTCCCGTAACGGCAAAAAGTCGGTCTCTGGCGGCAAAGCTGATTTTTAAGGAACCTTGAATATACCCCCGAAAATGGATTTCCGTGAACGAAGAACTCATATATCCTCTCCCCCTCTCGTCGTAAACGTCACCACGGTCGCCGCCAAAAACCAGGAAAATTACAAAATAGTCAATCACAAATCTCAGACAGAACACTTGTCGCCTACGGCCAAGTCTACACACACCCCCCCTTGAAGATTATGTGTATTCCCCCCCCCCCCCCCCCCCCCCCCCCCCGCCCCCCGTTCTATAAAGTTCTGTAAATCTTAAAATTCAATAATTATTGTATAAAATCCAACTTCTCCCATCAAGACGTATTGCGGTCTTGCGCGATCTGGCATGGTGAGGCATTTTTTTCAGTCCCAGCGCATATGCCGACACCCGACTTCCAAGTTAATACGGTGCCTTCCGTGGTATGCTACAGGTCAGTGGGGTTTGACCCACTGAAGTCCTATTATTAACTGGGAGTCGGGTGTCGTGTATGCGCTGTACTTGGAAAAAACAAAAATTAATTATGGGGATTGCGCAATTGCACTACCATCCCCAAACCGAGCATACACAATTGATTTTTATGATAGAATTGCGTGAACTATTTGCTTCAATATCAACAGTGAAGCTTTAAAAAAAATAATGCACAGCGACAATTCTATAATAAAGACAAGGAATTGTGTGTTCATCAAAATCAAGGTAAAAAGTTAGATAACACGCTTACCACTCAGTGACAGGCTCAGGCTTATAGGCTTCCAAACTGTAGGTAGTCCTGTACTGTGTGAGCAGCTTGATCAGACGCTTTGGTGGGTGAACCATTTTGGATAATATGAGCAATTTGCGTTAACAACAGCCCAAGCAGTGCCACCGACTGGTAACACTAGGTCCGTTCAGTAACTGCCCACGGGCACAACTAATGGTAGGGATCGATTGTGGTGGGTCTGTGTGGAGGTGGTCTTACTCTCGAACCTCCAGGAGTGCCTCCATCTATCGTTTTTTCTCCTCTCTTTTTGTCAAATGAACAACTGCTTCGGGTCCCCCTCCCGTGTGTTACAGGGGGTGTTGCAAGGATGCAACCACTACATGGCTCATGGGCCTTGCAGTATGGCGCTCGCTTGTTTCGGCATGAAGTGCCGACGCTATACTTTTCCACTAACCCCAGGGGCACTTCATGAAACTCGGCGTACCGAGGCCCGGGAAATTGTATCGTCCCGTCGTCGGATGATGGAATGACACTCGGAAATCGAATTTACTATTCGTCTCCCCGGCATTTTGGGGATGCTCCTATTGATTTTGATTTTTCCCACGTCATTTTTTTCTAGCGGCGAGGTCATGCCCCCCGCCCCACTTCTGAAGATTGATTGACGCCTGTGTTACCCATGCACCTCCCCCACCACCTTGTCCCGAAAATATCTCTGAACTTACACTAGCGTGTAGGCCGACGTCTCTCAGGAGACTGGCCTGCCTTGTAGCGAGAGCATTGGCGGCAACAGGTGGGGGGGGCGGGGGGACTGTCCCCCCCCACTTTCAAAAGTGAGGGGGTGGGGAAATATCATATCGTTTATCCCCCCACTTTTCCGGACCAAGTGATAAAAAATAATAGCACATTCCCGTTTTGTTCACCTCTAAACTGATTCAATTTTTGTCTAACCAAACAATAATCGCGTTGGAAATTGTCTTAAGTCCACTAATTCCTGGTGCGGACCCCCGGTGAAGATCTGGGACCCGACTAGGCCGAAGTGGAAGGATTACCCATGTTCCATACCGGTTTCTCGAATTTTGAATCGAATAGCCAAAAGTGCCTTAAATTTATCCAAGTGTTTCGCGCGCCATTGCGGTTTTTTCGCAGGCGTTGTCGGCTAAATATGCGGATGTAATTCTTCGAATCATTTTATTCACTCGATCAATTTCAGAAGCATTGGGGGCAGACTCCCCCCCCCCCTATTTTTTTTTTTTTTTTTTTTGCAGACTTTTTTCGATAGAATCTCGGAAAAATGCCATTTTTTTCGCGCGCTTCGCGCGCGCCGGTATTCTCCAATGCCTGACTTGTGAAATTCAGGTTCAAATTTTCTGTCTCCCAAATTGGAGTGGTTCCGTACGCTTATGTATTTTCCCTTCGATTCCACTAGACCCGTTCGTTTAGACCCCTGGATCCCAGGCAAACACAAGCCATTAGTAAAAGGTAATAAAAACGCCATGTGTGATAAACGATAAATCATCTTAGTATGCACAATGACAACTTTTTTGTCTGTCTTTTACTCAAATCACACAGTAGATGGGGGCCTATTGAGCTGGCAAGTGCCGTTTCCGTCGATTTGGAGGGTATGAAAATCTGAAATTTTCTTGTACGCCCGCGCCAACCGCTGGTGGCGCTCCCTTAGAGGTAATTTGCCGTTCGCTATGTCCCCCCCCCCCCCCACTTTTCGAAACCTCCGACGCCCTGAGAGAGAGAACCATTTGTCTAGGGTAGCGAGGCACAGTTGCTTGAAGATGGAATCTAGGTGTGATGGACCTCCAGTGGTATGGCAGAGGTCCTTTAGGGCCCGTTTAAAAATTTCTATAGTGCCGAAATTAGAAGTTCACCAGCTCGGTCACAGAAGCTGTCGGTGACTACTTGCACGCACCCGTCGGCCCTTCTCTTTGCCGCTCCCCTGGGAGAAGAATCAGAACTGATACCTACATACTGGAGGTTTGTGGCCGCTCAAGTTGGCAATTTGTCCTCGGCGATACAACTACGAGTATGATTCCGCAGTTTCCTGTGAGGGAGTATGTCCTGCTGAAGTTTTCTAAGATGGAGAGGGCGCTATTGCACTGGTTACACAAGGCTGCATTTCTTGCAGTAGAAGAGCTATCCAGTCAATCTGAGTTCTGTGGGTTGGACTAGGTTTTGATAACAACGAGGGTTGTGTTCATATAACTTACACTTTGATTAATGGAATTGCGTTCAGCGAATTGCAGCGAACTGAAAAGATGAGTTCTCCTAAACCTGATCCTAATCACCTCGCTGGTGATGAGGTCGAGAAAACTTCCAGATAAACACGATAGGACTAAGTTAACTAACAAGAAGCAGGTGACTGATGAAAAATCTCGCGGAACTGGATTCAAGGTTCTCAAGACGGGCTAATCACAGCACACAAATTTCGTCGAAGTTGCAAGATGGTAGAAAAGAGGATAATCTTTTCCAGTTCAAAGGGTTATTATTATCATGCCAGTCCTTTATTTAGGCATAAGGCCTTGGCATAATTGCATAATGTATACCTATGTATGGGATTAGTGTTAGGGAGTTAGGCCTAGGTTGGGTTAGATGCCCACATTCATTGATCCGAGATACGCGCTAACGATGTACTCACAATTGTCAAATATCACGCACATCCGCCACAGTACGGCTTGGGTGTAAGCTCTGAACAAGTCATGTGGGACTTACCTCGGTTTTTTGTCGAACTTTTCACACACTTTTATGTATCAGTTCTTTCCAGTTCACATAACAGCTGAAATGTTTCATCAATATTTTGTAACTGTGCATAAATTTTGCAACACGCGCAGTACAAAAAAAGGAGTAATCCGACATTCAAAGTTTAGGCTAAGCCCTTCAGTGTGCAACAAATAACGTTAGGCCACAGTGCGTACACGCGCGACGTAACGCCGAATCCATGAATTACATTGTAATCGTTAAGTCTTATTGTTACCAACACATAAACCTAACCACTAACACACCCACCACACTAACCCAACCCCATACCATCTCCAACACTGACCTCATGCACCCAGGTACACATGGGTATACATTATGCAATCATGCCAATGCCTTTCATGGTTATGCAATCGGCGAACTAACAATTGCATAATGTATGTATCCTACCCCATGTGTTCATGGATTCATGAGATCAGTGTTGTTAGAGATTAGGCATAGTATAGGGGTGGGATTAGGGTCAGATTCCAATTCATATGTAATCCCAAATTATTGTTACAAAGTGGAAGTGGAAAACGCCTTATGGTAACCCCTAGTCTTTCACTACCCCAACCTCTAATCCTAACCAATAATGTCATACATGTACAGGTACACATGGGTAAACATTATGCAATCATTTGACTTTGAAAGAGGAGTAACATAACTGAAAGGACCAAATTCTAATCAATGTTCTTGTTGAGTTAGGCCTGAAGCTACTACTAGTAGAAGAGGTAGAACTTGGAAGTAAAACAGCAAGATTTTAAATGGAAATGTGGGGCCTAATAAGCCGTTAAAATATTATTTGAGCTTCTCATACTAGTTACCAAGGGCGTAGGAACTGGGGGGCTGGGGGGGCGCCAGCCCCCCATGAAAACGTGGAGGGGCGGTAGGGCCTTTCCGCCCCCCACCGACAGGGTCCGAAAACCCTTTTGATTTTCAAAATAGCATTTGTCATTCATGCTTTTCCCACTTTCCTCATTTTCAGTCAGATTGCTGAATTTTCTGCTGGGAAAAAGTCCAATTTTTTTGAATCAATCTCCACAAAATGGGCAAAAATTTCACGTGCAATGGTGAACATTATATCGTTGCCTGTATTGTTAAGTATGATATTCGCGCTATTTTTACTTCTAGACTAGTATAAACCTGTGACTGCATAATTTAAATGTGTCCTGGATATCTGCTGAAGGCGTGGACATAGGAAGAGGAAGCGCCCGCCCCCTTCCCAGCTCTACATTTCGGAGCAAAGCAGTTTACCACGCATGGTCCAAGAGAGACAGCCGAAATAGATATGAATAAAACGAGAGAGAGAGAGTTTAGGCAGAAATCGATCAAACTTCTAAATTCCAGCAAATGTGAGTGAATCATAGTTTTTTAAATAAAATATCACTTGAATTGAGCAAAGGTTTTGGCGCGCGAAGCGTATTTTATGTACCCGTCAACCGTAAACTGCAATGAATTCGAGCGTCTTTATGATATTCGGGCAATCTTTTTTAAGAGATTTGCATCAAAAGAAACGGGAACGTGGTAAAGGAAATCTATATATACCCTGGGTCAACCATAATGCACTAACTGGGTGCCTTGAGGCATGGTTCCTGAAACGTGTGATTTCGACCAGCTTCCAAAGAGAGGCACTTGCTTAGTGCTCAGCACATTTTGGCAGAGAAAAAACACAAGATTCAGAGCAGCAAATCGCATTCTAAGGCCACCGGAAAATGCAGACATTTTTGAAAGTGGGGAAAGGTGGGATTTGGCAGTCCCCACATATCAGATTTAAGGCAAAACTTTCCCGAAATGGAATTTACTGCGCCAGGTGATCAGTTCAGTTTGGCAGAAAAAGATCACAAGATCCAGAGTAGCAAACTACGGACATGTGAAAATGCCAAAATATTTCTGGATCGAAGTTTGTGTTTTGGAGTGACATAATGCACCAAATTGCATCTAAGGCCACCTGAATATGTAAAAAATTCTTAAAGTTAGGAAAGGCGGGATTGGCGATCCCCTTAAAGTTAGATTCATACCACTTCCAAAGAAGGTCCCGTACCCCCCTCAATTTGGCAGAAAAAATCGCAAGATTCAGAGCAGCAAATGTCATCTAAGGACGTGAAAATGCACAATCATTTCTTGAACGAACAGTGGTGTTTTGGAGTGCTATAATGCACCAAATTGCATCTGAGCCACCAGAAAATGCAACACCTTCCCAAAGTGGGGGGTGGACTTTGTTAGTCCCCTAAAGTTGAGGTTTAAGAAAAGACCAACTCCCAAAGAAGGGAACTCACTGCTCTCGATTGGCAGAAAAAAATCGCAAGATTCAGAGCAGCAAATCGCTTCTAAAAACATTAAAAAATGCAGAATTAATTTGGAAGGAACCAAGTGTTTCGGGGTCCTATATTGCACCAAACTGCATCTAAGCCACCTGAAAATGCAAAAATTTTCTCAAAGTGGGAGAAGGGGGACTTTTCGTGGTCCCATGAGGTGAGAAGTAGATCAACTCCCAAAGAAGGGAACCCACTGCCCTTGATTTGCCAGCAAACATCACAAGACTGGAAGCAGCAATCGCATCTAATGGCATGCGAAAATGCACAATTTTTCTGGAAAGAATTGTGTTTTCGAGTCCTATGTGCACCAAAAATTGCATCTCAGGCCACCTGAAAATGCAAAAATTTCCCAAAATGGGATAGGGGAACTTCGGCGGTCCCCGAAAGGTGAGATTTAGACCAACTCCAAAAGAAGGAAACTCACTGCCCTCAATTTGGCAGGAAAATCACAAGATTCATAGCAACAAATCTCATCTGAGACATGTGAAGAATTGCAAAAATATTCTGGAAGAAGCAGCTTGTTTGGAGTGCTATAATGCACCAATTGCATCTAAGGTTCATCTGAAATGCCAAAAATTCTCCAAAGGGGAGGGGACACCCCCTCCCCGTAGACCCCTCACCCCCCAGATCCGTCATCCAATTTTTTTTTTTTTTTCTCTCGTGTCCTGCAGTGTTACGATGCCTGCCACAGTAATATGAGTATGCCATGCTCATTGTGCCTGACGTACCAATATCGTGACTGGTTGAGGGAACAACTGCAGGATTATTTATACAGGCTAATTCAATAGCTCGATGGAATCTAAATGCGTCAGTCCCAAACCGGGAATTTCATCGACTTTCCGTTCCGGGTTATAGTCATTTGAAGTTTGTGGATTGTGATGCATGTGTTATTGGCGCGAGATCGAAAGCATCCCATCAGCAATATAAATGATGTCCATACTTGCACAACTCTGCAAACATTCTTGTTTCTATTGAAATTCGAACATTAATTTCACTTGGAAAAGCTTTTATCCTATGGGAGAGGATTGCTGTAGTGAGTTGGTAGGTGTTGTTGGTTACTTTGGGGAGAGAACGACACCAGAACTTCTGCCAAATGTTGACTTGTTCAATGAAATGAAAACAATCAAATACATAACATAATTTACCTGTGTTGTCCATGTGTGACATCATGCGTTATTGTGCAATTGTGATCCTCCCCAATTTCTCTGCTCAATGGCTCAAACTTTTGAAGGCCAATCACTCTACATAGGAACAACGTATTGGAATAGGGTTTGGACCTATAATATAGTTTCCCATCCTCCACAATATAACCTCGGCTGTATCCAAGTTTGCAGTTGTCCTTCAAAAACGTGCGAAATTTGCTATTCCTATTGTGGAAACCAGTGCAGGAATTTCCCGCTTATAAATCATTGTTGTGCGGGATTTTGAGTTTGTGGGCGCAGATCGCGCAATCCAGCACCTTAGCGTGCTGTGCACAGCACATATTAAATAACGTTTGGGGGGGGGGGGGAAAATCCCCCCCCCTCCTTAATTGTGATGTAGGCGACGACCGAGACGCTAGTTCTAACCTAATAACACAATAACAACGCTATACCAGCCCAACTATAAACTGTTATTTGATTTGGTCAGTCAAAGTTTTACCATGGCCTCGTCGAAACAAACAATTTTCACTTTGTTACTACCCCACCCCTCTCCAAAATTAGCATTTTCACCTCAATTTCTCGATAAAAATCTCACACAAAATGACTGGATTTCGCTGCCTGAAATCAATCTGCCAAAACAAGCAGTCACATGATTCAAATGACCAGGTGGACAAGGTATTTTAAGTCCATGACAAGCCGAAGTCGAAAGGTCTTGGTAGCTGCAGACGGCATATTCCCTTGGCAATACACTGGCTGTTCTTCACCATTCCACATTCATTGTAAGTTCAATTGAAATTGACTTTTACTGACATCTCCTTGGAGTGACTTTGAACATGTCTACTACATTGGCCTATTATTTGCTTTATGTGCACAGCACAACTTTATATGTACCCAGCACACCTCTTTCCTAGCCTGTAGCAGTGACGTGGACACACACGGTGGAGCACCTGTGAGTCCCCCATTGCCTCAATTCATTCCACCATGATGTAGTTCCAGCCAGCGCGTACATATGAGAAGGTGATGAAAGATCTTCCAACAGACCTGCCTGAAGTCCCCATTGCCTCTATTCATTCCACCTCAGTTCTGACAGATAAATAAACAGTCTCCCTTCTAGCTGCTGCCTGCTCTACAGAGATGAGGGAGTAATGTAAACAAACCTCTCTCACAGAGAGCTCAATGTGAACGGCTGTGGGAAGACTAATTGGGATAATAATTGGATTTAATTGAAATCTGATCAAACTATGCAAACAAGAAAATGACTCAGCCTAGCTAGTGGATGCTTCATCCACCCACCAATTTCCAACCTGATCACATGTACGGTTGAGAAGTTATCAGTGAATGTGACAAACAACAGATGAACGAACGACGAACGGACGGAGAGACATGATTACTTGTGAACTGCTCACCTGCAGCTAAAAAGATGGCTAACTACTATGTAGATGCCGATAAAATTAAATGTTAGGAATATTCACAATGTTATCCATGCATTGACATGTTTTGAGGAATGTCATTTTGTTCTGGCCTGTTAGGTTCCGTGAAGTACTTGAAGAGACTGTGGAGAACGCTGTCCCACGATACAACATGAACCCTGCTGAAAGAGGTCTCGCGATCATATTCAATAATGAGAACTTTGACCCATCTGTCCGGATGAACCGCAGAACTGGCACAGACAAGATGTTACCAACTTAGATAGGCATTTAGGGAGGCTGGGCTTTGATGTCCGAGTTTTCCATGATCTTGGTGTCATGGAGCTGCGGAAAGTGCTATACCAAGGTGAGGGGCTTTTTTTATTCCTTGACGGAGTTGAGGTATCTATGCAATCATGACTGTGTGTGTGTCTGTGACGCCTAGCTTGTGAACACTATAACTTGACCCCACCAGAGGATCCAGTTATACTTGGTATGGTTGATTTGATTTGATTTGATTGCTACGGGTTCAGGAAGCCAATTTGGCTCATCGTGGAACCCTAACCGAATTTTTGATCGTGGATGAGCACCGGCGACAACTCGCCTTCTCTTCTCGACTAGTGCTCAGATGATATCGAGGCAGGAGTGACACCCATCCCTGCTCCCGGGACCGCAATTTTACGTCCCCATCCGACGGACGATCAGTGAACTCCAGGACCTGACCACTTTCTCAGACCTGGAGAGCGGAAGATGTTCGACGCGACTGCTCGCAGCCGACCGACGAGCCTATTGCAAGTGCCCCCGAAACAACCCCCCGAAATTACCAAGCCCACTGCTCAACAGCAGAACCAGGAACCTAAGACCAGGAACACCCAGTCGAACTGCAAATACAGCCACTTCTGGAAAAACGCGTCGGTGCTGCGGCTTGGTGGAATTCGAACCCGGGACCTGTTGCATGCAAAGCGACACTGATACCGCTCTATGCTATTCTCCCGCTGGTTGGTACTGTATGTGGGTTCATCTTAATGAGTTACATGATTCCGCTTATTTTTGGTTAGTTCAGAAGTCATCTGAAGTCAGTCAAAAGTCTTAAAACCTTGTGAACATAACAATTCCTGAATGCTTGGTTCGATCAATCACCTTTATGTGTACTTTTTTTTTGCCTGAACAAAGTCAGGAAAAGACTTAGCCATCACTTTGGCTTGACAAGTTTGTGTGTGTTCCAGTGTAATGGTGTTTTGGTCACTTTTCCAGCAGGATTCCTCCAAAAAGGTTGGGTCAATTTTAATGAAATTTTGTTTGTAATTAGGGCCTGGGTGAAACACAATCAGATCAGATTTTGGGCATGAAAATCACTAATCAAGTGGAGTAATTAGCCTATTTTAGTAATTTATTGTTATTGTTAGTAGGATTACAGAGGAGCAGTAGGTGCTATGGTGAGTTTGTTTGGCACATAGGGTACAGATAAAATGAATGCACTATCAGATTTCGATGAAACATGGCTACTTAAAAATTAAATCATCTGATTTGCATAATTTTACACAAATTTTCAGAGTTGTTCATGAAACTTGTGGTCCCCAGAACCAGGCTCTGTTTGGTGCCCGTGAGCATCTGTTTGGCTCCATGAGCTGCGGAAAACTTTTATACATTGTACACTAAATTGTACACTAAATTTTCAAGTTCTCACAAAATGAAGCCTGGTTCCATTCTCACTGAAATCACCACTGGTGGTACTGGTTATGGTGTACCTTCAGCCTGAGTCCCAATTTTTAACATAAATTCAGGTCACTGGAGGTCATTTAATGTGTCTAATTGCCTAATTTGCTAAACTTTCTCAAGTTTGTAAGAATTGCATGAAACGTATTGAGTGTGATCCACCATCAATTGGTCCTCAGATAATCAAAATAGGAGAATGGGTCACTAGAAGTCAAGTGATGTGTCTAATTTGCATGATTTAGGCAATTCTGGTCCACTTCCACAAAACTTAGTATTCCTCTGGTAGACATGGTCAACATTCAGTCCTAATGAATTCAAAATTGGGCCCTGATTGCTATTCATATGTAGCACACTAGGTCTGGCAGACTGTGTGTTTTAGTGTTTTTAGAATTTGCTGTCATTTCTTGCTAACTGACAATCTGCTCTCTTTAGATCTCTAAGACGGGTTGGTTGAAACTACTAAATTAATGCAAAATAAAACTGCAAAAAAAAAGCAATAATGACAAATTTTGTAGAAAATGGTGATCGATGCATAATTTTAGCCACAGCATATTGTGTGCATATGGGGTGTTTCCCAAATTCAGGGTCAGTGACCATCTGGCATTTTTAGTCATTTTGAGATTCCAATGTTCAAAATGATGTATACAAGTTCATGGTTTCAGAATTGGAAGGTCAGTGGTCCTTATGAGTCATTTTGAGCCTGAGTGACATTTGTAGGGTGAAGATGCAAAACTTATCATGATTTATCATATATCAGTTTTCTGCAATGTGACAATAATTGCATTTGTGTTGTATGAGCTACAGTGCTATTTAAATGTTGCTCTAATTTCCTCTGGTGATTTACCACCCCCAGTGGCACAATTGGACCACAATAACTCA